>CM062567.1:42415612-42875775 GCA_031468815.1 Morus bassanus | reverse complement strand
TGAAAAAAGATCTAAGGGTTACTTTAGAAAAGTGCCAGTGGAAAAAGCAACTTGAAAGGAAGAGACTTCTGTTTTCACCTAGTCCCTATTGTCACAAAAATAATGCTTTCAATGTAAGAACATAATAATTTTATGTAACATTTTTCTGAAGAAATATGGGCAATTCAGTTTCATTATCTACTCTGCTGCTCATTGAATTTGAAAGCGTTAACTCCTTCTTTGGGACTAGGCATGCAGTGAGGTGACTTTGGATGATTTTGCCAGCATACATATGTTGTGTAGAGGCATATAAAAGTAATCATCCCCTCCTAGCCAGTGAAATTATCCTGGCAAAGCCCCTAATAAACATGAAGCTATGCCAATGAAAAAGTGCCATTGCCTCTGTCCGTTTAGCTGAAACCATTCGGGGAGATGATGCCGCATTGGTGGGAGAGGGTTTCCTTCTCCTGGTGTGCACATGAGGAGGAGGAGGTCAGGAAGAGGCTGATGCTGTCAGGCTTGGCACGGGCACCACCATGACACCACTGGATACTCGATCCATCCGCCTCGGATGTTCCCCTGCACCTATCCTGCCCAGTCCTCCTGACCGCGCCAGCAGGTTGGCACACACGGTGTGCTCAGAACAACAGGCTTGATTGGTTGCTCTGATTTGGGACAACAGGCTGCAGTGGCCAAGGGCATGGCTGCCTGACAGATACCCCCAAGCAGCCCCGGTTAATGTTATTTGCATCTCCTATTATCCTATTTCTTGACTCTCTTTTTTGCTGCCCTTGTACCTGTTTTCTACACCCCATCCTCCTACCAAATTAACAACCTGCCCTTAATTGCTTTTTCCCCCCTTGATCCCATTTTTTTCCATATCCATCCCAGTTTGTTGTTTCATACACTGTTGCCTCAGTAGCTGTGGTCCTGGGTGACATGGTAGGTCCTGCTGGCCCTGCAGGGTTGTACTCCCCAGCAGGTCCTCTGCCCTCCCCTTCCCTCCTCTGTGACACTCAGCCATTTCTCACCAAGCTCCCCTTCACTCATCTGTGAATGCTTTCGTTCGCAGCGTTGGCAGCATCACTCTGCCCGCCCAGCATCTCCCCCAGGGGTAGGGATTCCCACCCAGACTCCACAGGTGGGTTGGGATCGACAGCTCAGATCCTACAGGAAGTTTTCAGCGTCGGAAAGAAAGCAGACCTTGGGCACTGCCGTGGGAGCGGGAGAGCAGTGGCCGGAGCATTGCCGATATGGCAAGATGTCAAAGGGGAGCTGGGCTCCAGTGCTCGGCAGGCAGACCATTTTGTCCCTAAAGGTAATGATGTATTCCCATGGGCAAATATTTTGGGCCCGATTTTGAAAAAGCCGTCTCATTGCTGGCATTATTGCTTCCAAAGGGTAAATGTCCAACAAAGGACCAAGCTCTTTGAACCTGGTGAAGGAAGTACAGTAAATAAGAGGGTGAAGCGAAGGAATAAACTCAGATATGCAGAGGAAAAGGCTTTCCTTTGTAAAATATGAAGGCCTGGCCCCTCGCCCAGACAGACTGCATAAAGTAAGGTAAAAGTTGTATAAAGGTTGCAGGACTGACGGTCCCTGTAGACTTTATTGAGCCTGCTCAATAAAAATGAGCGCACACGAAGAAGTAAGTACAGAATTTGGCATGAGAAGCTCTTCTTTGTGTCCTAATCCATGCTAGAGGAACGTGGTACAAAATAGCTGATGTCAATAGAAAGACTCCCTCTGCTTCAGTGGGCCTTACAGCAGACCCTTATCTTTTCTCTTACTATCTTAATGCTGGCAGAGTGACTAATACAGACAGATATCCTAATGCTGACAATGACATCTTAAATCTGTCCTGAAAGATCAAACGGAATATTTATTTCTACAGCTACGCAGGGTTTTCATGAATTGTAGCCCATAACTGTACAAAAAAGTGTAAGGATGAATAAAAACAAAATTAAGAAATATATGTAAAATGAGGTAAAAGGATATATGATTTAAAAAAGAGAACTGGAAGAGAGACACATATTTTGGCTATAACTGTTGACCACAATAGCTCAGAAATAAAGCCCAGCGTGGTTGTGAATTCCAGCGAATTGATGGATTGTAGTGATGTCAGTTTGTTCAGGAGAGAAGAGATGTATGTGTTACTAAAGCATTTCCAATGATCCAGTACTGTCAACTTCAAGCACTCAGGAACTGTGAGTCAGGTCATTACTGGCAACTCTGCTTTTTCATTCTGAATTTTTAAGATTCTTTTTCTGTTTCATTTTATTGTCTGTATGTGAGCAAGGACAGCACTTCATAGTCCACTGTACCCTGGACTATAAAACTGTAGGTTTTGTGCCTGTTCAGAAAATCCTAATGGTATACCAGTCTCACTTTTGAGAGATCTACAAAGATGTTTAAAAAAAACCATGCAGCTGGTTTTAAAACATACCTCATCCTGTTTCATAAATCTTTTTTTTCTATAATTTGGTTAGGATACCTCAAAGAAAATTCTAATTTTAAGTCATTATAAATAACTTCTTATATAAGATTCTTCAACAACTTCACAGATACTAAAAAATAAGCCTTCCTTAGAAGCTAGTACATTTTGTGCTTCCCTTATAATCAAACTGCTTTATCGTTCAGATCAAAGTCTCTTTAGTTAGTGGATGGCAGAACATGAAAATAAATCTGTGAATCCTGTTCTGATGAAGTTAAAAAGCACAGTTGGTTGCAAATACCTTCTACAGACAATATGAGGTGTTCTCTCATTCTGTCAGTATCTTTGGGCGTTTTCTAGTTAATCTATTTATCTGCTTTTCATAGTAAAGATACTTGGTTTTGATTCCCACAAAAGAACAACTCAGAAACCTCAATGCTGTATTTTTTTTCCACAGAAATTTCACTATGAGCTTTTGCAATCTCCACATATTGTATCTTGGCACAAAACACTACCTCTGCTTATGGTTTGCATCATTAAATATCAGATTGGCTTCTCACTGTGTTTATAGGATACAACAAGAAATAGCCTGTTAAATCTGGCTGGTTGGTAAAACTGGTGTTTGTTGAATCATTGTGCTACTGTGTTCCCACATCATACAGAGAACAAAATCCCATAAAACTAATAAGCTATAAAACAGAATTAACATCGATGGCAAAGAGTATGCCCAAATGTAGTAAATAAATTGAGAATAACTTTTCTGAAGTTTAAAAAATTGATCCCCAGAACACTGAGAGTAGACCAGAAATGTAATCTATAAAACTGTTTTGAACTAAAAAATGCATGCCAAGCATACATCATATTAATAATAGCAATTCCAATGGCTTATCTGTAGATCTTACTGGCATACTGTTGGAACTGAGATGACTATTATCATCTCCACCTTATGGATGAGGAAGCTGGGTTACCGTAAGAATAAATTTTCAACACGGAACATGAGGTAGTGCTGACTCCAATTCCCATTGCAACTCCCAGCTTTAATTATTTTTCTCTGAGCTTCATTTGTTTCTCTTCATTATACAGAACTTGTTCTTTCAGCACAAGGTAATTTGGATAACACTGAATGTAGATTAGATCCATATATTAATACTGACGAAACTTATTAATTCTGAAATTGCCCTGATAGATTAGCTCCTTCCCATCACTGGATGGTAAGATGGCTACATCTTTAATTTAGATTGGTGTGTTGTTTTTGACACTTTTAATATTTTACTGCTCAAGTCACTATGGAAAGCAACAGGTAAAGGATGTCTTGGATGCTTTTTTACCGTGCTTCCAGATAAGCCTGGTGGGAAGTACATGGAATATCACTTGTGGAATCGTGTATTTCCACTGTCCTTTTCAATATCCATGTGATGCTGCTGAGATCAATCATGGGAAGCCTCAGTATCTGCGGTACAGAGATGACATCCCATTCTGCTTCTCCTGATGCGAGTGGCATAAAAGCCGTCTCTGAGCGTCTGGCTAAAATCAAACTGCATATTAGTTAAATAGAGATGACGCTAAATGGAGGAATGAAATCCACTGAAAAAGTAGCTACTTCCATCTTGTCTTGCGTTCAGGAGTCATTTTGCCTGTGGCTTCTCCCTTAGCTGTCTTTGGCTTCTTTATTGTCTGTATTTTCAGGGCAATTTTTCCTGAGATAAGCAGAGACAACTCATCTGGTAACTTGACTTGGATAATCCTCACATTTGTGCCTTCCATCCCTTACTAATGCAGTGCATTTACATAGAGCTTTAGAACAGAAAACTCTCAAATTCTTTGAATCTGTCCAATATGCTGCACCACTGGGGGCACACCCCATTTTATTGCTGTCTTGCCCCTGGGGCTCCATACCAGGTCAGATTCAGTATCTTCCTCCTAACCTTTGAAGTTGTTTGTGCTGGGTGTCTTAAAACATAGTTTTCTTTGAATGGTGATTGCCTCTCCTTGCAGCTACATTCCTCAGGGATCTGTTCTTCAGATGGCAGACACACAGGAGCAGAAGACAAAGATTGAGTCATTAGGGCAGTGGCTTTGGGGTTTGGTAGTGGAGCCCCCGGATCTGATATCCTCAGGAATGAAACACAGCATCCAGTTTTCTTGTTACACATTCACACAAACAGAACTAGAAACTAGAACAGAAAGAGAGATGAACTGGAAAATGGGCACATTGGAGGAGGAGAGAATTGTGTTTTAAAAGAAAAGCCTGGCCCATCCCACTGACTCAGGAGAGCAAAGAAACTCGGATTGATACCCTGGTGTTACCATGGTCATGTAGCCATCACGAAGCACTGGGGCAGTATAGTATTGAGAGTTTAATGAACTTAATAAGGGGAGTGGATAAGATTCTGCTATGTAATTTTCGGTGCGCGCTCAGGGGAAAGTGTGTCTGTTCATACTGGGGTTTTGCTCAGGACACTGGGAGGATGCTGCTTCCGTGCTGATCTCCGTCTGCCCTCTCAGGAGCCCTAACATTATTGCTTCGATAAGCACATGGTCCCATTGCTTTACCTCTGTTAGGAGTTGAATGCAGGCAATGATGAAATTGGAAAGATCTGAAGGTACCAAGTCAACAACTGGCAAATCAGGGAAAGCAAAAGAGCTGCAAACGTCCAACTCAAACCTCAAGCAAAGCAGGCAATGCAGAACAGGACTTTACAATTGAATTTCCCACTGCTTGTTCTTTCCCTGCTGTTCTCTCAGAGGCTTGGGCTGCTTGTGTGTTGTCTCCAGCGTGGATCTCTGTCTGTTCGCTCCTACGCGCAGGCCACCCTCAAAGCTCTTCCACTGTGGTGTTCTCTGTCAGTCTAAGCTTCTAGAATGCCTGCTCAGAGCCTCATCATCTCAAGATGGGTCATATTAAGATGTGATATATATAAAGATCATATATAAATAAATATAAAAAAATATGTTTTATATATAAAATATATAAGATGGGATATGGGATATGATATATGAATATAAAGCATATTCAGAATACAGCTGTTAGGAATATCCTTCTGAGTCTTAATTCAATTCCGTTGCTGCATCTTTGGCCCCTTCCCCTTTTCTAAGCAAATGTAAGCTCTCTGATTGCATGTTTTCTCTCTATACAACAGATGTATCCATTTATTGAGCTTTTGATGGCTTCTGTCTGACAGGCTGTGCTGTCCCTGAAGGCCATCCATAGGCTCCTCATTAAAAATTTAAGTCACCACTTTGTCTCCTGTTCTCCTTTGCATCGTTCTGCAGTCCCTCATCTTCTTCCTCTGCACCTGTAAGCTTTGTCTCACAGTGGAAGTGCTAACAAAGCAAATGGAGAGATGGGGTGCTCTGCTGAAGTATGGTGCAGAGGTGAACAAAGACAGGGGGTGGCAGGTACACTGCCTATGGAGGTGTGGAGTTACTGAGATTGGCGAGGAAGGCGTCAGGATGAATGCAGTGATAGAAATCCGGCAGCAACAAAATGCTGCACCAGAATCTTCTAGCCATGCACCGTGTCTTGGTAGCCTGTACCTGAAGGTACAATGCACAGATGACAGAGCAAACTGAAAAGGTTAATTACAAGCTCCTCACTGGACAGAAAGACAGTCTTCTGGAAGGGTTACGTAGGTCTTATTAAGGTGTGCTCTGTAAACATGTTGTAATTTTATACACTTACTCTTTTCTGGTAGGAGCAGGGAGGAAAATATTTAACATCTAGGCTAATCTTGGATTTTAATATCATTAATGAATTCTCAGAACACAGTCTGTGTGGGAAGTTCAGCTTGCTAAATCTGTCAGCTTTCATATGTGTGGTCTTTATTTATTGTTTATTTGACCCATAGTTATGTTTAGATAACTTAGCAAAGATGTGGACTTGGGTTCTTGCTGGAAATTTATTTTCATGTCTCATCAGTACTAGATTCTTAACTTTATTTAGTATTGAAGGGAAGACTGACCTTACCAGTTCATATTGCTATTCTCTAGAACATATAGCAAGCACTTTTTAGTGCCTTTCTTCAGTGTGTAAGGATCTAAATACAAAAGAAGTTATAATGAATTGAGTTGTCTTTAGGGTTTTTTTCCCCCAGTGCAAGGCTTGTGATCTTCAAAGGTGTTTCAGAAACCTTCAGAAATTATTTTAACAATTAAAAAGTAATTTCAATGCATGGAGTCATAAATACCCTAGTTTATTATAAAAGGCGTAAACCCGTACTGTGTTCCTCCAGAGTCCCATTTTATGAGACAGGGTGAACCTCATCTCCCTCCCCTTCTCTCCTTGGCAGCTGTGGGCTCCTGCCACTTACTCACCAGCCACCTCGCAGGGCTGATTCAACTCACTAAGCCAGCGTAAAACTAGCCCAGCAAAAATGTGTGTATTTTCTACAGGGTCAGTGAAGCGAGTCAGGTCAAGCAAGTCAGAAGGGGGCTGTGCTGCAGAGAACAACATAATTTATGTCTATCCTCAGTTTTTATGGTGTTTTACATGAAGATATTAAAGTATGTTGACTGTTAGACGCATACTGAAAACTCCCTGTGTCTCATGTGTAGATCGTCTCTATTCTCTTTATGTGAAATTCAGCTGTTAATATAAAGTTGTGTTGCATTTCACAGAGTTTTACTACACAGCAAAGTAAGCGTGGTGGTGATAGGCATAATTATCCCTTCATTAAAATTATTTCAAGAAACAAAATAATGCCCAGTGTGATCTATATACAAGGAATATTTGTTTCATCCATTAGAAATATGCCATTAGATATTAAAATCAAATCACCTAAGGAAAGTAGCTTAACTCTTCTTTATCTTCAGCAACTTCAGCAGTTTTGCAGAGAGCCACCTGTAACCCAGAGTGGTTCAACAACTCCCCACTCATGACCCCATACAGCCATACCAGGAACTAAATAAACTCTACTTACTAGTAATTAAAGTGATTTAGTTTAAAATACAATGACAGATGCATAATGGGTTAATTACAAAATAAGTAGTTAGCAAATAGGATGGAAAAGGTTAAAAGGTTGTGGACTTTTGTTGTTTGCTTGGGAGAGATAGCGAAATCATCAGCGATTAAACTTTTTGTTTTAATTTCTGGGCCTGATTCTATTATTGTTAGCTGTAAATGAGGCAGCAAACGAGAGGTTTAAAAAAAAAAGGAAATCACTGCTTTATTGGACATACTGAAAGGCCATTGTTAACACTGAGGCTATGATGTGATTTGTTTCCAGTCTGCACCCAGAAGTAGGTTTGCATCTATAATGTTTCTACTTAACATTAGGATATATGCCTCTTCTGAGAAGAAATAGTCATCCTCTCCACACTCTGCACTGAGGCCCCAATAAGCTCAGGAAAAAGAGTATAAGGAGCGGTGGAGGTTAGAGCACACTTGTTAGGAAACTGCCTTCCTTAAAGAGTAAATGAGTGAATTATTTAGTTGGAAATATGCCATAATGTGCTTGTTCTCCAAAAAATGTGGGTAAAAAGGAATAGGACTTTGAATGGGGTAACTTCTGAGCTGTGAAAATCCTCAGCTGAAATCCAGTTAACTTCATGCGGTGCTGGTCATATAGACAGAGCCATTACAGAGGGTGCAAACAATTTTCTGTTAAAATAAGCAAAATAAGAGCTTCTGTTTCATTTTCACAAGTATTATTCCTTCTCTCCATGACTCCTGTCTGCCCAAAACCATAAGCAAATGGGCCTTTAGATAGTTTTAATACAGTCATATTTTATGACCACCAGCTTATTGCCAGGTAACTTGAAACTCTTTATTTATTTATAATAATTATAAATCTATTTATGCATCTATAAAACATGTGTTTTGTATTTTGAAATTTCAGATGGGATGTTTGCAGAAAGCTTTCTCCAACTTGAGCCTAATTGTTACTGAAGTCATTGAACTTTTTCTTTTGAAAAATAAGCTTTTGGATAAACCTCAGAAATAGCAATATGGGCTTCTCCATTTCAAAATATCAATTAAAACCAGGCAGGAATTCTCCTTTTTAAATATAGCTGCCCTCTAACCTAATTACATGTCCGTCAGTAACCATTAGCATAATTTAACCAAATTTCCCATAACAGTCACATTCTTCCATCATCCCTTGCTGTCTTTTGAGCATGGTTATCATGTGCTCACTTTCCTGTCACTTCGCCAAGCCATAGTTAACTCTCAACTGATATATGTCAGTCCAGCCCCTTAGTCATTTAACTGTACTTGTCTGCCCCTCCTTTTCTATTATTCATACTTTTTTGTGTCTCTGGTATGCCTTCATCGTGCCTCCGGGGGTGTTATCTGCCTTACTGCTTGACATAAGGCCTGAATCTACACATCCAGAAACGTGCTCTCCCCTTTTGGTGCGTATCACACTGTCAACATCTGTCCGATGCCCAGTTCCTGTAAGCTGCTTCTGCAGTGGCAGGCGAACGCTCCAGGACCACGAGTTCAACTTGTAGAAGGGCTCTGTGCAGATTTTTAGCTAGTCTTTATCCCACTATCATAGGTTTTGCTGGCCAGGGATATAGATTTCAGAAAACAACTAACTTCTTGTTCTGGTCCGTTACCTTAATTTTGTTGAAAATAACCTTCTTCAGAGTTTTCCCCCAATTATAATGGAATTTAAGCCATACGTTTCAGGTCCGGAATGTGTGTTGAACATTTCAGAATTCAGTGGTTTTGCAACTCAGCTATCAGTTTTTAGGACAAATAGATTCAGGTTTGGAAACTCATCAAGTTACACAGTATGCAAAACCCATGAAGCTAAATCCATATCTGTAACAGCATCTCTTGTTTTCTTTTCCAAGGGTTTCTGCAAAGTTCTATATATTTGCACACTGTAACTCAAGGCCTGCAATAGAGACAACCATTTTTCAGTATTTAGAATTTATTTTTTAGACCAAGTGGTGACTCTCTGAAGCTCTGGTTAAGAAAAGCAGAAAGCCTAAAGCTGCATTAATTCTGCTGCTCATATCTGAACCCCTGAAAATAGCTCAAACAAATGCCAGTACCAATCTTTAGGGTAATACTTATCCCTATTCAGAGTGACATTTGTAGTTTAGAACATACTCATTTCTGCTTCGCTGATTTTTTAGGCACAGTGCATGTAGGATGCATTGACAAAATCCATTTTTGTTAACAGGATTCATCCAGGTACGTCCCCTCCTGACATTTAGAAAATATTCTTTTTCTTAATCCATTTCATCATGAGAGTGGAAAATCACCAGTTTCAATAAAAGTCTTTGAAATTTAGTATCCTTGGGATTATCTCGTGTTAAGTCAGTTTTAGAGATTTACTGGGTAATTCAAGACAGCCTTCATCTAATACACGCTTCTCAGTGAGTAATAAGAGAAATTAGCATTGAAGATAAACTGTCCCTTGTTGAAATTTCAGGGAGAGCTAATGTTTCCTGAGTTGACAGAACAAAACAGACAAACAAGAAAAGTTTTACGTCAAAGCTGTTGTCTGAATGAAACTCCCATAGGCTGGAGAATGAACACGTAAGCCATGAAGCGTCTCAAAGGCTCTTCAAAAAACACAGGAATAACCACTTAAATACAAGGTCTTTTGTATTGCGCCTTTTGCTTTTCTATCATCCTTGGCCCTCCAGGATCCTTGCTCAACTGGATATTTATGCAAGTAGGTAGGGGTCTTTCTGAATTAAGGCCTAAATCTCTCATGACATAAACATCTCTTAATGCACAGTTACAGATCATCTGTTCTTTGGCAAATCTGGGTAGCTTGCACTGTAACGCTTCGTGTTAAGAAAGTCCCCTACCGGGAATAAAATGCTGGTTATCAAAATAGTGGCTAAACAGGGCTGCTTCCAGTTCTGTGCTCCTCTCATGCCCTCCTGTGTACACATGTAGTAGGCCAAAGCAAAGTGCTGGAGAGCTGACGTTTCTGCGAGGAGGTGAAGCAAAGCAAAGAGGCAGCTATGGTCCACTATGCCTGCAGAGTTCTAAGCCGAATATAAGCAGATTTCTTAGAGCCTTTACATCTTAGGGCCAGTCAACAGCTTCACACCATGATAATAACTGATTTGAGATACTCTGTAAGTGAGATGAAATTATTCATTTCTGTGAGTGCAGAATGAGAGAAGCGTTATGTGTTCAGTTTTCTGTTTGATGCCCAGGTGGTTTAAAGGTAATGTTACAGTCTTCCCCTGCGTACTTTCGATGATACCTATGAGACTGCCTTTCTAGCATATTCAGGCTACTGGGAAACAGACAGAAATACTAAAACTTTTTCTTTTTGGTTACGATGAAATCAATTATTATATTTTCCATTAGCTTATAAAAGGATACATTTACCCAAATACAGTAAGACATTAATATCTGATGAAATCATAAAACCAACTTTCATCTTGCTTTTATCTTGCAATATTACATTTTATGGTGCTGTGTCTATTTTCTGTAGATACTAAATTCAACACAACAGCTTTATCTTTCAGCCTGTCCTGCAAGCTGTATGCCAGAACCAAAGTCCCACCAGTGTGGGACTACAGGAGGAATTACTTTATCCATCTAAATTAACATTGTTCGTCCTGCAGTTCTGCTTATTGAAACACAAGTGCTTTCAAAAACGTGTAAAGCAGTGAGGCTACTGTTACAATCAGGCCTATTGCCTGAACGTAAGAATTTTCTAGCTTTCATGCTGTAAAATAGCTGCTGATGCCTGCACAGAGCTGAGCACGTATCATATTATGGCCTGATCCTGACTGATGCAGAGCATCCGTAATCTTGACTTGTTAGTGCTCAGCAATTTTTAGGGTATTTAAGCAGCAAGTTAAAATAGGAAGTTCTGAGCCTAAAAGGTAAACCCAGTATCCTATTCTAAAGAGTGTATGTTGAGAGTCTTGCCTCTGTGTGAGGAGGAAAGAACAGGATTACTGACTGGCCATCCGTATTAGAAAGCTCAGTAGCCTTTTGATCAAGTGTTTCAGGGTAGGCTGCAAATGTTTATACAGATAGTGCACTGTGGTTTTGATTTTATGCTTTATTGCAAGTTCCTGTGTCCTCATGACTTGAGCTGGACTAGCAATAAAAAAGCATGAGTCAAAGTCCACTTCTGAGCTTGTGTCTACAAGCCAGTTCTGATGGGGGCTTTTCATTAAACCTATCTGGAAAACTAGACAGATTTTTATTTCTCATACGATGCACAGTTGTTTAGTATGTTTTATAAGGGAGAGAATACTGCTTGCTCATTTTATAGGTATCACGCACCACAAGCCACAGCCTAGTACATTTTTCACTGAATATGTATTAGTACAAAATCCTCTCTATAACTCTGCTCTAAAATACTAATTTTACTTTGCTGTTAAATATTGAAATATTAAATATTGAAACAAATTTAAAAGTTCAGTTAGGCATCAATACAGCCTATAGGCTACCTTGTCATTTTTCCTGGTGTGGAGTTGCTTCTTCAGATTTTTCACTAAAGTTGAGCTTAAAAGCAAGAGCAACTTTCACAGAGGGAGTTCCAGAACAAAATGTTCAGATGCCACATCCCATAATTCATCACCCCCAAGCCAAGATAGCCCCCAAGAAAAACAGAAGTGCCATAACTTGTGCCAGGGCAGAGCACGAGGGGCCAGCATCCCGGGGCGCTTGGTCTGACTGTACTGGAGCTTTCTCCTGCACCCCATTACAAAACCTATGTGCTCTGTTAGCCCACTCTGCACCCTCACTTGCTCCCCACTGCATCCCAGGACCGGGGCAGGCTCCCACCCACCCCTGGGTCTGCCAGCATCTCCCCCATCCTCTCAGCACAAGATTCCTCTCGCTGGAGGCAGCTCAGCTCCTGAGGTGAGCATTGTGTAGGAGTGTTGCATAAGGGTGCCAGGGATGAGCCAGAGATACTGGCTGTTGCAGGTAGTGTTACGGGAGGGACCTGCGCAGATCAGCCAGGTTGCCCCATGCCCTCCCTCTGGCTTTTAAAAGGGGACATCAAGGGATGGTCACTGAAGGGCAAGGAGCCAGGTGGCTTGCCAGTGCTTCTGAAAGGGGCAAAATCCCTTTTCCCACTGATTCCTGCCTTGAGAAGAGACAGGAGGCAGCAGTGCTGGTCCCGCCATGCTGCCTGGGGCAGCCACTTGCCGAGTGGGAAGGGAAGCCTGAGGCTCACTGGGAAACATGAGGTTCACAATGCAGACAGGGACCGGGATTGAAACCACAAAATTACTGTGCCCCTGGCCTAGGGGAGACTGGCAGCCACTATCTAAACCTGAAGCAACAAAGTCAAAAACACCCTCATTCCCAGAGCAGTTCAAGCCTTTCATATACCCGTTGGTTAATCCGATGCATTTGTGTGAAGGGGGAAGCACTTGGTGAGAGTGGGAGAACGCTTAACCACATTGATTAATGTAAATTGGTTAATTGCCTTTCATTATGGGAAAAGCAAGTAAGTGCAGTAATAGGCAATATGGCTCAACAGTGTTTCTAGATTGGAGACCAAAGCCTGAGAACTAATTCCAAATATCACCTTTTCAGGCCAGAGCAGGTGAAGATCCCAAAGATGTCATTTTTTATTTGGGGCATGTCATGGTTTTAGCTGGGATAGAGTTAATAGGAATATTCTTTTACTGGTTCAGGGCTGTAGATCTGAAACACAACTCAGTATCAGAATGGAATGAGCATTTTGCTACTTTTATTTGAGGTATCCAGTATGAATGTGAGGACTACCTTGTTAAAAAAAAATACAAGAAGAATTAGGGTTGAACTCAAGTGATGGAGAAAGAGCACACTGCTAGGTCTGCTGCCTTGGCTCTCTGGTGGGGAGATCATGCAGGATGTGAGATAGCAACTTCTGAAGTTCACACTGCATGCTCAGGGCTTGTGACTCAGAACCATGAGACCTCGGCTAGCTCTTTGTGGGCAAGGACCGTTCAACACACAAAAGATAATCTAATGAAGCCTGCTCCCTGTGATGTTAGCAAAGCTTAAACACAAAAATTGTGTCACTTTTGGCAAGAAAGAAACTTATTCTGCAACATCCATGAAGACTCCCAGACATTACTGGCCTGATGTGGTGGAGCCTCGCCTGTGACTCATCCGCATCGTTCCCTTTTGTGCCCGTTCACGTACTTTTTAGTTGTAGACTCTGAAAAAGAATCTGATTTCCTCCAGCATCTTCTGCATCTATGCCCTGAAGATGAACTTGCTATAATTAATATAGACACCACTAACTTTTCTTGCTCACATTAAGTAGCAACCATGCTGGGCCTTCAGAAGACAGTCAAGCTTTGGGATCCCAGAATGGTTAAATAGCTCTGTACTTTCGCAACATTTCTGTCCATTTGCCACATTCCTTAGAAGGAAAAATAGGAAATTACTTCTGGCATATAAAGTGTAGGATAAAAGCATCCTTTTGAAAACATTTCCAATACATTTGGAAAGATTAATAAAATCACCATCAGGTACAAAGCAGGTATTACAAATGGACTTAATTACCATGTTTCTTTTGGCAGTTGTGAAATTGAGCTAGTGGAGATGCTAGGTAGGCGAGACGCTGTACATTCACACAGCAACACCGAGACCTGCTCCAGTAAACTTACTTTCTAGACAGATAGGAAGAGAAAAAGAGGATGCATACTCTCCATTTTAAACTGTAGGACACAGGAAGACTGTGCCAAAGCCAGATATGTTAGTGTAATGCTTTAAACAAAAGACTATCTTTTCCTACAGTCATTTCATAATTAGTTTTTTTACACAAGTGACAGCTGCCTTCATGCCAAGTCCTGGTCTCATCAGGGAAAATGGCAAAACTCCCAGGATAGCTAGAATTTTTCTCTTTATACAGAATTCATTGAAGAACTTTGTATTTCTCCTTTTTTTCCCCTCCCTTTTAATAGATTGGCACAAAAACAATAATTTTTGGGTTAGTAACTAATTATTTACAGGAGGGGCAGAATTTTTATTTAAAACACTCAATTGTTTACTTCAAGAGCACTTGTGTGTCACTGAGTCACCAAACCACAATTAAATTCTGGGAAATGGCTTATTGTTGAGGTTCATGGGGTCCCATGACATGGTGGGATGGGTCAGAGTCTGATTTTAATTGGAGGCCTGATCTAAATTTGTATCCTCTTTCATCTTTTGATTGACAGACTGTGAAGGATTTTGAAGTTCCACAAGATGTCAGTAGCAAAAGAAAGATCTTGTATTGTCGCCTCCGGTTGTGTTGTTTGTACACGGCTAATATCAAGCGGAGTATTTGCTTTTCCCTTAAGAGTTTAAGGAGATACTGTCTTTTCTGAGAAGAGCCCAGAGCGGGTCTCGAGTGGTTTGCTTGGAAGAAAAGGCGAGGAGATAAGAATACACTGTAACTAACATGTATGCTGGAGGATATTTTACCAGGTCCTGCTGTAAAACTTTCAGTAGGTTTTACTTTGCACTTGCTTTACAAATACAGTAAATACTGGGGGGGGGGGGGGGGGGGAGGGGGTTTCTCCCTTTTTTCTTGGTTTTTTTTTTGGAGGGGGGTGGGGTGTTTTTGTTTTGGTTTGTTTGTTTGTTTGTTTTTTTAATCACAGAGCAATTCTGCATCTTGGACTAGCAATTAATTTAGCTTAAAGATTTACCAGATACGCCCGCGTAATGTAACGAGGCATAAAGCGATGAAAAAGATAAATAATGCATTACGGAGAAGATAATGGAGCTGTTAATTCAGAAGGTCGAGATTTGCATGGCAAGAACACACACACAGACACCCACCCCCACCCCCCACCCCCCCCCCAGACCCAGTGCTGCAGTGCAGAGGCGGGAGCCCGCCGGGCCGCCTCCGGGCTGCTCCCGCGCGGCCGCCAGGGGGCGCCGCCGCGCCGCGCCGGGGGGTGTCTGTGAGAAAACCCGCGCGGCGGGAGGACGCGGCGGCCGCCCGCCGTTTCGGGAGTGCGGGCCGGCCCCTCCGCCGCTACCCTCCGCCTCACGGGCGGGCAGCCGGGCTCTCCGGGGCGCGGGGGAAGGCGCCGGCTTCCACCCCGGCTCGAGCAGCGGGAGGCGGAGTGGCGCCTTGGGGCGAGGGGCCGGGGCGGTGCGGGGCCCGCGGAGAGCGGCGGGATGCCGCCGCCATCTTGTGGAGCCTTCGGAGGGTGACTGCAAAGCCCCGGGTGTCTGAGCTGCCGGGAGCGCTCTCAGCCCTCGCCGCTGCTCCGCTGGCGGGGGGGATTGGTGAGCTTAGGTGAAGCGGCCGGGCAGCGTCCCAGATACATTAATTACACGGTACATGCGACTGCTGCAGTTCACCTGCTTTCTCATTCTAGTGTTGTAGTCTGTGCCTAAACAGAGCAGATGCGCTCGGCGTCCTTTCAGCCTGCTGGTGGTGGAGGATATTTATTTCAAGGACAAGGAAAGGAAACGCTCCCTGTGTGAGGAGACAGTGGCTGAGAGGAAACACAGGGCTGTGGCACTGAATGGACAGAGAGAAATAAAAACCAAAAGTTCCTTAACAAAGTAAAGGGCAAAGGACAGTTTCTTAACATAAAATGTCAATCGGGACAATCTAAGAGAGGTTCTACTTCCCCTATAAAATGTCACTTGCATGCTAACGTTAACAGACACGTTTCCTGATGATCAAGAGAGCGTGCCCCTGATCCCGGGCCAGTTTTCCACTGGCATTAGAGGGGTCAGTGGTAGGCCTGGGATTTCTTATTTAAAAATTCTAATGAGATCTTGTCTCTATTTTGGAGTAATGCCTCTAGGATTGTCTCTGCTCGGATTGGATTGTTGGTGCTTAAACTAGGGATCACTCAACTGGGCGCTGTGTTTTGGGCTGGGGTGGCTGAACGAGGGCACGCTGCCTGTGATACCTCTGTTTGAAAAACGTTATGGCTGGTATAAATACAGATACTGCTGAAGGAAGATGCCCTGACTGGTATCAGTGATTTTCTTTCCTGACACAAAATTAGCTTGTAGGGCTTCGTTCTTTGTTACCAAACAGAAAAGGAGTATAGGTAGTATGCCAGTGTGTATGCATGGACATATGAATGGGGGAGGTAATCTAAATATTAAAACCACAGCTTTAGGATGCTGAATCCAGTTCCTCACATCTAGAGTTATCTCCTTAATAAAACAGAAGATGCTATTGTTCAAAACTTAAGTACATAAAAATGAGGTTTTTACCAAATGAGTAAAATTACTATTTACGTCTCCAGACTTTGTAGAAGTTGAAGAACTTGTGAGTTTCAAATGATTGAAGAATTGCTGTAACTCTAGACAGAGAATTTCTAATTCCTTTGAATCCTCTGTTCTTACTGAACCTGAGAGTAATGGGCATATATCACTAGAAACTGTAAAGTAAAAAACAATTAGCTCCTGAAGTTACATATTAGACCTAAAGGAACTTCTGCAAAAAATCAAGGGAAAGTGTTCCATGAAGTGGGCAGAAGCACTTTTTTTTTCTGCATCAGTAGCTGCCAGCTTTTTGACCTTGCTTCCAAATCCCTGTTACCCCCAGCTTCCCCAGTCCACCAGGGTTTGGACCTGACTTGCATTCATTGCCTCATGCAGTTCAGCAAGGTGCATTTAATTTAATGTGTTAAGCCATCAGACGTGGACCCTGGTATTGAAGATCCAAAATGTTCCATCCTGTTTAAATGTTAGTGGTATTCTGCAGATTTGCCTTTATGGACATATTACATGGGGTTTTTTTCCTTTTTTTTGGCAGGTGACTTTGGTGACGGAAGAAGAACGAGAATGATTACATATCCATAACTCCCAGCAGTATGTCAGGTAATCATATTTTGTAAGAGCATCTATGCAATATTTCTTGCTTTGCTGGAGTGATTATTATTAAATATTTCCTGGAAAATACTGCTTTAACAAGTTCTGAATGGATTGGTGGTGGGAATTGAAATCTTTCCTCTACCCAGAGCATAGAGATGTGGGGCATATAGTAATCATCCCCAACATTTTTCCACTGAAACTCTCATCCTGCTTGATTTGTCTTCAGAAACAAAGTTGTATTTTGTTCTAAACACACATTCCAAGTTCAGCATTTCTGCTGAAAGTGCCAGTACAGCAATGGTTTCTGCTGAGTTTGTTGGCCTAAGTTATTTTGTAACGTGGACATATCCCCTGAGGTTCAAAGTGAGACAGTCAAATTCATTTTACGAAGATCACCAAGTACTTTTCAGATAAAAATTGTCTAGGTCTGCAGGTGGGCTGAAGATCCAGAGTTGAAATGACCATTAAGCATTTTAAGTCCCCTTAACAGACTTATCCCTGCCAGTTGCAAAGCATTTCAAGGTTATACATAAATTAGCTGTGTCGAAAAAAAACATATGTTCTAATCCCAGAACAGGGTGTCTAAAAAGATGTAGTTATTACATGGAGATCATATAGAAAACTGGAGAATTTCAGACTTCCAGAATTTGGTTTAGTATTCATCAGATTGCAAAAGAAAAGAAAACGTCCCGCTGATACTGTTTGTCAATGCATATATCAAGAGCCAAATGCCGTAAATGGGACCTTCTAAAAGCTTGTGTGTAAAATGCAGCCTGTGCTACATAGGGAAAGTCATAACAAACAAGACTGAATTCCTGGTGCTATGCTCAAGGGACAGTTTATTTTTACTGACCGGGCAGATCAAATATCCTTTCCTTTCCCCTAGAAGGCTCCCATGCTTTTTTATTGGCCAGCAAGGGGTAACAGCTGCATTCACCAACAAAGCTGATCTTTTAAGTTTAGGGTCCTAGATATGAGGTAGAGAGTAAAATTCATGGGGAGAAACAGCGTATTATTTAAATGCATGCTTTCGTAGCAAAATGTATTATTTGATAGTATGCAAAATTGTGTCATTTGACTTCTGTTTTTATGGTTTCTTTGCTGTCCGTTGATGCAGAGGTTAGGCACAGATGCATGTAAGATGGAGGCAGAGGGCATCGAGGCTTTTTGTGGAATGAAGTGGAATACCTGACCCTTGGTTGTTGTGTCAGGCTCTGGATTAGCATCACCGCCACATGAGGATCAAGAAGGAGTTAGTATCCTTGGGCTACATTGGCAGGGCCCACTAGAATGTTTTTGCATTCTTCTGCAGGCATTCTAGGCATGATAATTTCATTTAGCCAATACCTGTTTTAGAAGAATTTGAAAGCATTGACATGTAACGCAGTCTCTCCAGCTCTCTCTTGTGCTCTCTTCTGTCTCATGTTAAACTGTTTTTTGACCTTTTATTACAGGGCTTGATTTTGCTATGGGTTTGGAGGGAGTGGTTAGTAGCTTGTGCTCTGTGATGGCAAGAGATGGGAAAGGAATTGCAGTGTACCCACTTTATCCTCACCTTATCTGTTCCAGGTGTAGCTTCCTGTGGAGGGGGGTTTTATGGAGGACTCCCACTAGCACTCTAACCAGACCTGGCTCCCTAGACTTCCCCCTGGCAGGGCAGCTCTGCTAAGCTCACTGAAACACAAAGCCTAATTGAAAGGACCTACATTTTCTGCATTTCTTTTGAAAGAAGTGGGCAGAACAAGTATATGCAAAGAAAATAATGGCCAGGCGAAGAGAAAGGTTCATTGGGTACAGCTATAGGTGTCCAGCACTTTTCATTATGAGCAGTTTATATTTTCTGTTTCTCATTACAGGAATGAAATTCTCTATATGAGTGTGAATGTGAAAAAGAAGCATGGATGAAATAAAAATCCCTCAAACTCTATAAAAACTGCATAAATACCACCATCCAGAGCCAGACAGGACTCCTTTCCTAATGAATGAAAATGATAGCTTAGGTTCTGTTATTGAGTCACTGGAATACAAGAGCAGAATCTAATCCAAAACCAAACCGGTTGCCTAAAATAATAGGCTGTATTATTCTGATTTTTGATAGATAATTTCTCTGCCCATATGTTACACTTCTACTGCAGTAAGAATTTTCCTCTTGCATGGACTGCCCAAAAGCCTCCAGTTTCTAATGCAATCTAGAGAAGTTTTTCTGACAGAAGATTGTAGAATTTGGCATTTGTAAAGCTAGGCTTTACTACATTTTGCAGTTGCCACAAGAAAAATATTTTTAATATTTTGACATCTCAGCTTTAAAAACATATACTGGTGTGATTATTTTATGGCACATGTCTGTAATTGTATGTGCTTATACCTTTTCATAAAGAGAGAGTTCAAGATTTCCAAAATTCTTTTGGGAACTTCAAAGTTACAGATAGCATGGAAGCGTTTCAGAAGTGTAGAAGCCCTTACTTAAAAGTGAATAAAATGAAAAAAGCAAAATGAGTGCACCAGGTACAATTTTTGCAAGCAAGAAGATAAACTGAAAGGCAAATGTTGAGTTAATGAAGTCCAAACTACTCTTCGTTTTTCTTAGCATGCAGTCAAAATAGAGTTCAGACAGCAATACAGACAGAGTTAATGAACACCTAATATGGGGTATTTGATGACATTAGAAGCTGGCAAGTAAAAAGCTGGACC
The DNA here is from genome assembly GCA_031468815.1 of Morus bassanus. Classification (NCBI taxonomy): domain Eukaryota; kingdom Metazoa; phylum Chordata; class Aves; order Suliformes; family Sulidae; genus Morus; species Morus bassanus. The sequence continues at coordinate 42,855,955 of CM062567.1, read as the reverse complement.
TACAGGTTTTGTAAACACTGTGTTTGTCAGTATACTTTTGCAACTCTGACAGTTCTAAGTGTCAAAACTTGCCTAACCAGTTTTATGTACACATAACTCAGATGATGACCAAACACTGAGATAAAAGGGATGCTTCTGGAGAGGGAGAACTGGACAAAATACGTCTTGTAGTTGAGTACTAAGTCTGAGACAGACGCATTCTGTTCTCATAAACTGAAGCTTGGTACATCCCTAAAATAAATAGTTTTCAGATGAGTGATCACACACATGAATGTAACAAAGCAAATCTGAAAGTTTAGCTTTCCTGTCTTGAAACCTGATTTTTTTAAACATTTTTTGTCTTTTATGATAAATGCTGCAGCAGATCTGATGCTTTTAAAGAACAACATAAAAAATGCATTTAGGGAATGTAAGTAAAATATGTTTGGGGTTTTTTTTTAAATAGAAATAAGTGGAAAATGACTGATTGGATGCTCCCCGCATAGTTCATCGGCAGCTTTACAGTTGGCACCAGCAATTACTGTCCACTGAGAAAAAAAATTACAAGCACTTTAAAAATTAGTGCTATCTTAGCAATAACTACAGGTCTTTCTGCCATACATGTGCACAATAGAATAGAAAACTTTAAAAGTTGGAAAGTATGCTTTTCTCATTGAGAAGATAGTACTTTCAAATAAATAAGTATGTAACATAGTTCATTAAAAATTCTTGGTGTTTAAATACTATAGTGAAGCTTCTGGCTTTAGCATCGCTGTTCACTGGCAATAATCATTATTCACTGACAATAATCTATTACTAAAGCCTTCCTTCTGTACATTTTCTCCCAAAATGTAGAACAAGCCCTGAGACAGATCTTTGTCTTACTTCATTTACTGGAGTGAGAACTGAAGAAGGAATTCAAGAATGAGTTGAAAAAACCCAGAAATAGTGTTTGTAGAACACAGTAATTCTCATTAATTTCACTTTCATGGCAGATGAAGATCGATGTAGAGAATGTAATAGCGGTGTCAGTGAAGTCTGCAGCAGCTCTTTCACTGACTTCAGTAAGGCCAGGGTTTTACTGTGCTTTTACTTGGAGTTGCATAATCGACTCAGACATTGTGCTTCTACTCTCAAATATTCACACTGTTCTATTTGCTAATGACTGTGAAGTTAGATCAAGATAGGAATTACAAGGAAATTAAGTGCTTACATTAGCAAATATAATTTAAATGTCATAAATGCATATTTTCAGTAAGTATAATTTAATATGCAGCATTCTTGTAACAGGTCACTCATTTGGAGAAGATAATTCATCAGCTTTTGTGCAACAAATCTATTTGAAAACCAGTGTCTCCAAGGGTTTTGCATGTAGTTTCCTAGAACTGGGAAAACGAATAGGATAGGAAAGGTACCACCTTTTCTTCGTGAGTCTTTTCACTGTAATGCTCATTACCCTGTAAACCTGCCATTAATTCAGATGGAGACTAGTTTATTGTGTAACATCAGTTGAGAAATTATTTCTCCTGAATTTCTATAGTGATTTTCCTAGGATAATTTAATTTGACATACATCACTGTCTGACACTTCCTGTCTGCCAGACCATGATAAAATCCGACTAACTCGAGTGTATTATTTCTTTTAAGTAATGGACTTTTTTAGAAGGACAGTAAATACTTTAATATAAGGTTTTGTTACGCCAGGATTCAGCAGCTTTGTAATGAGCTTTTGGGGATTTTCAAAAGGTTAACAAGATTTATATTGTGGGATGTTTTTGCATGAAGCTATGAATCACTCCATGATGGCTCTTATTACTTAGAAGCGTATTTTTGAATATGCAGTTAAAAATATCACACTTGGTAAGTTCTAGGTTACAGACATTCTGGTTTAATTTTAACTTTTCATTTTAAACTTTAATGTTTTAAAAAGTGCTTTCAGAAAGTGCTATATAAATACAAAAGTTTCAAAAGGCAAGTAGTCTGTATAACATTTTGTAATGCTTCAGTTTTTTTATGCAATTCTTGAATAACGTGTTCGGGTTTTCTTTCCCATCATGGGGGGAAAGAAGGGTCTCTAAAGAGTGGTTTTTTTCTTGAGGAGAAACATGAAGATCTTATGTCTAGGTGTTTCTAAAGGTGTTTAAGTTTGGTATTTACGACACATGGATACCTGCTATATTTTCCAGATAAGATACACCCATTTTTCGAAAACTTTGGATCAGGTTAGATTTCACAAAGAAGAGAGAAAACAAACACGTATTTTTTTAGCTTTGCAACATCTGCTAGCCATTTTCTTAAGTATGTTTCCTTATGTTAGTGCTGATATTTTTTTCCTTTTCTATTTTTTTTTTCAATAATCCATCACTATACTTAGTCCATTTCTATAGTCACTTTATTTAAACCAGAGGTGCTTCTTGTTCTTAACTCGTCTTTCTGAAATTTATTTCTGATGGGAGCAGACTTGTGTTTGAAATTTTGAGTATCATTCTTAGACTGTGTAACACTGTATAACGCTGCTCCCATCAGTTAGGAGTACATAATGTTGTCAATATAAAACATACTTGTTAATTTCACAGGCAAAAACCTTTTAAAATAGTTAATTAAAAAAACCAAAATGTCCTTTCTTTTTTCCAAGTCTTCTCCAGTAGCCTATAAAATAAAACACTTCACTGTGCTTGCCACAGGAGTTGCAGCCTGCCATTTTATGGTCATCATCAGCCTGACCACAGACTGCTGCTCAGTTCTTCTGATGACTGTACGTGAAAGCAGTGAATTTACACTACTTGTCCTTGATACACAGTCCTATATGTAGAGAGGACTGTAATTTTTTTGTGCCAAATGTAAAGCTGTCAATGAACTGTAGTATCCAATCAGGCGTTTTCCAGTTATTTCCATGTAAACAAAATAACCTTCTACATTCCCTAAATGCATTTCTGATGATGTTCTTTAAAAGCATTAGATTTGCTATGATGTTTATCGTAAAAGAAGACAAATGTTTAAGGAAATGTTTAAAGGTTGTAAAACGTGAAGGCTAGACTTTCCTATCTGCTTTGTTATGTATGTGATCACGTCTGAAAACTATTTAGACCTATGCCAAGCTTCAGTTTATTTCAAGTTCTAAAGAATTCTCTCCTCACATCCCAGTTTGTCTTTCTTTCTGAAGAAGCCTTTGACTGCATTACTTGGGCAAACTTTATTTGTTTATTTCTTGGGTTTTCTCTTTCACAAACTATACATTTGTGAAGACTGCTGGTTTTAGGACGTCTTTTTTAGCCTGGCCATTGCTCAGACCTTGGTCCTTGAACAGGAGGTGTTATTTCAAGATACAGGCTCTCCCTTTAAACAATTCTGGAACTAAAATAGCTTGAACTGTTTCATCATCTTGAAAAAACAAAGAGCTTCAATTATGTGCACATATCCCCAGGATTTGCTGTTAGTAAACAGTGGCCAAATACACTGTCCCTTCCTCAGTGGGGAGGGGTGGAATGTCTAATGTAGGACTGAGGAAAGACCATGTGAACTGATTTGAAAGTTCATGGCGAAAGCAGTACTCGGAATCAGGATTTTACAAAACAGTGGTAGTGATTTAAAGTGATTTCTGGAAGTGATTTGAGTGATTTCACAAATGGTTTCACTCTAACTTACATGTTTCTAAAGATCTGTTTTATAGTACTTTGATCCATAATCTGGAAATGGTGTTTTGGCTTCTCATTTATATTTTAGTAGGTTCCCAGGCATTAAGAGAATTACCTAACACAATACAAAGAGAGTAAAAATCCATTAACATTCCCATATTCACACAAGCAGTAGTCTGCAAAATGAGTCCTGGAGGGGTGGAGCGCTGTCTGTTGGGCATCAAATTAATCTTGGTTTAAATCAAACAGAGGGAGGTGGTTCTGCACATTGAAGAGAGACAGATACTGGAACTCCTTGCCAAAGGGTGTTGTGAATGCAAGAGGAGACTGGGCTGCACTTCAAAGAGAGATACCTCGGGTATTACTACAGTTTAGATAGGCTACAGGGGCTCAGGCAATCCCTTGGGCTGTCGAGTAGCTGGGGACCGGGAGACTCTTGGTGGGAACTCTTGTATACACTTGCTTTGTTCTTACTCTTCCTTGGGTATCCGCTTATGGCTCCTGTGGAGAACAGTAACCAGGCAAGCCCTGTGGTTTGAACAGAGCTGCCGTGCTCAGGTATACCTTGTTCTCAGAAAAACTCCCTCCCATGTGTTGTACAGAACTACATGAGGGTCAAATGCTTTAAGCATCTGTGTGACTGTATTGGTTAACATCACCTTTCTAGTTCCATTGTGTATCCCGATATCTTAGTGCTTTTTCCCATATAGCTTTGGTCATTCGTTTCTTTTAGTATTTTTATTGTATCTGTAGCTGTCACAAGATTCCATATTCAGGTACACAACCCCACTTCATTTCTCTAAGGAGAGGGTTTCAGATAACACTTTACATACCAAAACCCTGAACCATTTGCTTCATTGTGCTCAGAACCTGCCTCTGGTTAACTTACAGGTAAGCTGTCACGTTCTTCTGGATATTCTTTTCCTCTGATTAATTTTTTCTTATGTTTAGAAATTTGAGCATAATGTCAAGCCCAGGTTCTTGATGAGATAAGTATACGTCTAGCATTACTTTAATACTTAATAGAAGTTCAGTGTGTTTTTAAAAAGCAATTACACTGGTTCACACTAAGGAGCTTATTAAGATATCTGTCAGCAAGAACAAGGATAAAGCTATTACACTGTATATTGCAAGTTTCTTAATGTTATCTTTTCTTACATATTCAAAACTCTTTACAAAGTTTATTGTAATATCTGTGCACTCTTCTTTCATGATGATGTAATCTTTGTCCAAAAGATTGTTTGAAAATATTGACATTTAATTTATATTAAAAGCCATATTCTGAAGTGTAGTATTTAAATATTTTATAATATTGCCACTGTTAAAGCGAGCAACAGAACAGTCCTGGATTAAACGATCCTGGCTCTGTTTACTTCCACAAGCATACACATACAAACATGTTTCTGAAATACTGGAAACCACCTAGTGGTTTCCATAGACATCACCAGTTGCACCTCCTAGAATCCCTTCCTGTCATTGTACAGTCTTTTCTTATAGTCACTGTCATTTTTACATTTTAAAATTTAGGAAAGAAATCACGTATTCTCAAAGGTTTTATTTAACACATTATATGAAGGCAGGGTTCACGTATTTATAAAAGAAGAATCTGGCTAGTCTGTATTAGCTGTGCCCCATCCTTCTGCTTAATCAAGGATCACACGAACCTAGTCTAAATGTTGAGAAACTCAATTGTGAAGTGTTTCCCTATTTGATAAGGAAGAGTACGAAGAAAATACTCTGGTGTTTATTTGGGAGAAAAGGGAAGGAAGGGAAAGGAGAAAGGAGAAGCAAAATAAAGGAAAGAAAATAAAATGCAGTGAACTGACTGCAATGTTAATGAGAAGAAATGAAACCTTAGCCTTGTCTGGCACAGATAGTTTGATCATTCCCAGCACATGAAAACTTTACATGCTTTTACTTATAGTTACTTCGTGTGCTTTAAAATGCATTTAAAAAATGAATCAGGTTTTAATTTTGCTCAGGAGATGTCCTTTAATTGTGGCTTGCTTGCTTTTTCTTTCTTGAGTCATTAAGTAAAAATCATCTAGTGTTATTGGACTGGGTCCGTACAAAGCTGGGCTGCATGATCAACCTACTATGCACCCCTCAGTCCTAATCCTGATTACATTTGCCTTAGTTGATCTCTCTGAAGCCAACCCACTTCAATGTCCTCAGATGCTTGCATACTTCAACATTTAAAAAAAAACAGTAAAGTGCGGTTGCTGTTGCTGCTCTGTTTTCAGTAAACTTCAAATATGAGAAGAGGCAAAACTTTATATAATAATTGCTTTTGTCAGTCTTTTGTTTTGCAATCAAGTAAGTTAATGACAATTTAGGGACTGCTAATATATTCACCTACTGCTACTATTTTGATCAGCTACATGCTGAAATTCTTCCAGGCTGTGAGCAGTTTTGGAATGTAAAATAACTTCTTGTTGTGAGAGGAAGTGTCTTTGTAACTGTAAAAATAGCAATCCTCTGACATCCTGGAACTGTTGATTTACCTTTTGCCTCAAAACTAAGCAATAGCCTGTTGCTGAGGGTGAAAAAGAAATGTTTGCACTCCCAAAAAAGTGTGAGCAATGTAGTCTCTGAGGAGCAGGAACTGGTTGTCTGTGTGGTCACACAGCAGCTTTCATTACCAATGGGTCTAGCTGTCAACTGGAGCTGCTGCGGTATAAAGCAGTAATAGTAATAACGGTAATACAAATGCCAGCCTTGGGTGTCGCAGAGCAGATCCCAAGCTAGGAAAAATGGGTGTAGCTCTCAGGTCACAGCAGGGAGGATTTAATGTGGTGCCTCTAGGGCTGTTGTGGTGAGCACAGGGAACAGGCAGTCTTTTCAGTGTGCTTTTTGGTTGTCTGCTGTGCACCCTGAGTTTTTGTCAGGGTCAAAGTTGAAGATAGGTACACAGCTCGTTCCAGCAAGAAACGCTGTCCTGCTGGCTGGCTGGCTACCACCTCCCATCTTCCTGGAAGAAACAAGTTGTGACTCTATTCTCTTGAGATGGACTAAAGAAGGGAGATGCCTTTTGTATCTCTTCATTTACGACTGTTGGCAGATACTAGCAGAGAGGTAGGGAAAAAAGCATATAACTGAGATGAAAACAAATGAATTGTTCCGTTGTTTTTATAGTCCTTTATGTACTGACATTCAGGTAACACTGCATATCAGAGAACAGGCCAACCTTTACAATCACCTATTAGGAGGCTTTGTCTTGGCCTGTAATAAACAATTTCTGAGGTATCCTCCTCGCCTGGCCTTTTAGTTTAGCTCAATGGGCACTTCATCTACTAAAACTTTTCTGCTTCTGTAAAACAAACTTACCTTTAAAGACACTCTGTTGGGAACTTGAGAATGTCTTTTGACCTGTTGACTGCTCAGATGCCAGTTACTGCTTCAATGTGCTGCTTTTATATCTCTGAAATAACTTGATGATTCCTTTACTTATGTTGACAAGAACTCTAGCCCCTTCTTATTAGTCCCTCTTTACTCTGAAATAGGGCCTGTGGTTTTAGTCATGATTCATCCCAGTAGGCTGTACTACTTTCTGCCTTGATTATAGCCATTTGAACAGTAGCTAGAGGGAGAGATGCTTCTCTTACAATTAGGAAGCTCAGGCGAAATTATATTATTATCCTTTATCAAGGGTTTTGGTTTGACAAAACCAAGAGCAGATGTAGGAGATTTAAACTGCATTCTCTGTTGCGATTAAAAAAAAAAAAAAGAAAACTTTTGAGAAATTCAGGCAAGATATGTTAAAACAAAAGGAACAGAATAAATAATACAGTCCTGTCGTGAAACTGTAATTTGACATTTTAATAGGCTGAATGGTAATTTAGGACATACATATCTGCTGCACCACAGGACAGGAAGTATAAGAAAAGGAGAGAAAATATGAGACCCCTCAGTGGTAGTTCCTTACAACTTAATCCTTGTCTGGGAAAATTTGAATGTAAAATGTCCCTGGTGACTGAAGGAAATTTGTGAAATAAAGGGGAAGCTTGTAAAATTAAATAAACTATAGCTAGCATAGGAGTCAAAATACTGAGACAAATTTCAGAGGGAAATAAAAGGAAAAGAGAAGATAAAAGTGCTTGATGTTGGGGTAGCCATTGTAAACTCTGCCCGGGCAAATTCCAAATGATGAAAGCTATCATAGAATCACTTTCTTCTCATAGTTTAAATGTGTCTAGAATCGTATTCTAAAATGCCACAGATGCTTTGCAAACAGAAATTGGAAAATATGTTTTAATTTTATTTTTTAAGTTAAGGAGAGTTTTAGAGTCCCTTGCTGAACTTAAAAATCTGTAAGCCCTGTGTGATGTCCTCTCTGAATCTTTGGGGAACGGAAGTTTTACCATTGCGATGAGTGTATGTTTTTTAATTAAAATCAAATATAAAGCAAATCCACATAATATAGGCTAAAAGACAGCAAAGATGGCCTTTAATATCAGAGATAAATTTGGGAAAAAGATACAGAAATTTTTGCCAAACAAGACTGAATAGCCTGGATTATGAATCGCTGATCTCATTTCCAGGACTAACAGCAAGAACAGAATAACTGAAGATATAACTGACTCTTTTAAACAAAGTCGAGAATTGTGTGGGGTCAGCGGTCTGCTCAAGAAATCGACAAAGCATAGAAGTATCTATTTATGAGAAAATTAGAGAAATGCCCATATTTTTAATATATATATATATTGCACATGCCTGACTCCTGCATTTATATAAAGATGCAATATTATCCATGCAGGGAGATAACTAGAACGTGAAGGAAGACAAGGAAGAGGAGAGTAGCCTTGTACTGAAGGGAACGTTATCTGAGGTTACACAAAGCCTGGTGGAAGGGTGCATTACAGCACACAGTTCCTCTCCGTGCCAAGAAGAGTGAAGTGGCCAAGTTCGGTTCAGATCTTACAGGGAAGTTCTCTGCAGCTCCCAGAGGGTCCTACCAGAACAATCCAGTCTCTCCCTCTGAGCTTAAATTTATTATGAAGTCTAGAAGATATAAAAGTGTTCAAATTATGAAAAAAAAGTTTATATTCTGTTATTTTAATTTTTTTAAATTGCCTGATATTTTCTGGGTTACTTTCACTATTCTATTTTAAATCTGATTATCCTCCTACAAGTGATATTCTCTTGCCAGATTACCTGCATTTAAAGTTAGTTTTTAATTTTACTAAGAAAACCAAGTCTGAACTAAGAGCAGATCTATAAAGCCAGAAGTAACTACGTAAGTGCCGATTCTGTAGTTAACTTACCTGCCCTATGCATTAAAGTCTGTGACGCCAGATAGTTTCTCATACAAATTCATGTTACTGATGTCCAGCTGAGATACAGTGAGTAGAAGTAATGGACTTTTAACTTCAAATACCAGGTGAGCTTACACTCCCAGCAGAAAAAAAGGTATGCACTTACATTTAAAATTAAATAAGGTATTGAGGAAAGCTATATATACTAACAGGGATTAACACAGGATAACAGTATTTCTTACTAACCATAATTAAGTCTTCTGAATATGTCCTATGTTAGCAGTGTTCCACTTAACAGAAGTCTTAAGACAAAACTTTCAGAAACAGCAATGGTATAATAGATCTGGTAACCAAAATCCGAAGTTATTTTTAATCATTTTTATCAGGAAATTACTGACTTAGTATGCACTTATTTACTCATATCTAAATGATTTTACTGGATGAAATGTATGTAAAATTAACTTTTAGGTTAAGATAGCAGATTCTTACTATAATTAAAACCACAGTGGCTATCAGTCATTGAATGTGTGGAATTTGCTATTTTCTATATGCAAGTTAGAAAGCCATTTTGTATTTGAATTTTGTTACATATAAAATAAAATAATTTCTTCAAATGTGGAATATCATCTCTGATGTTTCATTTCTGTAGCATTTAGTTTTGCTACTCAAAAATAGAACAAGGGCTATATTTAGTTTTGCAGATCTATCAACTAGTGGTACCTCAGTTTCTTCTATATCAAAGAATAAATAAATTTCCCTAACTATTATGATTAATTAGATCAAATCATGCAGCTTTAGTGATGTTCGTTATCTACGCTGGACCCAAATGTCCAAACTGCTGTGATAAAATTAGTGTCTCTGATACTCTGCTGTGACCACAACCAGAGAAAGGCAGTAGGTAGCAAAAGCGGAACTGCTAAGCATGCCCACATAAGAATGTCACACTTAGGTAACAGAGTGTCCCTCAGGTCAGCCTACGATAAGAGCAAAGTCAAACAAGGCTGAATCCTTGATGTTTTGTGTTTTAAGTATCTGAAAATTGTTCACGACCAGCCTCGACCCACAAGACCTCAAATGATCATATGAGCAAGGCAATAAATTGGTGGTAACTTGCCCTGAGGCCCATGTTGTAGTTGCGGTGTTGTGAAAGTTGCATCTAGTGTTAGCCTGTCCACGTAGATCTGCCTACTTGTTCAGGCTTCACAGACGGGAAAATTTTATATTTACTTGTACCGAAGGGGAGCTATGGTGGCTGAATGGGCATGGCTGAAAGGCTCTGCATCGTATCAGTGCGGTCAAGTGGAGATGCACAGGAACACCACGCTATCGGGAGCGCTGGGGAACCACTTGCTTTCCAAAACTCCACACCTGAGCAAGCTTTTGGCAATGCCAACAGTTTGTAGCCCTGCAGTATTTGCCAAACATCCAGGACGTAGCCTCCTGTCATGGGACAGACTGATTCACCTTCCTGACAGAAATCAGAAATGGAATGTAGTGGGCATAGCGGAAAACCGTTTCTGTAGGAAAAGACACTCCAAAAATTATGATATCCAGAGGAATGGACAGCAGCTTTCACAATGTCAACATGCTTCAACTTGGACTAGCACAATTTTACAGCCAGGCCCTACAAAAGCAAACTTTCAAGTCATGTCAAGTGCCCAGGAATACCAAAAAGAAGAAAAAAAGGGTAAAGGTAACTGGCATTATTACGCAGAGCACAGCAAATGCTGTATTAAAAAAAACCAAACAGGTCATTATTTCTTTCTTTGTTTATGGTCAGAGGTTTGGCCGTTGGTAAAAGCAATATTATGTGGGGGGTGTTTTCTTGTTAGCAATTTTTTAAATTTTAATTATTTTTTTTATTTCAGCAGGGATAATTGTGATTTTTAGTATTCCTTTTTATTCAGTTGAATAGCTTTGTGAAGAGCCCTGATGACAATAAGTACTTACTGGGGTTTTATGTGTGATACATAAGATAAAACAATTTCTATGCCTTTAGCCCTTTAAAAATTTTTTTGTCTCTCTCTTTATGGTCCTGATAAGCTGATCAAAAATCTTTTCTGAACCTGGCCTTTTTAAATAAAGCATATCCTTGATACATTAAAAATGCAAAGACAAACGAAAGCATTCTTTTACTAATTTCAGGGTGTTCACCTCTCACCTGTGGCTGTGTTCTTTGCCTTTTCTTCTTTCTTACTATTAACCATCCGCAAAGCCTCAGTAAGTGCACATACAGAACTCAATAAATGGAACTTCTTGTTATGAATATTCTTTGCCTCAGTAGTCTGGAGAATTAACCGTTTTCTTTCAGATCAGAGCAGCATTGCAGAAATTCCTTTTAAGAATCACAGTTGCTTACGTATTAGCACAAATTTAGTGCTTAAGTTATTTTTATTCCTTTTTAAACTGGGATAAATAGTTCTTCATTGTTCTTCTAAAAAATAATTGCTGCATATTGGGAGGGAGGGACTAAAAATTGTTTTCTTTTACTTAAGTCTTGCGTCACTCTAGGAAGAAAGATTACAGTGTCAGGAAGGATATCACCTCATGAAAAAGTTAAACTGGTCTAAGTACCTGACTTCTTTAGATTTAGTTGCTCTTTACCTCAGAATGCCTCTTTGCTAACAGATGTCAGGTGTTGATCGCTTTAAGGTCTTACTCAGGGCTGTCAGGAGGCTGCCAAACCCAGACAGTCCTACCCAAGAGTCTGTCAATTATGTTGTGTCAAGCTACATTAGCTAGCTTTCTGCTCGGTTTTATTTTTGAACAAATGGAATTTTTTACCTTAAAGTCTTCCTGTGGAGCTGGGGTAGGGAATGACTCAGAAAAGGTACATGTTTTAAGTATTGGTGGTTACTTTCTCAAGAGATAAGCTGTGTAATTAACTGATGTCTGCTAACAGGGTCTTCCAATTATGAGATATGGGGAGACTTAACAAATTGGGTTGTCTGGGTCACAGGTCTATAATTACTCTTAGCAATATTTGCTCAGAGACCAGCTTAAAAGTTGTCAAACACTATTCAAGAATTTTGTTACGCAGTTTTTTGGCAAACCTCTCAAGGAGCAAATGCTTTCTGAGAAGACCATGTGGTACCTACGTGTGTCTTGAACAGTGCAAAGAAATAGTGCAAGAAAAAGCAGGAACGAACCCTGGAAGATTCTTGATCATGACAGAGCAAGCTCCATTCTCTTTAACCAAATTTATTCAAGGTGTCAAATATTTTCAGGGAGAACTGGATTTGTAGTGAATCTGAACATTTAAATATAAACTATGACATGCTTTGTTATCCAAACAGACTAATGAGTCTGAAGCGTTTCAATAAAAGGCACATCACACTGGCATTTTATGAGTCACATACAAATCTAGTGGCATGTCATAACCGAGATGCAGCAGGTTTTGTGAGAGAAGCAGTTTTAGAGAAAGAACTAACTTAATATATGTTGAGAAAAGATGTGCGCTATTGTGTAAATAAGCTCTTCCTCAGGTTTAGACCAAGGGCAGCTAGTTTGAAGCTTGCTGCATCTGCTGCAAACCCAAAGAAATTATTTTATGCCAGAAAGCCTTAGCTGTTTTTCCCTCAGCTGTATCGTTTGCTATAATAAATATAGTGTAGGCTACATTATATACAATAAATATAGTGTAGACAAAATGATAATTTTAATGTCTTTGATTCCACTGAGACATACTCAAAAACAAAAAGGAACTGACAAATGCTATTGTAACTTCACAGCACTAGAATTCCATAATTCTACATACTTTGTGATTTAGTCACAAGTAGAGTTTTCAAAATAAGATAAATACTATTTAGAGGTCATTTTCTGTTCTTGTAAATGCTCAGTATTATTTTGGATTCTGATGCTTGGGGTTTTCTTTCTTAGTTTAATCTGTAATACCTACTATCCATGAGGGTTGGAATTGATGTGATAATCTGATATGTAGAGTCCTCAAACAATAAGTTTGCCTAGTTGTATTTTTGAGGCACCATTTTGATTCTCTGATCATAGGGCGTGAAGTGAATGAATAAGGTAGTGCAAATACATACGTGAAAGAAAGGTGGTAACTTGTCATGTGGGCACAGAGATAGCTGTATTTGACAAATGATGTGTTACAAAAGCCACATTAGTACTTCCGCTCAAAAGCTGTTACAGTTTTCAGTATATTGTCTTTATGATATGAAAAGACAGGGACTGTCTGTGATATATTCCACATTACGTGGTGTGAGTCCTGAAGGTGCAGATTTGCCTTGTCCTTGAAGAGCAGTGATCTAATTTCCCCCCCCCCCGCCATAACCTTCATCAGAAGTGGCCGAGAGAATGCAGGCAATGAGAAAATCTATAAATAGGAAATATAACAGTTATTTTGTAACATGTGAAAATATGTATTATAAAACTAGGAGCTAATATAGAAATGTACATAACTGTTAAGAGTTTAGAAAGGTATGTTTAATTCTTGCAACTACATGTTCAAATGCGCAGAAACTTTTTGACCAAATACTGCATTTTTATTCATCTGTATGCGTAAAGCGTGAACACAACCAACGTAAGATCCATCCATGTGGTCCTTGAGAAGCGGCACTCTGCCCTGACTAATTTGAACGCTCTGCAATACTTCCCACATACTGACACTGCCGAATCTTTTAGAAGTGGTGTGTGGGGGCCCTGCCTGCAGCACTGAGACAGCCAGGGCTCTAGACCAGGGGTGCACAGTTTGGAAACAGTCAGGAGGCTGTGCCTCTTGCAGGTAATATGCCACCTGCACATTCACGCAGGTAGCAGAGTACACAACAGGAGTGGATTGCACTGAATGACTCTTGTGTGTGTCAGGGGTCTCGGCTGGTTAGGGTGGTCCATGGGGAGGATTGTCCACAGGAATACTGTGTCGCCCTAACATTTTTGTGGGTTCTTTTTGGTGGTTTTTGTAACTGAGTTAAGTCACAAGCGAAGCGCAGCTTAGCGGGGCCTTTGGTTGTTCATAATTAAAAGTTTTAGTCATAGTTTTTAAAACAGGAGTCAATGAAGAGCTGCATGGTATAGTGTAAGGCAGTCTCTCTTGCAGACACCTCCTTTCAGGCATTCTCGGCCTGACTTCTGCCCACCCAGTGTAACATCACTCACTGCACTACACTTACTTCTGATTTACACCAGGGTGAGTATTTCAAAACCTTTGAAGCATTCAAGACTCACGTTCAGCAAGTAATTTCTGCCTTTTTTAATACAGTGAAGTGACACCTCAGACTGTAAAGGGCTCAAACTTTGGATCCTCTTCTGCTGCAGTATCAAAGTTTCTGTTTTATCACTGGCCTGTTTGCTCGCATTGGAAGTTTTTTTCTGCTGGTGATTAATTTCCATGTGTTCACATAATCAGACACTTGTGAACTAGTAAAATTCCAAGTGTGATACTACATTGCTGAAGGCAATGAAAGTTCAACATGACATGATTTAAAGACTCTAATATTCAAATCAGAGTACAAGACAAAGAAAAGTTGTTAATATTATTTTCTGCTCCACTTTCAGACTTCTGATAAAGACCCCATCTGACTGTCTTTTATCAGATGATTTAATTCAAAGTGGTACATGAAAGGGACCTACAGGATTGGACCCTAAGAGATTAAAATGAAAATATTTTAGGAATATTTCAGTTTTAATAGGGATGTTAAATCTTTGCAGTATTTTTTTAACTGATTTGTTTCCAAGGGAACAACAATCTGCAGTGCTATAAACCTCTTTAATGTTAGCACGTTATGGGTGAGGAACCCCATTGTCCTGGCAGTGTTTATCATTCTATTTTTTGCCAGAAAAGGCTCTCATCCATTTTTCTTTTTCTCCTCATTCTTCACAGTTTCGTTTAATTTAATTTCCTTGCAATATTACAGTAATTCTGACAAAAGTAGTAATACGGCACATATCTAAGCATTATTGATGTAGCAATAGCAAATAAAAAATGTTTGAGGGATTTATTTTGGAACAGAAAGTAAGCCACAGGCTGTGCCATGTTGAGATACCATATCTTCAGGTGCCATCCTGGCTGGGATGGCTCTGTCTACACACGGTCTCAATTCTGTTCAGTTTTTCAGTAACAACCCTAAATCAAATTGGGGAAAAAGAACAAGAGAAGAGAGAATTCATAGGAATTTTGACTCACCTGGCAAAACAAATCCACATGGGGAGAAATTCCCACTAAGAATTTAAAGCCTAGTTTTCCAAAACTTTTCTGGGTGGTGTAAAAGTATGTAGGTATTCTGCTCTGCTAACCTGTCAAATACAGCCTCACCTCTGTGCAAGCTCTCACATGAATTCCTGTTAACTGTACAGGAGATCGTTTCATGGTAAATGAACAACCCAGGTATTGCACTTCTGGAATGTTTTCTTTCTGGGGAGCGTGGAGAAGTAAGCTCGGCAGGTTGTATGTGTTACATTCAGTACCACGGTATTACCAACTGATCACATGAACGGGTATGGTTTGGGGGTTTCTCTGTAAACAACTATTGCAGAGTTTCTTAGGAAACATGGGCATGTTTTTATGAAGTGCTGAACATCCATTCTTGAAAAATCAGATCTTGCCTAAGACATGCTTTTTATCACAGACGAAATCACTGTTTGTAAAATCTAGATCATGGGCCTGAGCTAAAATGAAAATTAACTTTTATTGTGTGCTTTTTCACATTGTAATTCACAATCCTGTTTTTTTTAGTTAGATCTTTGGTAAAAACAGCATGGAAAATAAGGGTTAATTTGTGTTTTACTTCTGGGATTTCAGTAACTATTAGTGCTCTTAATGAAGTAAGATGGTAGTTTACATTATCAGAGTTTTAGCAGAAGTTGTTCATTTTGGAAGCAACTTCATTGACTTCAGTAGAACTGATCCTGATAGAGTTCATTTTGACTTACCAAATGTATTACTATTTTCTGAGCAAGTTAATAAGAAATGTGTGTTAAAGATGCTTCTTTTATAGTTACAGAAAAAAAAAAAATCCAAGCATAAATTTTAACTTCTCTGATCCTCGGAAGCACTTGTCCTGAATTCTTTTAGCCTCCACATTAGATACTAACTGGCAATGCTTCTTATTTACATAGGTTAATTACTGCTCTATGTTGGAAGGGGGAACATTTCTCCATTGGCTCTTGCATTAGACTGAAACATTAAACAGTATCGGATAGGGAGAAATATGTACATGTCATGCCCAGTTCTTACCTATTTCACTGAACTTTTGGGGACCATTTAGGTGTATGTTCATCAAAGTTATTAGATGTATACTTAAGATCCTAGATGAAAAAGGGCCAGCCTATGTGGTAATTTTGGCAATTCTGTAGATTGTTTAAAATGAGCGAATTAAGAAAACTAAGACCTCATTATCAAATCAGTAATAATTCTGCTTCCTAATAATAACAGGCACTAACAAGGGATACCGTCTTGTTACTGACTTCACAAGTTTTACCACATTTTAGCTGTGCTGTAAAGAAAAAAGATATTTTGCCTAGTAAAAAACAAATGGCAGCTAATAGAAGTTAAAAATAAAATAATTTCTTTTAGATCAAAAAGAATGGCTGATTAAACGAGGTACATAACTGTATTGAGGTTTGGGGTGCACTAAGCAATTATAAGATCATATAGTTTTTGTTGTAGTGGCATTGGCATGTTCATAGCTCATAGGTGAGCCAAAATGAGCAAAAAACCCTCCTTATTCTACTCGGTCTGTTGTCAAAAAAGATACACTTCTAGAAGTACTTCATTACTGAAACATAAAAGATAACAAAGCAGAACAGCAAAAGCAATTAGCTTATTGATAATATTTAAGCAGAGTTCTTTTTGCTGATTATGTTATTTTGAAGTTTCCCACCTGTTGAACTCAATAGAAATTACCTCCCCAAATCACTGAAGTTTAGAAAAGCTGCTTTCCTGTAAATGCATTACCAGGCAGTGGGGAGGATTGTGTATGTGTGGAAGGCTGGGGAGATTCATGCATGTAATTCTGTAAAACAAAATCAATAAAGCTGATGACAGATTAAGTTGCTAAATTTTGTAAAACTAGACTACTGTTTGGGTCATCAGCACAGCACTATTGGATTTTCTATGGTTTAATGCTGAAAAACAGGATTATTGATTTTAGGATTTTCAGCGTATCCCCTCCGGGAGTTCTTAAGCAGTCTTTATAATGCTTCACACTTAAGTTGACAACTACAGTGACATAACTGTGTCCTCGCCTTAGTAATCATTTTCTA
The DNA here is from genome assembly GCA_031468815.1 of Morus bassanus. NCBI lineage: Eukaryota > Metazoa > Chordata > Aves > Suliformes > Sulidae > Morus > Morus bassanus. The sequence continues at coordinate 42,838,867 of CM062567.1, read as the reverse complement.
ATCATATTGGAGAAGGCTGGAAATGGTTTATAAAATGATTATTCCAGACAAACAGGGGAACAGGAGGGTTGTCGGGACATCACTTCTTTGTCTGGTGGTCATTGCTACCTGCCTGCCATCTTCCCTTGGAATTAACTTACAGTCACAGATTAAGACCTTTGACTGTCATAAATCTGCTTCCCAATATGTTTGACTGGCAGGGGAGTTCACAAGCCGTCCCAATATAAATAGGATTTTAGCACATCGGTAAAACGGGCTGTTTTGCAGTCGACTTTGTTGGTGTATATTCATTGCTCCTCTCCCGTTCCATGTGTATGCATGCCAGCGTGTGTATGCATGTGTGTGTGTACGTAAAGTAGAAGCTGAGATAGGGTAACAAAATGAACTACTGTATGCAAGAAATATATGAAGTGCACCCAGCTGCTGGTAGCAATTGCTACATGCAGTCCACTGATTATTGCACATATATCGAAGATAATCAGGGTTACAGCAGTTGTGATGCTCAGGTCCTGCACAGTAACAACATATATATGGAACAGGCCTGGGCGGTGAATCAGCCTTATACCTGTAGTTACCCTGGAAACGTGTTTAAAAGCGAGTACTCTGACATGGACATGGCCCTGAATCAGTACAACCAACCTGAATATTTCACCGAAGAAAAACCTACTTTTTCTCAAGTGCAGTCGCCATCGTACTCTCAGAAGAAAGGTAGGGGCAATTTATTTAAATAACAAAAAAAAAAAATAATCTCTGCTTTTGTTTTTGTTTTGCTTTAAACTTACAGTTGCATCAGTTGGCTCAGATACATCTTTGAATGTGAAGGCTGCCTGTTCAAAATTGAAAGCAGCAGTAACATAGGTTGCTAGGTGATTGTAAGGTTTTCTGTGAGCGATGAGGATTTCCAAGCACTTTTTTCGTAATCTATAAAAGACATTTGCAAATATATTGCTTGTTTTCTGCTTTCTGGGGCTATTAAGTTCATTTGCTATTCACCAGAGAGCAAGATAAGAAAGTTTCTCTTCTGAAATGTCGTCATTATATATTCTGCACCTTAAAGCTGTGTTTCTGGTTACATACAAACAATTTGTGTAAGTCTTCCTAATCAGTAAATGTGAACTCTGTTTACTCAGCAACTCGGGCAAAACATTTTGAAAATAGAACTGTAAATATGTATGGGAAAATGATTACATTTAATAGAGTTACTGTCTTCTGAGTGAAAACCATGTAGTTTCTGATTATGCAAAGCAAAAAAGACTGAAAATTCAAGAATATGTCTGTGCAAGAAAGACTATTCTGCATCCAAAAAGTTGATCTAATCAATATGTTTGTGAGAGATAATCAGAGTGCAATATCTGGTCCCTCAGGATTAAGTCATTCCCTGTTTTTAGAATTTATTCTTTTGCTTTCAAGTAAGCAAAGCGGATTCAAAAAGAGCCCAAAATACCAACAAACACTTGGAAACGTTTTCAGTGTTATTTGTTCTGAACTCAGACAAGCAAACTGATTCATGCAGAGTATATATTCTCTGTGTTTCTTTAAAATCACATTATTAAAAAATAAAAATACGCAGTCTGTTGTACCAACATAATGTCCTTTTTCTGTTAAGACCAGATTTTCTGTATGCAGTTATCCAAAACCCAGATGAATCTGATGTAATTAGGTAGATAGAGAAAACACCATTTACTACTTTTAAAGTGGCTTTGTAGTAAAAAGTGGACTGTTTAACCTTATTAACTATGTGGAAAACTGAAATATTTCCCTTTTCTATTCATTAGCACTTGGTGCAATGAATCTATATGTTCGGTAGAAAGATGTCTTAATTTTATACTTTGAACAGCATTGTATTTCATAATAAAGGAACATTTTTTTAAATCCTGTTCTAGGAAGCTGTGAGAACATGGTCAAATTGTAGACAAAATGTAGTTGTGGATAATGCATGTTTTTGTATTGTGCAACATTTTTAATGCTTTTTAAGGCTATTTATCTGCTATTGGATTTTAACTAATGAATCTATAACTCTTTGCAGACTTTTCCCATGTCTTATTTTTGGTTGAAGAAAAATAGTACTCAGGATTAACTAAGAGTAAATAAAGACTTGCTATTGCAAAGTCAGTGGAGGAATACATTTTTCATAATGTTAAAGTTTATAAATAGTAATTGATAGACCTAGATCAGAGCTTTAAGTAAGTTATTTCAGTACTCAGACACCTGACATCTGCTCTGTTTAAAGTTTTTGTACTTGTTTGGTTGAAAGAATACAGAGTTGTGTTTTAAAATTGTTTGTCTGCCCTTGTTTTCTACTACCTCAGTTTCACTAAGAAACGGCAGTGAATTTTGGTGGAAGCTGGCTCTCAAGCAGGCTTTTAATTGATCACTCAAGAGACTGAGCAATGTGCTTTGGGATTCTTTAGAGCCTTATTACTGTGATAATCAATAAAAAGTTGCCTCCCTTCTGTCAAACCTTTGCAAATGCTGAGTTAAGCAGAAGAGATCTAAACTGTGTGGGACATGTGCATCTTCTCTTCTTCTTTTTTTTTTTTTTTTTTTAATTTCCAGCTTTTAACCAAGCTATCATAAAACTAACGAATCTTTTAATCCTGTCCTAAGAACAGAAGGCTTTACACAGGGCATGTGTGTCTGTATTGATCCAGAATTGATTTTGGGGGGACGAGGGAGTTTGTTAGAGAAGCCTTGGTAATAGCCCATTAAAGCAAAATTAAGTCCCTAAGCAGGTGTTCATGAAGAGTCTTGATTGTTGCAGTGGGTATTTCTGTTAGTCCCCTGAAATTTGTGGTAATCTCAATAATATGCTGTTCAAATCAGATTGTACTTTACAGTAGCACATGGAGTCTTTTCCTGTCAAAACTTTTGCTAGTTATTAAATGGTTAAAGCCTTCTTTTCCCTCTGGGAGGAAGAAAACATCAACATCTTACATGCTAAAAAAATTATCAGTTATCAAGGGGAGTTTAATTACTTTTCTATCTTTATGTCACTTTAAAATAATTCAGAAAATAACTTTAAAAAACAAGAACCAAAGACCCCAAGAATGTGTCACTAAAGGAAAAAAAATACGTATTTAGAAAGTATAGCCACTTATTCTAAAATACAAGAAAGCACTTAAGCTGCTCCAGTTATTACAGTACATTAAAAACTATTACTTCCTGATTACCTGTCACAAAGTCTGATGAAAGACTTGAATTTTAAAGGAAAAAATTGTGCTCCAGAAAATAAAGAGGTGGAGCTGGGGTTTTAGCTTTGCATCTGCTTGTTGTTCTTTTGTGCTGTAGTGTATGCTGTTAAAAGGTAGCGGCACAATATTCATGCAAGAGCTTACTGTTTTATTAAGGAAGCCCTTTTGGACCTGATCCTACCATAGGAGACAAGCAATCAGGTACACTTTGTTTTCTACATGAGGCTGTGAAATCTGATGAGCAGAAGAGGGCTCATCATGGGAACGAGGTGCTATTCCCAGGTCTGTCCCAGAGAGCTTAAACTGGAATATTTTTCCCCTCTTACGGTGCTGCCTGCCGTGGTAAGCTTGCAGCGCTGCACGCTGGTCGGGTGGTGCTCCAGGGGAGCCCATGCTACCCTACCCTTGTGCAGAGGCTGAGCACACAGGCAAAAGTGTCCCTGGATCTTCTCACACCACCCGTACAGTGAGGAGGAGTACCCACTGACAGGGTAGAGGTGGTGCAGTCAGGAAGGTAGAAAGGAAATATGTACAGAAGTCCGGAAACCTCAGTAGCCCCACATTTGGTGTGTGTGCAGTGTTTTGGCCGTTTGGACGATGTGGGAAATAGGTGTGCAAAGTTAAAACCAGCTTTTACTTCCCTTTGCACAGTTATTTCCCCGACAAAGTTAACGAAAGATGCCCGCAGATGTCTATGTAGGCTTTAACTCGGGCTCTATGGGGACAGATCAGAAGTAAGCAGAGGCTGCCCCCCAAACCAAAGGTTTGCAGGTGGGAATTCTTGAGTTGGGCTTTAGCAGTTGCGGCTCCTCAGCCCTGTGTCTCACCTTGCTTCCCAGATACAAGGTGAGGTTAATGCTGCCTTTTTAAGGGTTTTTGGTACGGTGGGAGAATGGGGCTTTGAAAGTTATTATTCTTATTATTATGATTGTAATTGTCATTATTTCCCTTTATATTTTCTCAGGCAATTTATGTGCAGCTGAGAATACATACTGTATGACTGCTAGAGTATGCGACTGAATTAGTCCAAACTGAGTTCTCAGTGGTGTGAAAACATTAGGGTACTTTCTGAATAGCTAAGAAAATGCAACATGGAGGTTATGTCAAAATGTCTTCTTATCAGTGCAGGGAGTATGTGTGCATATAATCAATTTACAAAAACACTGAGCATTTGTCATCTTGGCCTTTGCAGCAGAGCAGCTCCCAGTATGTTAACAATTATTTTGGACTTAAAAATGATTAATTTTGCTCTTGACCACCCATCTAAGGAGATAGCACTGATCAGAAGAATTGCATTTTATTCAGCAAATCATTATGCATTTGGAATTATGTGTTTCTTTTTTAATGAAAATGTCAGTGGAAAAAGTGTTTTAAGCTCCTTTACTGTAACCTTTCCACAACCAAATGAAGGATGGGAAAGTGAACTAAGTCATACTTTGCTTTTGCATCAGTAGTAAAACTGATGTTCAGTGAGGCGTAGATTTCTAAATAATTGTTACTTGCGATACTAAGCTATGGTCTCTAAAAATATTTAAATAATTTTGGAGAAAAACAATCCATGATCCGACTCTTACAGTAGTGCATTTTGTACCTGTAGTTGGTAGTGGATGCAAGTACAGTACCGATCACAGCAGTTTAAGTGATAACACAGTTTGGGCTAAAATGTTTTCAGCACATCTGTGCAAAATGCACTGCTGTTGGCAAGGTTTCTGACTCAGCCTGAAGAACAGGGTTAATACATAGAAAAATCATTGAGGGAAAAGAGACTATAAAAAAGGTTCCAAATTCTATTTTTGCAGAATCTGTTGCCAAATTTTAGTAATTCCATAAATCAAAGAATGTCAACAAAGATCAAAATTGCAGACAAGCAAGCCAGTTAGCTAACAAGAAATGTGTGAATCTGTTTAACAACATTCTCGGTGCTTCCAAGCTCGATGGAGAAATAAGCAATTTTTCTCAGTGGGAGTAATTTAAAGAAAGTGGGAAACAAGGATCAGTGTATCAGCCCAGCCTTTCGGATCAATATTGATAATAGCACAAACAAGAATGGAGTATGCTTTTTCTCACTCAGCTCTGTGCTTTCTCTGATAAACACTCTATTTAAGCTTTTTCTATACAAGTTTATCAAGGATGATGTCTGGATGGTTCTTGTAATTTTTTATAATTTGCAAAGGCTTACAATGTGACTATGGAATTGGTAGAACAGCAGTATGAATTTTCTTTTCAGTTCTAATACAGTTGGGGATTCTCAAGGTAGTAATTAATTTCATCTTTTTCATTTTCATACTGCGGTGTCTGGTAAGTGAATACGAGCTTACTGATAAGTCCTGAACTCCTCATTTTAGTGAGTGGTCTCTAGTCACGCAAACCATAGCAGATGGGGGAAAGAAAGATTTCAGGGAATATATTTAATACATGACTCTGCCAGTGTACAGTGAAAATCAAAATACTGAATAATGGTCTTAAAACACAAGTGTCCTTTTGCAATAGCAAAAAATGGCTTTTTCTGCTTGTGAGGTACAAGCCTATGGTGGATCAGAGACAAGCTAATAAGGAACATCTGGTATACAGACATAATTTGCATCGATGTCACTCATATCCCTGTTTGGTAGTCAAATATGGTTTGGGTCCTAGAATTTTTTTAAGGTGTGGTTTAATCCCTAAGCCAATATTACATTATTTGTACAGACAGAGAGAGACCTGGAGATGTAAAGTCTGTGCAACAATATTTTAACAAAACTGGAATCGGTTATTTACTTTTCTCAGAACATGCTTTTTTTTTTAATGTGTGCCAAGTACAAAGGGAGAAAATAGTATCATTTTTCAGGGGTGGTTTTCATTTAAATAGCTTTTCTTTGCCTTTTGCCGGGGAAGGGGGGGAAGGCGGAGAATAGCCACCGAATGTCTCATTTGTGTCTCTCCAATCTGTTACACTGTGCAGGGTCACATATACTGCTTTAAGGTATCATTCCTGCAAATGGTAATTTGGGAGTGTAGGCATACAGTATTAATGAAACAGAGTACCTCAGATGACTGCATAGGTTAGCAGATCTCGTTCTGTCCTTACAGCTGCCAGGCAAACTCATTGCGCATTTTCCTATGGAAGGGAATTGTTTCTTGCCATACCTCTACAAAGCTACAGTTACAATTTAAAAGATATTGTAAATCACCATCAAGATTGGTTGTAATGGATTATACAACGTATTCTTCTAGATGGGGGCAACTGGTCCTGCTGAGTACTTAGCCTTGCCAAGACAGTAAGATTAGGCGGACTGGCAGGTGGGAGTCTGGGGAGCAAAGGAGTTACTTTAGGCTGCAGGGGAATCACCAGACATGGCAGGTCAAGGTCATTGCTTGGTCTTCTCCACTCAAAGCAAAAATCCAAGGTGGGCACTGGGATGAACAATGTCAAGTCAAGTATGACAGATAGTTAACTTTGAGGATAATACAGGATGCACCAAATGAAGTCCATGAGGATGCTAGAATACAGCAGGCAGAGGCTTGAAAGACCAAGGAACGATATTGGTTGTTATTGTACAGTTCAGTGAGACTGGTGTTGCTTTTGAACAGTTCCTCTTATCTATTTACTTAGTAGGTTTTGATCAAGAAATAAAGGATTACATATGAGCACCAGAAGCAGGAACCTACCCAATGTTCCCATGAGATTTGTCATCTGACATTCTTCTTTCATAAGAGGGCATCTGGGTTACTCTGTCCAGACAGCATCTGCTTCTTCCACATAGGATTTTCTGTTTCTGGTTCAGAGTTATTAAACACATAAGATACCAAAGTACTTGCTGATATGAGAGACGAGCCCCTATTAGTCTGTCCCTCCTCTTTTTTCCCCAAGTGCTGCAAGGAGTGAGAGAAGTCTGTTGCTCTGCTTCTTCCTCAAACCATCCAATGTACAACTCTGCTGCCATCCACGGCTTCCTCAAGAATCTCCATTGCACTAGTCGTAGCTTCCATGCTGGTACCAAGTTTAGAAAAACACTGTTGAATTTCCTCCTGCTGATATTGTTTCTAACTCAGAGTAGCAGCAAAAATGCACTGAGGATGCTTATCTGCATGTCTTACAAATGAAATTGCATTGAATTTATACAGAGGTCAGACTGGATATTTGCAACTACTGGAAATTATTTACAGTAGATGTTATGGTTTGTAAGAACTGAATGTAAGTCCCCTTATTCCTCTTGACATGATGTCTGTTTGTCTGAATTACATCTTCTTAAAATACTGCTGGAGGTCCAATTTTCCTACTTTCTAGCAGTTTCTGACCCCATTAGCTGTTGGAAGAAGGGTTAAAAATATACAAAAGTGCAGATATGACTCTTGGATTTGTAATAGAAAGAAAAAAAAAGATGTTTATTGCACACTTTTATTGCCAATGATTTCTTGGGATAAGATTTTTCTATGTTGCCTTTTGAATCAGTAGAGGAGTTCAAAGTGTGTCCCTAGCTTGTGACATGGGCACAATCCTCCAGAAGTGATGAACATAATATCTAACATTTAGATAGCTTAAATAGCTGGCACTTAACACTTCCGATGCAGCAAAATTGGGAATGTGGTTGCACGTAAGGATGCCGGTTTTAATTTCTGACTAGGAGTGCCTGTAGGAGATACGTCTTTTCTGCCAGATCAGAAACTGTTTCCTGGGTTGCATAAAGTCATGAAACTCCAAGAAGGGGATGGACACCAGTAGTCACATGCACAAGCATATATTTAAGGAAGCAGTTTAGACAAGTGGTCTCCTGCTCCTCCAATAGAACAAAGCTGCCATTACATGAGCAGTGCTAACCAGATTATATACTTAATGAAGTATCCAGGCGTTTAATTCAGAAGTAATTCTTGAGGAAGCAAGCCAGGAATACTGACTTTTGGAGGACATAATCTATGCTGTGCTAGGTTTGCGTTTCATGAGTAGCAGTAACCAGCAATAACAAGAAGCCATTAATCTTTACGAGAAATTTAGTGGAAAATTCTGCATCCCTCGGCTGACTCTTCTGCCTCCTGTATCAGCTCCGTGTTGTGTATGTGTTGCATGTGCAGAGGCAGGTGTGAGCAAAAGGGGGGCAGGATGGAGATAATAACCTCTGCTAATCCCCCACTGGCATACATAATGTCCATTACAAGTCAGTGATGCAAATTAGAGTCGAAACCCTGCTGTCTCTCTTCCCTCAAGGTCACAGAACCAGCTCCACGTGTCCACCAGTCTTTATCCAAGCACAACTTGTTCTTCATGGAGAAATGTAACCTGAATGTAAATCTGATCTTTTGCCATATTATAGACTGGTATGAAACATCAGTAAGATCTCATCTCATTCCCCCACTCCCCTTTCAGGTGCCAGTAGGAGTATTTGCACTGGGCATGGCTTCAGAGTGCTTCTGCTTCCCAGCATTACATAAGAGGATATGTGTTCCTCTGTAATTTGAGGTTCTCATAATTATGCTCAAATTAGACATATAAAGTAGACCGTACAAATACTTTCTGCCTTCTTACTTCTTTACTTTCTCCTAATCCACTCACCAGCACCCAGAAAGTTCAAGTATGTAAAGCTCAGTTAATTTCAAGTATTTTCTCTCTGATTTGGGCTTTTCTTTCTGGAGAACCTCTGGCAAGTATAGCTGTAGGAAGGCTCTTTCACTGAAGCTGTCTATTACTGAGCTGACCCTCTGGCATGTTAGTCACAGGAAGATGACGGCCACCCCCCTTGCAGTATCCTCCAACAACCTTCTGCTTCCCTGAGTCTTGTTGCTGGTTGCCCTCCATGTGACTGGTGTGGCAAGTCCCTGAGCTGTACCGAGCCATACTGGTGTGAGGGCTGCACGAAGACAGCAAGCTTGAAGTCTAGTCTAACGTGTGGTGCTGCAGATAGGTTCAGCAAGCCAGTGGCAAGGGATTACGTTACAGGCAGCCACATCCAAAGGACTCTCTCTCATTGCACTCATAAATTGCACTCAGCCAGTTGGCAGATGATGCAAAACTGGGAGGAGTGGCTGGTGCACCAGTTGGGTGTGCTGCCATTCAGAGTGACCTGGGCAAGCTGGAGAAACGGCATGAGAGGAATCTCTTGAAGTTCATCAAAGGGAAATGCCAAATCCTGCACTGAGGGAGGAATAACAAATGCAGCAGTACAGACTGGCTGCCGACTGGCTGGAAAGCGCTTTGCATTGAAGAACTTTGGGGTTGCTGGTGGGCAGCAGGTTGAACATGAGCCAGCAGTGTGTCCTTGAGCCAAGGAAGGTCAATGGCATCCTGATCTGCATTAGGAAGATCATCACCAGCAGGATGAGGGAGATGATCCTTCCCCTCTGCTCAGCTCTGGCAAAACACATCTACAGTGTCGGGTCCAGTTCTGGGCTCCCCAATACAAGACATGGACATACTGGAACAACGAGTCCAGCAAAGGGCCACAAAGATGATGAAGGGACTGGAGCATCTGTTCTATGAGGAGAGACTGGGAGAGCTGGGACTGTTCAGCCTGGAGCAGAGAAGTCTCAAGGGGTGGTTTTACCAATGTGTATAAATACCTGATCCCCCACCAGGTAGAAGACAGAGCCGGACTCTTCTCAGTGGTGCCCAGTGACAGGACAAGAGGCAATGGGCACAAACTGAAACACAGGGAATAAAATAATCTTTTCTTTTCACTGTGAGGGTGACCGAGCACTGCCACAGGTTGCCCAGAGAGATTGTGGAGTCTCCGTTGTTGGAGATACTCAGAAGCCGTCTGGAGGTGGGCCTGGGCAACTGGCTGTAGGTGGCCCTGCTTGAGCAGGGAGTTTGGACCAGGTGACCTCCAGAGGTGCCTTCCAACCTCAGCTGTTCCATGATTCTGTGAAATATTTACTACACTTCAGTAATCTTATGTGGTTACACAAATAGCTGCACTTTCTCCCCTCAAAGTGAATCTGAGATCTCTGTGTTACATCTTTACAGAGAGATTTTTCAAAAGGAAACGTTATGTACCATAACTCTATGAGTCATGGGAACACTTACTTTGAAAGGTTTGTGTTTTACCCTGTTCCAAAGTTCTCTTTAGTTTAGAATTACTTTTTGGTTGCCATCAGAATTGTTTTAGTTTTTTGCTTAAACTGAAAATATGTTTATGTTATCAAAACAAATGTCATTGTGGGAAAAGAACCAAGCATTGCCAATGTTTTTCATAGCAGTAATATTTGATTTCACTTGTTGGATGTCTGGTAAACCACTTCAGAAGAGAAAATGTCAATCTAACACATGCACATACACAAACATATATCTGAATGCCCACATATTTTGCCTTAAATTCAGGCTATATTAAATGTTCCTGCAGAACACACCCAGGTAAAGTATGATCAATACAGCTTGGGCTATCTGTTGCTGGTACTTCTCTAACCACACCTGTGGAGCTGTTTTGAAACAAACGATCTCTCATTAAATATTTCTTACGACCAGGTCCGTGAGTCACCCTGCAACCTGGGATCTCATCTTCAGTATACAAGTATATCGGTTTTTTTGTGAAACAGAATAGAGGAATATACTGTATATCGCACAATTATCTTTTTATTCACATCAAAGTCTTTGAGGTAAAAATAAATATATTTATTTTTCTGAGGTTTCACTCAGGAGAGAGCAGTCATGTTCCAGCTTCTCCCTCTTGACCAGTAGATGCTGAAACAGTGTGAAAAGTAGAAGGTATTATAGACTATGTTGAAATAAGTCTGTAACATTGTTAGTATGACCTTTTTATTCAGGAAATTCAGTGAGTTCAGATAGACAAGTGGATTTTAATATAATATTTTTGTATCATATCATATCATTTTACATCGAGTTTACATGCCACGTCCTCTTTTTCTTTACAGGGTATATACCCAGTTACTTAGACAAGGATGAGCTATGTGTAGTATGTGGGGACAAAGCGACCGGATATCATTATCGCTGCATCACTTGCGAAGGTTGCAAGGTAAATGGCACAGTGGGAAACTGGGAATCAGAAATAGCTCTCCAGCTCCTCCATTATACAGACTTCCTGAACTGTGCTGTCAAATAAAACAAAGACAGATTAGAAGTGAATAAGAACATCCAGTACTGATGATAAGCCGTATCTGGCTATGCCGCTGCTCTTCATATGCATAAGGAATATGGTTGATTTTCGCAGTGTTTGCTTCTGAATAGAAAACAAGAAATTTAGATTTTTGTTGTTGCTGTTTAACTGTTAGCTTTTACATTTCCATTTTTTAATGTTTCTTTGGCCATCCTCTCAGCCAGCGTACATCAGCATACTCCCAGCAACTCTAGTGAAGCTGTTTATGCAATAGCTGAGATTCTGCCTATGGCCATGAAAAGTCTGTAGCGATTAATGGTCTTCCAGTGCCTCTCATCGTCGCTGCGAAGAAGCAAAAATCAAAATGCCTTCCACATGCTCATACAACAGTAACATTCGTCACTTTGGGAAGCATTGACACCCAGTTAAAATGGTTTCAAAAAATTTTTTACTTCTTTAACTTAAGCATATTCAAATGTGATTTCAGCCCTAAATTGCATCTCCAAAGCTACATGCAAAATTAAAAAAGAGATTGCTTTGGGCAAGTAAATAAATTGAGTAACACAGTCAGGCACATCTTACATGATTTCACTGCCATAAATTTGCTTGAATAGCTTGAGATCCTGTAAGAAAGCTATTCTTTCCAGCAGAAAATAAAAAATGATTATGTTTTTCTAAACAAATGGGACCACACATGTCATGGACTAGTGTCATGGGACTAAGCCACAAAAGTCGTATTCTGTTCATACCCAAAGTGTGGAATATTTGGATTTGAGATTTTGGGATTGGATTGGCTTTAGAGCTCCACATTACAGTAACTCTTGTGTTGAAGTAGTTCCTTCAGTTGTACAGCATTGCCCTAAGCTATATTTATGAAATGCACGAAAACCTAAATATCCTATGTATAGCAGGTTTGTGGTAATACTCAAAATGGTTTTACACACATACATACATAATATATATGAAAAAATATTTTTATCTGAAAAAACCTGAAACTGCACAAGTGATTCTTATACATTTGCATCCCATATACTAGATGATAACAATACATAAAATGTATGAATATGACTTAATTCAGATATAATGAGAAGTAAGCAACATTGTGGCATTATGAAATATCTTTTGCTCCCAGCTGAACAGCTATATCTCTTGCCAGCTTTCCTACTAAGGCTTTTGTTACTCCAACTGAAGTATTTCTTTTTATGCCTACCAGCTATTTTAAAGATATAGCCTACAAAATCTACTTTTATCTCCAGATACAGTTCTTCTGCCTGATGTACAATTTAAAATAATGCTTATGTGCACAACGAACTGAGCCAACAATTTGCAAAAAGTAATTCATTTTCTTTCTCCTACTTAATAGTTGGCTTACAAACAGACCATTTTGTTTAGTTTTGTTTTGATTTGTTCTTCTTGCAAATGTATTCATTGTACAAGATGGGGGGGTTTGTGTGGACAATTTCAACCCGTGGTTTAGAGGATCTGCATACACACTCAAAGTTGTATGATTTGTCAGCGAAGTTATATGTAATCAATTCTCAATGAATTTGACATTTACTAGTTGCTTCCACTTGAAATCACTTTAATTTTGTAACAACGTTAATCAGGGCTGACAGCCAAAAACTTGAGTTGGCAAGTGCTTTCATGAACAAAGCATCCTCACACATGATTTCTGAAGAGTAAATTGTGAGGAATTTAAACACAAATAAACCAACAGTGAGTTCTGACGTCACTGAAATATTTCTCCAGACTGTACCCATTGCATCTATTGCTATATAGGTGCATAGTAAAGGAATTTAGGAAGAGTAGTTGCCTTACAATAAAACGTGCTTTCTTTTATTGATGAAAATAACATTTCCATGATAAAGTGTTTGGACAAATATAGAGAGCAGCTTCCTTATCACATTGTATCTAGAGGTGATCAAAGAGGTTTTTTGGAAAATTTTCTGAGAAATGCAAAGAAATGGGAAGATTAAATGTGCTGATCCCAACACAGGTGGTGAAAAGCCTTGCCATTGTAAAGCTATTGCTACGTTAAGTCCCATGCTAGGTTTGGAAAACAGAAGTTCAGTACCACTGCCTGAGAGTCAGCAGAGATTTTTCCATCTCTTGCTGTAACTAGAGATTACCCCATGTCCCTGGTTGTCCAGAGCCATCTTTGATCTTCAGGGAGGAGAGGGGCAGGTCCTGTCTCTAGGAATATGTCACAGGGTTGAGAGTGGATGCAAATCCAGTTGTTGGGTAGGTGAGAGTTTGAGACCTGATCCAAACCCCACATAAGGACATCTTGCCTGTGATTTCCTGGATTTTGTCTCAAGCCAACAGGTCCCAGTCTTGCAAAGGCTCACTCACATGCTTTATGCAACTCAGGTTAATTGAGATTTCAGGTCTTATTGTTATTAAGGAAGAAAGAGTTGTACTCTTAGCTTGAGCTGGATCTTGTAAGAGAAAACTCTGATGAGGACAAGGCTCTTTATTGTCTTCACTGGAGTTAGGAGCTCAAGCTGAAATACAGACTTATCCGTACGTCCTAATTCAACATTCTGTGTTAAAAGAAATTACACACTGCTATAAGATTTTACTGGGTGTTATTTAACATGATTAAAAACAAACCTTTTGCGTAGTGAAGAGACTATTCATTAGATGAAGTCCCAGCTGAAGAGACTGTTCATTAGGTAAAATCTCACTTGAATTTTGCCATCGTTTTCACTGAAACGAAAGCCATTCTCAGTGGTTTCAGTCAAACAGGACCAGGGTCCCAATGTGTTCTCTTTGTCAAGGTGGTTCCAAGCTGCATTGCTGAATGTAGACAGTCTCAAACAATGGTGGAACTTGAAATTAAAATGAAGTCTAAATTTCTTGCTTTGCAGCCTATTTTGTCCATATCTTGCGGTCTTGGGAAGTTTATCCCACTCTTGCAGAGGTCAATGAAAAAATTCATGTTGAAATCAGTACCAGGATTAGGTCTGTAATGTTCAAAGTTGTATCTGATTTCTTTATGTAAGGCCAGGGTTTATGGGGTATATAAATCAGTTAATTCAGTGGAGCTACATTGGTTCTTAGGAGCTTAGGATCTGACCTCATATCCATGTTGCAAATGGCAATGTAGAAAGAAGGAAGGAAGGAAGGAAGGAAGGAAGGAAGGAAGGAAGGAAGGAAGGAAGGAAGGAAGGAAGGAAGGAAGGAGGGAAGGAAGGAAAGAAAAAGAAAGAAAGAAAGGATTTAAATATAGAGAGATCTTTATTGGTGATGTTTGTTTTGAATACAGAGATCTGTGGTAAATACAAATTAAATCCTCTTCTCAGAAAATTATCTTCTCAGATAATTTTAAAATTGTGGATCCATTATTTAGAACCAAACTCAAACACTGTGTAAATTGTGTTTGCAAAATTCTTAGTCTTGCCCAGATTTGGTTCTTGGTTGGTTATTTGGCTTTGATGGAAAGAAAGGAGTAGAACTGTTTGTTCTTAATCCTTTAGTAGCACACACGCGCCACCATTCTTACTATTTGCAGAAGCTGCTCTCTTTAATTAAAACTAGTATATGCCTCTTAATGTCCCTCAAAATGATTCTGTAATTTAGAAAGGGGCTCAAAATAAACTCTGTAGTTCAAATACAAAAAATTCAACACAGAGAAACATAAGACTTCAAGAAGACATGTAGCCAGTATTTGTCCCTCAGGGCAGCATTACTTATGCCTTTACTTACCTAAGATGTCTATATGTTTTTAATTGTTAGGGAGGAAATGTTTTGTGAAACTCAGAAAAGAAATGCCATATGCTATAAAACTGGTTTGTGCTTTTCCTCTTTGAGAGTTTCATGGAATGAAATATATTATCTTGCATACTTAGGTACATTCCTACCAAACCAAAGTGGCTCCCAGTTTGAAAAAATTGCACAATGCTAATGCTTTCCAATGTATTTATATATTGCACTTAGGGTTTTTTTAGAAGAACCATTCAGAAAAACCTCCATCCAACCTATTCCTGTAAATATGAAGGAAAATGTGTGATAGACAAAGTAACAAGAAATCAGTGCCAGGAATGTCGCTTCAAAAAGTGTATCTTTGTTGGCATGGCAACGGATTGTAAGTATAGTTTTCTGTTTTTCTTTCTTTTCTCATTTTTTTTAGTGTGTGTGTTTGCTCTAAGTATGTTGATTGGTGAAGAATGTTAAAGTAGAGCAGAACTGCCAGCGCTTTTTTGTTTTTAATAACTCGTGCTGGGGAATTATGCTCATTGCGTGAAACCACTTTCATAGGGCTGTAATTTTTTGTCTATCCTTCACCAAACTGCACCTTCTCCTGACCTTACCAGGCTGAGTGACAGTAGGAATGTTTGCTCTTTGGAGGAGAGGAGGGAGAAATGCATCTGGATGGACACTTTGCTTGAAAAAAATCCGTCTTGTTTAGAAAATTCTGGAGGATGTGAAATTGAATGTCGTTGTATGAGTCATCCTGCAGTTGTTTGTTTTATTTTTAGCCCTGAAGAAGTTATCTACTGCAAAGAATTCCACTCTCATTCTAAAGAACTAGAACATATGGCTGTAAGATTAACCCTTAGGGGTCGTCTTTTCTGCCGTTGCACAGGGATTTACACCAATAGCTTCAATTAGTGCAAATGGGAGGAAGTCACGTAAATCCCCCTGTGCATTAATGTTAATGGTTGTTGCTGGTATAATCCTCTGCAGAAGAACTGACAGGAAAACAGGCCCAGTGAACAACAGAAAACTATTCTAACTTAGAATGTTTCATTGGTAATGTAATGTATAACAGTGTCTTCTGTCTAGAGGGAAATAGAAGAAATGACACAATTTCATTTTAGCCAGGTGGACCTTCAGGAGGGGGGCTGGATTACCCTGGGTCACCAGTTCGCATCCAGCACAGTCTGACGCAACAGGCAGTGGCGAGCATCAGCCAGGCAGCGGCTGTACAGAATGAGAAGTTTCTCTGAGTCTGGTTCTGACCTGCAGGTGCCAATGCCATAAAGCTGGTATGGCCTTTGCGGGCTGCACCTACATACGTGCCAAAGGAGCTGTCAGTAAGCACGGCAGACGAGCCAGCTATCCACCAATTCAAGAAGGGTTTCTCCCACCTTAGAGTTAACATGAGTGAACAGCAGGGCTTCCTAGCTGCCTGCCACCAGTTGTGGATCAGAATGGTCCTCCTCCACTAAAGCAGGCCAGTCTGTTTTAAATGGCCTATTCACATTTGTGTAGAAAATGGGATAAAACCTTCTGTGCTGGTCAGATATGTGCAGCCCTGGAGCCTGTGTGTCTGGCATCACTGGAGGTA
Organism: Morus bassanus; assembly: GCA_031468815.1. NCBI lineage: Eukaryota > Metazoa > Chordata > Aves > Suliformes > Sulidae > Morus > Morus bassanus. Next base: position 42,822,359 of record CM062567.1, on the reverse strand, counting down.
GCGGGGCTCTAGGGGAAAGCCACAGAACAGCACCATTTGTAGGACTTACGGAAAGAGCCGAAGGCAAATTGTTTCTGATCGTGTCATGCCTCCTGTGAATGAGTACTCCCACTTTCTTAAATCCACGTTACCTTCTGCTGGCTTACAAGAACACACTCTACACAATTCAGAGCAGTGAGCATGCTGATACTACTTCAAAGAAAAAAGTGCATCTTTCCCAACATGGATTACTCCATGTCTGTTATAGGAGCACTTTGTCTGAGTCCTCACAAAGCTTTTGTGTATTAGTTTTATTGGTGGAATAAGCCACTGAAGGCAACGGTAGTATACATCACGTTACCAGAAGGGTAAGTCATTCTTTGCAGTCCAGGCTTCTGAGAAAATGAAGTTTGGAGAGAGAAATAAGAAAACTATGTCAACTGTGGGTCTCACCAAAGTACTTCTTTATTGATTAGTTAAGGTGTTTGTAATCAATTAGTACCTCAGGCATAGAAAAGACCAAAGTTCAGTCAACCTTAAAGAGCTTCCTGCCATTTTTGTATGCTTTTTCCCCTGCTAGTGGTGTTGGATGACAGCAAGCGGTTGGCAAAAAGGAAGCTGATAGAAGAAAATCGAGAGAAGAGACGTCGGGAAGAGCTGCAGAAAACAATTGGGCACAAACCAGAGCCAACGGATGAGGAATGGGAGCTCATCAAAATTGTTACTGAAGCACATGTGGCCACCAATGCACAAGGAAGCCACTGGAAGCAGAAAAGGAAATTTCTGGTAAGGACTGTAGGCTTTTACACTGCTCTTGGAGTCAGGTTCCTTCCTTTCTTCTGAAGTCCCTTCCCAACACTGCAACCCCACAGAAAATCTGTGTGTCAGTGTATTGACATATATGAAAAATGGATTCTTTTAATAATTACTACTGGCTTATTTTTACCTGAAGCTCAGTGTTTCATCAAACCATGTATTTCAAAAGATAAACAGCATGTTGCTGAGTTAAGGCTTACCCAGCTGGATACTTCTAATGTGCTGTGATTAGAAAAAGCAGAAAAATTGTTTCACCCCTGATTAACAGCAGTAGCAGCCTATAATGCATACCATATCTTTTTCTATATATTGCATCTAGGGATAGTTGTCATTAGGGACTAGCGTACAACATATTCTAAGTATTAAAAACAAAAACAACTTTTAAGTAAAGCTGATATTTTTTATTATTAACTGGTGCTTTTTGCTTCCTTGTTCCAAAGTGAACAGATTAATTAAAATAAATTTAGTAAGGAAAAATTAATTTCAGTGAAAGCATGATGATACATCCGCTATAGTATTGGGATTGCAGACTATAAGATGACTTAAGTTTTCAGCCTATAACTAAGGATCAGAAAATAAATTATGATTTGCCTTAGAAAAGAATTTATTTGATTTTTTCTAAATCGATTTTTAAGGGAAATAAGTGCAGAATGCAAAATGCTTATACAGCACAAAAGAGGGATTGTAGACTGCATGTCAGGAATACACAGGGGTCTTTTAACAGTCTGTGTATACCAAATCAGAGAGAGAATATTCATTTTTTTGCAAGCCTAGGCTCCTGCTGCCTAATTCACTATGGGAATCTTGACCCACTGTTAAATTGCTAAGAGAAATTATGTATTCAGACTAGCTGATCCCTTTTATAATGTTTTGTTAATTCCAGTGGCACTGTCTAAATTTCTACATGAGTGTCTGCATGTTCATAGTAGCGTGCAGTCGGAAAACCACAGCCAGTGATCGCTGGCAAGAAGCAGCAGAGCACTTTCCAGTGGTGCTGCACAGCAAGGTTTGTGGTGCTGGTTTTAGCAGACCAAGAAGCAACTGCAGTAGTGCATTTGCTAACTTAGGCAGAAGTGCTGTTCTTTCAGTATCTCCTGGTTCGGGTTAAAGCATGGGGAGCTTGAGGTTTGGGCTGGGGATGAGGACACAGGCAGAAAGCTGGTAGGGACTGGGCCACGTAAAATGTGGTCGTTGAGGGACTTCAGGCTCTGGAGACAGAGCGGAGGGGGAGCCTCCAGCAAAGGGTGCCCAGAGGCAGGGCATGAGGTTTTGTAATGACAGGGCTATTGGGAGAGCGGATGGATGGGGAGAGGCAGGGGTAGCAGCTGTAATGGGCAGTTCAGAAAACAGCTGTGACTTCCACAGCTGATTCCTAGGCCAGACCAGACTGCTCTCGGTGCAGCCCTTGCTGCAGGGCCTCCTAGTTCTTTCCAGTGCTCACGTGCTGAAGCCCAGTGGTTTCAAGGCATGTGTAGGAAGCTCACTGACACCTTGCAGTGAGTACAGAAGGAAAAGTCCAGGATGGCCTGCCAACCCCAGGTGGAGGCCTTTGAAAGCCCCTGCCGGAAGCTGTTGAAGAGCAAGAGGAGCTGACCGCACACCCCAGGAGCTGTGGGTCAGTCCTTAGGCAGCTGAGGCTGGTTCTTCAACAGCAGGAGCTCCTTTGAGGTCTGGACCTCTTTTCCTATGGAGGTGAGTTAGGTGGCAATGGCTTTCAAGTTGCATGCCTTTCTGGAGTGTGTTAGCTTTAGCTAACATTTTCCCAAGAAAATGCTGTGTTCTTTCTTTTTCTCCCTAACAATGTTATGCATGGTTTTAAGCATTTGGTCTTCTTGCTTGGAAGTGATGAAGATTGTTTATCATGAGCACACAGACAATGTGGTTTAGTTTCCCAAGATTCAGAGAGGGAGGGAGCCTAGAACTGGAATTATTTGAGTTTTTTAGTAGGAACCATCAGATAATTGAGCCCAGTCCTCTTCATTGTTCTTTTACAATTGGTGCTTGCTTTATTAACGCAATGCTGAGTTTTTTCTTGAAAGAAGTTAGGTTTGGATTCAGATTGGTGGCAGAGCTGTGGAAGGATCTTTTATGATGTGTTACTTTAAAAAACTGCTGATCACAACTTTTTATTATAGACAGCACTTTCAGCACCTCCCCTCTTTAAGTGCCCTTATGTAAATGTCACGAGGTCCATCAGTCTTAAAGGCCTTCTTCTTTGGGTTTTATCCAGTTTTTGACTCTCTAATGTGAACAAAATGGAACCTCTGCATGGTGGTTGGCAGGTCTTTTACAACCACAAAGCCACACTTAGCAATCAGAACAGCTTTGATATATCTGTTTTTAAAGTACATGGTAACATTGACGAGCTGACATAAAATCAGGTGAACAAGTTGAAGTGCAGTTGGAATAAAAAAACACTCATTGTAGATTCTGCTTGAAACTAATTTCATTGCATATCCCTGTTGAAATCCTCAAAATACGATGTTTTTTCTCTTTTGGAGAAGTCTGGGGCTGAAGTCATGTGGAAGGTGATTTTCAACCAAAATTTTACCCAGATGAGTTCCAGTTCTAGTCACTTAATCCAGACTAGCTTTGTGTTCACCCATTCTTAGTCATCAGTTGTTTTAGCCTAGTTTTGGAAACAGGCCTGGACAGTTGCCTGGAGCTCTGTGATACCAGGCAATCTGTTCTGGGGAGGATTTCAGAACTTCAAGTAGGTGAAAGAGCCCAATTCTGCAAAGCTCTCAGCATCTTCTCAGGGATAACAAGTCACCTCATCTCCCTTCACTTCAAGGGTGCCCTCAAGAGAAACTTGAGAGTTCTCAGCACCTCTAAGAAACAAGAACATGCCTTAATTTTTAAGCAAAAAATACATAAGTTACACCCACAAAATACTCAAGATACAGGCACAAGGAAGAAACTGCATGCGCACAAAAATGCAGCTGCCCACACAGGATGGGTAGCAGCATGCCAGTCACCCATTTCTCTGTGCAGTCACTTCTTTCACAAATGTCTTACAAATTCACATTTTGTGGTGTAATGGGCATTACTTATAAAGTGAATAGTGTTATTTTTTATTTTAGCCTATCTTCCATCTCCAAGCAGGACTTTTTAAGAGTATAAAATACTTGCTCTAAGATAGATTGTTCCTTTAAGTATCTTTGTTTTATCCTTAGCCAGAAGATATTGGGCAGGCACCAATAGTTAATGCCCCAGAAGGTGGGAAAGTGGATTTAGAAGCCTTCAGCCAGTTTACAAAAATTATCACACCAGCGATTACAAGAGTGGTGGATTTTGCCAAAAAGTTGCCTATGTTTTGTGAGGTAAGAAAACTTCCTTGCACTCCTCATTTATATGCCTGTTGTTAAAAACTATTCAAAATACTCCTGGCATGGAACTAAAGAATTCGCTCTGTTTAAAATCAGAAAAATAAAGAGACTCAAAATAGATGGGACTAGAATGATCTGGATTTTTATGAGTTTTCTTTTTCCTGTGATTACTGAAATCCTGATTTTGTTCATCTAGAAGTCATCGTGATTCATTAGGGACTCAAATGTGCCTTTAGAGATGGCCTTGAACAGAGCAAATGAACAAAAAGTGACTGCCCAGAAGCGTCTTTGATATGTTTAATCAGATCTTCCAGCGCACAGTTCCCTCTGTGCTTTCTGGCTCCTTGGCAGGTATAGTACTGGGGAGTTGGACCTACACAGTAACAAATTCTTCAAATTCAGGAAAGCATCCCTATCCAGGAATGGTACTTGCCTCATTGTATTTCCTAGGCATGCTTTTCCTGAATGGGGAGGTTGTGCATAAAAGAGTCCGTAAAAGTAATGGATTGTCACTCCAGGTAGGTACTCACATGTAAAATACACAGTAAATAGACTCAGATTGGTTGCACATTAGGAATACAGAGGCCCTAGGCTGACTTCATTTACACCAAGGTATCATTTTTATTGAAAGACCAGGTTCAATGGCTGGTGATTTTTTTCCTAACTTAAAAAATGTTATCAGAACTGAAGCCTGAAGTAATATTTCAGTCTTAATAATCTTAATAATTTTAATAATTTTAAATCTTGTGAGTCCCTTAGAATCCACAACCATGGGAGTTTTAGTATGGAAATAACCCCAGTCCAGCCATGGAAGAATGCCCGCCTGCTCGCCCATGCCGCAGAGCAACACTTGACTCTGCTGGTGCAATGCCAAGTGAATGACATTCAAAACAGGAGTGACCATGGTCCATCAGTTCATCAGGCTTTCTAACTTGGGAACAGTGTTCCCTCCTAATAACTAAACATCAGTCAGGAAGGAAGTTTAAGGCAGCCATAGCATTTTACTCTTCTGTGGCTGGCAGCTTTTCTTTAAGGTCAGTCAAGGAGAGCTATTTATGTCCTCTGGCTCCTACAGAACAAGAAGAGGTAAATATCAATAGTTGGCATAGTGTAAATAGCTCTCCCTGGCTAACCTCAGCGTTGGCTCCATCAGCCAAGAAAGCATGAGATAGTGGCCAAGCATGAAAATTTTAAAATACAAGGAATGTATCCATAGATCAAGAGGCCCCTGCAGCATTCAGCGCCTGAGGGAGTCTGTCTTCTCTGGTTCGGGGTTTGTTGGTGGGAAGTTGCAGTGACATACCAAGGTAGTCTTTTCAATTTAGAAAGCTTTGCCAGTCACACGCAGACTGCAGTGCCCATCTGACTTCTACCCCTCCTGGCTACCATGGGCCTACTTGTGTCAGAGCCAGGCAAGAAGCATGGATGAAGAAGTCAAGGCGTCATTGGGCATGACCTCTGTAGGTTATGCAGCTTGGCTAGGACAGGCTTTGTTTACAGCTGAGCCACTGTGTAAACGTGACACCCATATACAGCAAGGTCTGATGGCAGAGTGAGGGACAACTTCTTGTGAACAGAAAGGTATAGGACAGCTGTCCTCCAAGTTGCCATATAGCTCCTGCTGTAGCATAAAGAAAATAGCAAATGTTTACTGCTTTTTGAAGGGGCACCGTCCTGTTAACTTCATTTCAGTTATGGTTTTTAGCCCATATCTTTTTCTTAGAAGCAACACTGTGTGCGCTGTGGATTTTTTTATGAGAGAAAGCTCTCCTTTCTCCCAGAGAACCTACGGAGCATTTAAACATTATCTCGGTTCTTTATTTCCACAGAGGCACGGGCTGAGAGTGTAGTAAAACTCTTTGAAGGAGGGGCACTGCAAGGAACATCCATGGCCACTTACATATTCACAGCTACTTTTCTTTCTTTCTCTCTTCTTTGGACACATGTGCAAGCCAGCAAAGCACTGTGAGTGTCCAGTTTGTGTGCATCCATTGGCCCATGCCTCAAAGCAAGAATCTAACCCCAGAGTAATCCAAGTATAGGGAAAACTTCATTTACTTCTCAGTACTTCTGCTGTTGTTTCCTTCTTGCATTGCCTTCTGCTTAGAAGATGAAGACTGAGGAGCATTTAATCAGTTTGATGTGACTTTAAGTGTCACGGGCATCAGTGGTTCCACGCTGAGTGAAGCTGTGTAAATACCCTTCTAGGTAGCTCAGCTCAGCTCAGTTCCATGGTGCTGCATTAAAAGTGTGCTGGCTGCCAGTACGTCCTGCAGAGGTGAGCACCTCAGGTTCCTGCCTTTTGCTTTTCCTCCTGCAGAGAGAGAAGGAAAGGGCAACATGTGGCAGATAATCAGTCACATTGTTGCCCCCACTCCCAAAAGGCAGTCTGGTAGCAGTGCTCGAGTGATGAGCGTAGGTAGCATTGAAACCTCCGTAGCTGGGAGCAAAACTGATGTTGAAGCCCCCTGTCTTTGGTAACTGCTGCTACTGGCAGAACAAAACCTGAGACTTGGCATCCGTGAAACAGGTGTCCTGTGTATCCTTCAGAATTAGGAAAGCACTGAAGGACAGGCATAGTCAGATCACCACTGCCATAAAGAAGTTTTAAGAAGGTTCAAGTAGGAAGAGAAAATCTCATTGGTTTAATGGCTCACTAATAAAACAACTGAAGCATCACAAAATATCTTCCCTACTGTTATCTGTTTCTCTTCCACCATTCTTCCTTCTCCTTAGTCCTTTTTTCTTCATTTCTCTTCTCTTCTCATTTCTCCCTTCCTTTCTCTCATGTCCCTTTTTTCTCTGCAGTTACCTGGTTGCTCTCGCACATCCTTTTTTTTTTTTTTTCCTAAATTTTATTTCTATTTCTTACTCTGTTTCTTTCCCTACTTCAGTCTCAGCAGCTAAACAGTGGTGTTGTCCTTGGGTAGCAAGACTGCCACTGTGCCTGTGCAGCCTTCCCCACACTGCTGCTGAGCTGAGTATAATCTGCAGAGAAAGTGATTTTCCCTGAACAGGATGAGTAATTTTTCTTGTGTATCAAACACTTTACACCTGAAGTTAGCATTGCTGGAAAAATAGCCGCATGATTCAACTCCTTTTTCTGACTGGGGCTGGCTTTGTGCTTAAAACTCTTCCCTAACAGGCAACTGCTTTCCACTTGTGTTGGGTAACTGTCTGGCGTCCACTCTACATCATTTTACACCAAATCAATGTATTTGCTTTGCGAGTACACAGTTGCCACATAAACCTATAGTTAGTGGGATTTTTTTTTCATTTTGAATTGCAAATCAGGTAAATAGAATAACTTTATATGAATCAGAAATGGATGGATTTTTGCCTCCTTTCAATCCAAGTAGAAATGAGTTGCTTTTTCATATATGTGACCCTTTGGTGTTCATTAGCGACAGTCTCAAAATAGTCTTGGTGGTTTTTGCTATCATTGAATTAGCTATGAAAACATAAAGACATGCTTTACAGAACCCATTCTCCCAATGTGCCAGCGTCCTTGTGACACTTTATAAATACAGAACCTACCTCCACCAATTCAGACAGCTTACCTTTTTTAATGTTGTGGAAGACAAGTCTAGCCATGTGCCCTGAAGATCACAGCTTATGCACCAGCAAAAAGCCGGAGCTATACCATAGGTTTTCTGTCTGTCCAGCAATAATGTAGGGAGTCTAGGGAGATCAGCCTTACTAGGCTAGATATAGCTTAATAAGTTCTCAGTTCTTTAAATGGGCAGTGAGAATTAAGAGTACATGCCCCACTGATTGAGGTATCTTCTAGATACAAAAATTTATTTCATTCCTTTTATTTAAAAAGCAGTCCACTCTTATGACCCTCCCAAATGTCTTTCTTTTCCTCTAGTCAGGTAAGAAATAAGCATGGCTGGCAGTGAGTTTAACTGGGATGGCTGAGGTGTGTACCAGCCCCAATTATAGTTTATTCTGTTATGCTAAGTTGTAAGCTGAGAGAGCTCAGGAGTAGAAGAGAGAAGGGTTAACAGCTGAAAACAGTGACCACTTCAGCCATCTCAGTTGGATCCACCCCGATGGGTAGATATATGTTTATGTTACACCAGCCTGGCATCTGACAGATCTGCTTCACCATTCACACTTTGTGAAATGTTCTGCAAAATAGAAAGCTACACTCTTAAGGTTTATTGAACTTTAGAATGCTCCCACAAACTGAGTGGTCCCACGGAGGGCAGCACTTCTGCAAGTTGGGTCACTTCACCTCAACATCTGAACCAGCTCGGTTTGAGTATCTTGCCCAGGGCCACTTGTGTACAGCTGTGTCATCATTAGATTTCCTAAGGGTGTGTGGTGATGTTAACCTGCTGGCAGTTTCTGGAAGCAGGAATGTGAGTCTTCGAGGTTTCTGCACTGCACTGGAACTAGTCGGTCAGCAGTGTGTTGGAGGGTAGCTGCACGGGGCACGGTGGTGTCCTGGGGTGTGAATGGCAACTTCATGCTCATGGATTTATTGTAGTTGTAAAACCAACTCAGTTTGAAAATCACATCTTTTTCTTTACCGTTTATAATTTCTGCAGCTGCCATGTGAAGACCAGATCATCCTTCTGAAAGGCTGCTGTATGGAGATAATGTCTCTCCGAGCAGCAGTTCGCTATGACCCCGAGAGTGAGACTTTAACACTAAATGGGGAGATGGCGGTGACAAGGGGCCAGCTGAAAAATGGGGGTCTTGGTGTAGTGTCTGATGCCATTTTTGACCTGGGCATGTCTCTTTCTTCATTTAACCTGGATGACACCGAGGTTGCCCTTCTTCAGGCTGTTCTACTCATGTCATCAGGTGAGAACAGAAATATATTGGAACCCCAACCATTTTGAAACTCTTTAGTCTTTGTCACAAGCTTCTTTTTTAAAAGAAATAGGGTATGTTAGATCTTGAAGTGCTGACTAGAGTAATGTGGGAGAAATTCTTTCTCAAAATCCCAGTGCAGCTTGGAACTAGTTTGGTGAGCACTAGGAAAAAAAATCAGGGTATTCAGAGAAAAGGGCATAAAAGTGGCTTTGGTAACACACCTTGCTCAGTTCAGTACCTGGGGAGGAGGCAGGGATGCTCATCAGAAAGAAGTCAGATCCGGTTCTGAGCCGATTTGCTTTGAATGAAAAACTGATAATTTAGCTACGCTTGTCCTTACTATCAGTCCCCTCTTCCCCTAGCTACGGTCATGCACTGGGCGGGAAGTACAGTTCATACACGTGTCCATCAGTCTTGTGCTTAGTTTGACCTCCTTTCTTGTTTTCCTACTTAATGGCACAACCACTTGCTAATGGGCATTTGAGAGCTGTGCTGTTTCCCCAGACTGAGACCATTTGCAACTGGTCTCTTGGTGGTGTGACACAGAAGCAACACAGAGCATTTCATATGATTTCCAAAGATTTTCTTCCCTTCTCAGATCAAGTATATTTTCAAATATGCTTCCACTAACTGTGCCAGCCCAAAGAGGAAATTCCATTCATGGGCAGTGGCAGATTTGGCAAGGTTTTGTTTTAAGACCACTTTGAAGATTGGGCACTAAATAACAATACACAGACAGTGATTTACAAGCATTAACTGTGTCTGAGACAGAAAGGTTTCCACAATAATCACAACACAGCACTTGACCTTCCCAATCAAAATATTTTGATTTCTTTTTAGTTTCCTACACAGTGATACATGAGTAGGGGTTTCAGAAGGCAGTTCAGAGAACCTGAAGAGTGACTTGTGAACGGAACTTTTCCAGAACTCATCTGGGTGCTGGTTGAGACAATCAGCCAAACTTTTGGCCTTTGTTGTTCCTTGGTGCTCTGTAACAGTTTCCTTTGCAGCTCACCTGTAGACCAAAGGTTGATCAAAGCATTGGTCAGACTGTAGAGAAACAGATGGTAAAGAACTGTAATTTAGATAACTGACAAGGAATTTTTTTTTTGTTATCTATTAGTTATTTTGCAGTAAGATATAGAGAGAAGCCTTAGCTGAGATCAGGTATCTGTTGCTCTGGTCACTGTAAGGAAACACTTCCCAAACAGCTATACTCTAAATGGGCAAAGCAGGCAAAGGATGAAGAAAAGTATTATCTCCTTGTTTTACCAGGGATAGTACTGATAAGTGAGGTGTCCAGGGTCAAAGAAGTTGTTTGTGGCAGAGCCAGATGTCCTTTGTCTCCCTTCTTTCTTCCCTAACAACAGAATTATCCTATTTTTTCTGGATTTATGATCAGGAATTCATTAAGGTAAATGAGTAATAACGATAATTCCGCTTCTTTATATCTGCAGATCGCCCAGGCCTTGTTTGCGTTGAGAGGATAGAAAAGTGTCAAGAGGGTTTCCTCCTCGCATTTGAACACTACATTAATTACAGAAAACACCATGTTGCACACTTTTGGCCAAAACTGCTGATGAAAGTGACAGACCTGCGAATGATCGGAGCCTGCCATGCCAGCCGCTTCCTGCACATGAAGGTGGAGTGCCCCACAGAACTCTTTCCTCCTTTGTTCCTGGAAGTGTTTGAGGATTAGAGAGACTGGAGCGGTTCTCCGCCCCCGCATCGCACTACTGGCTGTCATTTCATCCCGTTGCCTGGCTCTTCTCACCTCTGTTCGTTCTTCTTCTTCTTGCGTTCTCTTCTGTTTCTTGAGGCGGGGTTGGGTTTTTGTTTGGGTTTGCATTTGGGGTTGCTGGGTGGGCAGTTGTATACACATGGATGAAAACATCCCTTTAATGCGGGTACTTGTGACTATTGCAATTTGTTCTTCAGTCCTTTGATGTGAATGCTTTGACAGCTTAACAGTGAAAATACAAACAGACCAATCTCATTCACCAGCACTTGCGTGGTCACCAGCTCACACACATCATTGCTTGGAAAATATGGGAGAGAAATTAAAGTGGCAGAAAACAAATTGGTCTCCAAGTTAAAACAGCTATTGTTAATTTGACCCTGGCAATTCGTCTAGTATTACCTCATTTTGCAGGGCAGAACTGACCAATTCATGAGATGAAATTTCTAGTCTTCATGGTTGTTTCTGTTGTAACAATCACCATTATGATCTAGGATCTTCATCATCATCATGATCCCGTTATTATCTGAGGATTGTTCCAGCAGATACAGTTTAACTGTGCCCCATAAATCAAGAACTTAAAATAATGCAGAGTGTTAGAAGGGACTGACTCATTTTTTTTCCATGTGTATAAGGAAGTAAGATCCTTCAGTTCTTACTACATTTGAACTCCTGGTAACTTCACTGGAAGGTCTGTTGGAGTAAGGAGGGGAATTTGATCCTCCGAGGTGCTTTTCCTGACAGTGGAGAGGTCTGCTTTTACTAAGGTGTGTGCAAAATTCATCACACTGAGGGAGAAGGCTCTCTGTCAGGACAGCAGGCTTTCCTCGGAGTTATTCAGGGATATGAATGCTCATAGAATGAGGACAAGGAGAATGAAACATAACGGGGTGACCTTCAGATGGGACAGAAACCAACTGTGTTATTGATGACACTCAAGACTGTACAGCTTTATCCCAGTAATACAGATAGTGTTGCTTGGCAGTAATCTTTGGGTTTATATATATATATAAAGTTTATATGCACGTATATATATAATTTTATATATATATAATTACAAATCTTCAGCAGATGTCTTAAACATATTTCTGTATTTTTATCTTCTCTCTCTCTGCTTCTCTCACCCTCTCCTGTGTGTGTGTGTGTTTACATGCGTTGATCAGCTAGGTTCTCCCTCCTTGGTGTCTGTATGTGTTTTTTTGGCTAGATTCTCTCATGATTCCTTTAATTTATTTCCACTAACTGCACTAGCAGGAACTGAACTGAGCAATGACAGGATGTCCTGCTGCCGAAATCTCCAGCCAGTACTCACAGTCCTGGAATGTTTGGAGGCCAGTGATGAGGGCATTATAGGTAGAGGTTCCTCTCTGTTATCCATCTCCATTCAGGGGTGTCGCCCCTGGCTTTTATTAACTTGATGTTAAACCATTCTCTGAATTTGTGTCATGTATCAAAAGCATCCTTCTGTTCTTCCTGGGAACCAGAGACTTAGTTCACGTATTTTGCACTTCCTCATACCCCACGTTCTTTCATGTTGTACGTTCATTTGTACCAGTTTCGTTCTCTGCTATTTATTTGCCTGGCAAGTCAGGGGGCATTGTTAGGGTGGATGTGTTGGCATTCAAAGCTCATGGCCCATATCTAAACCCACATGTTATGTGTTTATTCCCTCATGAAAACATGACACTCAGGAAAACTTATCTTGTAGGTGGAACGCAGTATATGTGTGTCAGGGGTTAAATTCATTCCACCCCTCTTTCCCTATATCATTGATAAAGCATTTGGAGTGCTATTGGCTATGTTTTCAGGGATGTGGAGTCTTGTTTTCCCTGTTCTTTGATACCATATGCACCTGTGATGAGGTGTGAGCACTTATGTTATCACTTAGGGGTTTGTATCCATAATTTTGTGAGAACATAAAACACAATGGGGTGTTTAGGGTATTTTTTCAGGTATCAAGGAAGACAGACGATTAGAAATTTGTTCTTAAATGTTTGCTGACATTGAAGAACCTCTGTTGTGGTCTGTGTTTGCTCCATCCTGAAGCATATGTGTTAACAACATCAGTCTCTATCCAAATTCCTTGTAGAGCGCTATGTCTCGGAGACAAGGAGTTAGAAACTTTCTAGCTTTTTGGAACAAGAGGCCAGACAATGTGATGAACTCACATGTACTCCTGCAGAATCTCAGATGAGCAGCATCCGTAGTCAGTAAAGAGTGCTAGATATCTGATTTGGGGGTAGCTTGATAGGGAACTGGTAGCTTATAGGGAACTGGTAGCTTATAGGGAAAGCAAAAAACCAGCTCATCCATTACTTGCCTCTATACCCACAAGGGCTTGCAAAGAAAAGAGAAATGTGCATGTCTTTTGAGTTCTCTTCTGCCACAGATCTGAGCTTGGAGTTCCTCCTGAAGCCAGTGGAAGTATCTGACCTGTTTGCTAAATCTGAGCTTGAGTTAGCATACAAGCTTTTGACTGTGCTGCAGATGAGACCCAGGAGAAAAAACATCACATTTCTCCTAGTAGTATTCACAATGATCTCACTACAAGGTCCGTGATGCTTCATGTATTTTTCAGAGCTTCAGTTCCTAGAGTTGTGCTGCTGCTTGAGAGGTTCAGTCTGTCATTAAGGTCAACAATTCTTATCCTTTGGGCAATAAAGAAAGTCAGTAGCCTAATTATTTAGGTGGGAAGTCACTACCCAACAGTGACTTAGCTCATAACTATTGGGGCCCTCATAACTGGCTTTTGAACTCTTGGGATTGTCAGGACTGCATTAATCAAAAAATAAATGAAGATCAGAGGTTAGAAAAAAATGTGAGTTACTGGATTGACTGGGGAAGCAGCAAGAGATGAAAGAACCTGAAACGCCCTGGGCAGAACTGCAGTTTGAGGCAGTGCTGAGAATTAACATTTTGCACACTGGCTGCTGTAAAAATCATTGCTCATACAGGAACTTGTCCCCCAAGGACTACCACGGCAAGTTACAAAGTTTTAAAACAGCTGGCATAAATGGACGTAAGCTGCATTTAGGCATCTGAGCTAATGGCCTGACTTCCCAAGATGCTGATGCAGTTTGGAGTTGTGCTTAATTAGGGTTCAGAAAAATCAGGCCTCCTTCCTTAGGTGATTGCAAATGGACTGAAGTGCCTAAAATCAGGCAACCAACTTTGACAGGTTCGGCAGTGCTCTAAGCAGAAAGGACATATGTCAACATATTTTCCTAGCTTTCTAGATTAAGTTGGAGTCTGGCACTGATTAACAGAGGGGGATTAATAGTATTCATCAGTTGAAAACTAAGGCCAAGCTCTTAGTTCGACAGATTTGGTGTACTGACATCTAATGGCCTCTGATCCCCTACCAGTCTTACTTTGTGTGACTTCATTGACTCCCTCAATACGACTCCTGATTTCTGTGATCGTGAGAGGAAAACTAGATCACATGAGGATGCTCTTGCAGACTCTTACCAGTGGATACTGGCCAAAGTTCTGCAAAGACTTACTTGCTTTTAAATATCAGTGGTCTCAAGGCATTGTAGGATTGAGCCACTGGATCGACCATCTGAGTGGCAGGCATCAGTACTGCAGTCAGCACCCTTTGTATTAACTGGCCTTCTGAGTGAAATAACAAACGTGCACTTCCCAGTGCAGTCCAGAGTCTCGTTTCTGATGGTGCCACATAACTCTCATGTTTGCTTTGTGGTCTATGTGTGGGTCTTACGTAGAAGATTCTCCCTGTCAAACCTGATTGTCACCATTCTTGGTTTTGCCCTGAGTAACACATGCGTTTAGATACTCGTTTCATGTGTAATCTCAGTTAAGTTATGATATTTATAATGACATATATAGTGTGTGATAATGATTTTTGTTTACATTCTGCCAAAATGTAGACGTTAGAGTTAGACCTCCAAGGTCCAAAATCATTCCTGAGCAGACTGCTTGCTTCTTCAGAGGCAGGCATCAGAAAGAGGAAAAAGCTGTCCAGAAAGACCACTTACATCAGAAATCTGCCAAGACAGGGCTGTTGATCACAAGCGGAGCATGTCATTGCTAGTGATGTATTTTTATGCTATGGAACTCTAACCTGTATGTGTCATATTGACTTCTTGCTGCATGAATCATAAATTATAAAAATCAGTCTTACGGTTTTGAGATGTAGCCAGCATTCCTAAGGCTAAACCTTTTTCATTGACAGAATCGAAATCCACAACCAAGGAACGTATTCCTCTCACTGTGAGAGCGATTGAAAGTGTTCAACATTTATCTTTTCACAAAGGAAGAGGCGACAGGACCTCTTAATGTGTCTTGTTATTGTGATCATCTGGAAATGATTGCCAGACGTTTCCTTTTGATATAGCAATGAAGTGATCCGTATTTAAATTTTGTAGAGAGAATTTTATTCTAGTGTGATAGAGATTTATTTTCCACTTAAAGACTCAAAACAGTGTGAGCACATTTTTTTACTATGGTATATTTTTGCTTTAAAATTAAAAACAAAAAAAAAAAGGTTTGGCCTTATCACGAAGTTTTAGTGTGTCGTATAGATGTTAGCAAATGCAAAGAGTATGCATTATTTGTGTGTATCCACATTGACTGATGTCGCCTTCAAAAAGCAATATTGTGCAGGTAATAAGTTGTTTGTGACTGTCCATTGCACAGTTTACCTTCTTTGAAAGCTAACCTTGTTTATGCACAAGACAATCAAATGTAAATCTACATCATCACCCAGGTGTAGATTAAATTTATGTAAATTACTGAGCACAATGTAAAACATTAAAAGACACTTTATTTAATTACACATTTAATGTTGGTAAAGATAGTATCAGGGCATGAACTAGCTGACATACTGTAATTTCTTTCTCTCTTTTCCTACTTTCTTAGCACTCTGCAGTTTTAGTTTGCTCATAAATACATCAAATTAGTCATTCAGAATTTTTCTGAACAGAAGGGTGGTTTGGGTTGTTTATTTGTTTTTATGAAGTTGGTTGGAAGGACTTCTTACTTAGTCTATGAGGTTTGTGGGTTTTGCTTATTTCGTTTATTTTTTTATATCAGTTTCGTGCCCTGAGGGTAAGGCAAACATTACACCGTATGGTAAAAAACAAAGTACCTTGGATGATGTATTTTTTTTGCAAACAGTGTTAAGAGTTATGCTAGATTGGTAATATTTTTTCAGCCTAAAATATATTAAAAAAAATCTGTGATCACAAATGTTTTAAACTATCTAAAGAGAAAATTTGTATATTTGGGGGAAGAAAATAATTTTTACATAGCTTTTGTATGCAGATATTAAAATGTAATTATGAATATAGTGGGCATAGATAACTGTGTAAGCTTGAATTCTAAAAAAGAAAAAGCTTATAACTGAAAAGTGGTCCTGGTGTCTCCGTCTCTTTGTTGCAGGCTGTTTCTCAGCTCTGTCGCACACTTCCAAGCTGCTGGAACGGGAAAAGTAGGACCCGGAGCACAATGTTATATCGACTCTAAAATGTTTACATTTCTATCCTTCTACATCCCTTTCATCATCTACCTCATATCTTATCTCCTCTCCTCCCCTCCCTTGGGCACCCAGCCGAAGGTTTTATTTCCCCGCTGTTCACATCAGCCAAACTTAATTCACTCCAGTGAACTGACTCTTGATTTATGTCTCATTCAATTACATTTTTTAAGGGAACACCCTTTCTTTCCTTCTCCGTTCCCAGTCTAGACGGGGATGGTGTGACAGGAGCAATAGGCTTCCCGTCTCTTCACACGTTCCATACGTTGGTCTCCTACCTGTTGGAGAAGGTCTCCTCATTCAGATGTTATCTCTGTTCTCATATTCCTTTGCAGTTTTGATTTCCCCTCCAGTCCTTTCATTCCGCCCAGGAAGAAAAGCAAGAGCTAGCGTCTGGATCCAAAATCACTTCTTGGCCTGCCCCAGACGGGAAACCTATTTAAGGCTGTTCCTTCGTGGTGATTTCCACAGGCATTTACTGGCTGACTGCCAGCTCCTGCTCCTGGTCCCCTTCCACGTGAGGCGCTGGGAGCCTTCAGATGGCTGCTGAGCTCCCTGACCTCCCTCTGCCTGGCGTCGGTGGGAGCACCTTCCCCACGTCCGTCCGCCCAGGCTTGGTGTCCCTGGGGAGCGCTGTGCCGGCGCCTCGAGGGCTTGGTCCCACCGTTGCCCCTGGGAACAGGGCTTGCCTTCAAAGGCAGAAGCTCCATCTGAGGAGCCTGAGGGAAAGCACAAAACCCATGCGCTGCCTTAAATTAAATCCCTTCAAGCACTTCAGTTCAGGCACCTGAGTGAGGAAGTCTTGCCAAAGCCTCTGCTGGGGTTGTGCTGAATTAGCAGTGATGTGGGCTGCTCAGGCCTTCCAGGACCAGCTCTGGAGCGAGGAATCGATTTGCTGCGTAACAACTTGGTTTACTCGATGTGAAGAAATAATTCTGCTCCCACAGACCCCAGTGCATTGGCTGTGATGTTTTCAGGCTTCCTTTGTAGTGTTGAAGGCTGTGTTTTTCAAAAAAGAGCATGAGGTCTGTGGAGAGGAGCAGTGTTCTGGCAGCCACGTGTATTTGCTTCAGTGCTTATTTATCACTGCAGAGAAGGACATAAAAGATGATTAGTTCTCCCCCCTAAGCACTGGCACTGCCAGCAGGAGCGTGTTCTCGGTCTGTTGTGGGCTGCCTTATGCATCCTGAGCCTGTTGTTGAACGTATAGCTGCCATTTGTCCTTCCTCTTAGTGGTAGTGGGTGAGGGATTTTTCCCCTTGAAAACTGAGCTACGTCTGAAGGATTTTCTCAGTGTGAACTTAAGAGTCTAACATTAAAGAGCCGTGTGTCTTATGGTCATGTGTGCTGTGTGTTATTCCCAATTGCATCAGTGGTTTCAAAATGCAGCATGTTCATATGAAGAGTGACTGCAGGTACACCACCTTTGAAATGAGTAAAGGGTAAGTACAAAAGTCTTTCCACTCTATTTATCGTATTGCACCACTCCTTTACAGTTTATCAGGTAGAAGACACTCCTTTCCAGAGTGGATCACAGAGCATCTTTCTCTCCTCTCTCATGCCTGTGTCTGGGGGGAGCACTGACCCTGCAGGTGCTGACTCAAGCTGCCTTGGTAGACACAAAGAAAGATGTGCCAGAAAACCCTTTTGCCAGGGTCAAGGAGCAGATTTCAAAAAAGAACTTAAAAAAAATGAGGAAGCCTCTTTGAATCATTTATGAGAGCTTTGAGACTTCTGAGGTCAAGGAATACTGAAAGACTTGTGGGACCCCTGAGTCAGAGGTCCCAAAGGGAGAAGAAAAGGCTCCTAGGTCATCCTGACCTTGTGGTGCCTTGGAAAATCACAAACTTGGAAAAGTGGTACAAGTTGAGTACCCTGCTGTGCAGAACCAGGGTGACCTTCTACAGGGAAAACAAGACAATCTATAGTGGATTTTGTTTGGAAAACACAGTGTAAAAAAAGTAGAAAAGGACATCAGCAAATCAAAAGCAAGACCACAAAGGAGTCATTTCCCAAATGAATTTGCAAGAGGCTGTCTGAGTGCATATGGGGGTAGCTTTAGACAGTGTCTGTCTGAACAGAAATGCTCTGGTTGCAAGAAGTAAAAGCAGTTTTGCAAAATTCAAACAAAAGTGGTATTTAAAGGGAAAAAATTATGTGTTATATGTAGCTGCAAGGTCTTTGATATCTCCCTGCTCAGAGGTAGGAGCAAAAAGGGAAAGAAGATGTCTTTGCTGGAATAGCTATAAAGGCAGAAAGCTTCACTGCCTGATGTAATGTTTAAAATAGAAATGAAAGCTTGGGCATATCTTACTGTGTATATAAAGTTGCAGTAGGAGTTGGCTAGGGCTGAAAACGTCCAAAGTGAAATCTCAAAGACATATTCTCCACACTAAGGAGCAGGAGCCCAGGAAAATAAAAAGTTAAAAAGTCAAAGACCTGAAAAAACCACAAATACTGCAATATCTGAGGATGAGACAATTCCTGGCAAGTGGATAAAGCATTAAAAAAAAAGGGGGGGAGGGGAAAGGAAGGAAGAAGAAAGAAAGAAAAGGAAAGAGAAAAGAAAGAAAAGGAAAGAGAAAGAAAGGAAAAGAGAGAGAAAAAAAGAAACAGGAAAGAAAGAAACAGAAAGAAAGGAGGAGAGGAAGAGAAAGAAAAGAAAGAGGAAACAGTATTATTAAAAGAACAGAAAGATCAGAACCCTGCGTGCCCAGGGGTGAGCAATTCAGTGTGCACAGGGACTTCTCATGGTTCAGACAATCCTAGGTTTGTTTGCTCATGATGAAAACATGCAAGTTGGCTTTAGATTATTATTCTCTCTTCCCAGAATTAGCCTTCTTGGGAAAAGGCAAAGGGTAATGTAAGCTAACCTTGCACCTTGGATTGGTGCTTATTCAGGTGTAAGAGAGCAGCTCCGATAACTGCAGGTAATGGGCTTTGCAGCTTTATCAAAGAGCGTGGCTCTGACCACGTGTTGCATCAGGGCCTGCTTAGCCAGCATGCTCTGAGGAGCGGTGCTGTCAAAACTGTAAGGAAGATACGGAGAGAGGCTGAAGAGTCAAATATCATCTCCTGCTTTCATACTACTAAATTACAGGCTAGAATCCTTCAAGCTGGTACCCGTACTTGATGAAGAGTGAAGTATGTTGAGTTTCTGTGTAGTCAAATTTAAAAAACAAAGCTGGAAATAATTAATGGATCTGAGAGGCCAAATCTTGTGCTTCCTGAAGTCAGAGCCGTAGATAATGGCAGAAGGTGAGAGCCGGGCTGTGGTCTTTGTGAAGTTGTTGCTTGCTCCTGTGAAGTGTAGAAGAGATCACAGCTACTGTCAGTTGCTTTCACAATAGGCACAAGAATGTGTTTGGCGACTATGACACACCAATGTAATCCACAATTTAAAAACAGCACATCTTGGCGAAGCAGGTCAGAATCAATGAATGTGAGCAGTGAAGAGCCTATAAGATGCAAAACCATGAACATTCCAGAATAATGAGTCAGAGAGGAGCTGGGAACATTTAGCTCAATACACTTGTGTTGCCAGTAGTTCCTTTACTTCTGGGCAGGAATAACTCTCCTCTTCAAAGACTCAGAGGAGTCTGACAGGCATCAGCTGCCAACGCCTCCCCCTTCCTTCCTCGCCCTCTACTAACAGTGGATAAAGGTTTTGCCTTGGAGCTCCCCTCCTGCATTCCTTGAGTCCCTTCAGGCTGAGCACGTGGAGTTTATCAGGGCAGCCTCTAACATGGCAGTCTTCGCCACCTTTCCCCGTCTGTCAGCAGAGGCCTCCTGTGCTCCCACCACTGGTGTCTGCAGACCAGAAGCCACAACCTTCTGCTAGCCTCTTTGGGCCCTTCTTCACACTCTCCTTTTCAGACCCATTTGCAGGAGAGATTGCTCCAGGCTGGAGAGCCCAGCTGAGCCAGAATGCAGAGGTCTTGGACCTCAGTGCTGGATGCAAACCTTGAGGTATGTGAGGCTGTGCAGGGCCTGATCCTGGCTCTCTCCACCCCAACACCTGATCCCCAACCACAAGGAGGATGGTGCCGACAAACCAATCTGTAGAGCAGAAGGGGAATAGTCTTGCCCATCTCTCCCAAGGAGGAGTTCAGCAAAGTTGCTCTTGCCCTATGCGTGTGTCTGGGCAGGAGGGATCTACTGTCTCCTTCCTGGCATGGCTTGTGCCTCTCTGCTGCCTTGGCAGCCTTCTTCCATCTCGCACACCAGGAGAAATGGGGCAGCCCAAACTACATCTTTTCTGCTGACCTACCCGTGGCAGGAGCAGTCCTTGAGCCAGCTGGTAAATTCCTGTGGGCTGTAGGGAGACAAAGTGTGCTGCTGGAAGGAGCAATAGGCCTTTAACCCTTCATGGCCAGTTTGCACAGCTTGGATGTCCTGTAGCTCATGTTGGTCTCGCCCTTCCACTGCCGTGCTCCTCCTGCCTAAGAAACAAGTGGGGCAGGTTTGCCTGCCTGCTGTCTGACAGTGGTGGGGACGTTTGCATGGACTTACAGGACGTGTCACAGCAGGACTGCGAGACCAGTGTGCAGCAAAAAGGCACTTGAGATGGATGGCAAGAAGTGCAGGGAAAGGACTACAGCCAGCACTTGGGTTGTGCATGTCAGGTTTTTACAGTGGAGTTAAACAGTCCCGTCCCAGCCTTGACTCTGCTGACCACGAGGGCAAGAGCTGCTCTGGCTGAGCTGCAGCAGCCTGCTTTCAAGCAAAGTGGGGCTGGTAGTGTGCTGGAGGCTCCTGCTGCAACTGCCAAGTGTCATTCTCTTGTCTCCATGATGCCCAAGTTGTCTTTCAAACATAAAAGTTGGCGCTGGAGGTGCAGGTCACTGCTCTGTGGTAGCATTTGAGGCCAGTGGGAAGCGACCCGTGCTCCCCAGCCACCAGGTGCTTTGTGAGCCTTCTCTGCATGGTCAGCTCCAGAGACACGGGGGGCTGATGCCGTCACTCCAGTGCAAAGAGTGAAGTCCTTCACTGCACTCTGAATGACTCTGGTAGTCCCAGCTGAAGCCTGGTTCTTGGTTTTTTCCATAAGTCTGGGCATTTCCTCCCTGTGGCCCAAGCCTCCCTCTCCAAACACGCTTTGGCCATGAGGCTGTGCAGGGCAAATGCATTGCCGAGCTCCCCAGGGAACCAAATGTACCTTTGCTCTTTTGCTCTTGTCCACACAGATGTGGCCTGAGGTACTCCAGCATGACTCCAGAGAGCAGGACATGACCTGCATTTGGCTGTGCTGTGCCAATGGGAAGAAAAGGGCTGTTTTCTCTGCATGTGCCTTGAGGAGCTGGAGATGTGGTGCATGCAATAGATGGTGAGCCCCTCCCAGAGGTATGCCACAGTGCCTGGAAGCTTTAACCTTCTCCTCAAAGATCAGAGTTGCTATGAACTAATAAGTCCAGGCCTCTGCAGTGGAGTCCTAATTCATGCTAACCAAGGCCCTGGCTCTGCTGCAGGTCCGAGAAAAGCCAGGGCGTGCCCATGGGAAGGAAATGCCAACCTCAAGCTGCTTGTCCAAACGGAGAGCAGAGGGACACGGTGGGCAGCTAATGACTGTTGTGTGGCACGTTGCCAAGTAGCTGTGCCCACCCGTGGTTTGGCTAGTGATAGCTGACAGAGACTGGCTGAGTTATTCCCAACCAGGCATGGAGATACCGAGCTGCAGCAGGAGGGGCTGAACAAAGGTGTCCAAGCTGCTGTGCTGGAGGAGCAGGAAGAGCGAATGGGCCACCAGCTCCAAGAGAGTGTCTAAGGATGACAAATAAAATTTATAGGCACCCTCCCACTAGACATCTGAGGCAGAGAAGTAGCCAGTGCCCCAAATGTTTCAGAAGAGACTGAGCGTAAGGAGATGAGCAATGGGTTTTGCCCGGGTGCTGAGAGCTACGGCTCATGGTTAAGCACTTCAGGCTGTCCTCAGGGGGTCTGACTTAGGTCTTAATACTGGAAAAAAGTGGTGGAGCAAGAAGTATAGCTTGGTCTCCTGAGTCCCAGGGCACACACCAAAGCTGCTGGCTTCTCCTTCTTTCCAAAGTGAGCTCTTTGCTCTCTGTGTCCACACTCCTGGGTATAGCCCTGAGGCTCCCCCGTGGGATGGAGCAGGTGAGCACGCTCTGCTCTGGCACAGTGTCATGGTTTTAGCTGGGATAGTTGATTTTCTTCACTGTAGCTAGCATAGCGCTGTGTTTTAGACTTGGTATGTAAATAATGTTGATAACACCCTGGTGTTTTAGTTGTTGCTGGGTAGTGTTTACACTAGTCAAGGACTTTCTAGCTTCCCATGCTCTGCCAGGTGCACAAGAAGCCGGGAGGGGAGGGGATACAACCAGGAGAGCTGATTCGAATTGGCCAGAGGGTATTCCATATCATGTGACGTCATGCCCAGTATATTAACTGGGGGGAATTGGCTGGGGGAGGCAGCGATCGCGGCTCGGGGACCGGCAGCGTCGGTCGGCGGGTGGTGAGCGGTTGCAGCACTTGTTGTTTAGTTTTGGTTTTGTTTTTTTTTTTCTTTCCCTCTCCTTCTAGTGTTTCATCTCTCTCTCGTTCATTATTTTCCTTTTCATTATATTAGTATTATTGCTGTTTTATTCTAATTATTAAACTGTTCTTGTCTCAACCCACGAGTTTTCTTACTTTGGCCCTTCCGATTCTCTCCCCCATCCCAGAAGGGTGGGGGAGTGAGCGAGCGGCTGTGTGGTGCTTAGTTGCTGACCGGGGCTAAACCACAACACACAGCCAGGTCCCTCAGAGGGGAAGCGCATCTTTGTGACTGCCTGGACAGTGAACAAGGTGCTTTTCTGTTCAGTCAGTGGCTGCTTTATCTATCACGTGCGGATCATCTCAGTCCCAAACACTGTTCTCTTTCAGAGTTAAATCATGTCAGGAGGGGAGGGTTTCTCTGTCACTGCCAGGTCACTACCTGTCTTGCAGCATGGTGAGAGAGCATCTGACAAGAGGCACCCAGGTAGAGCCTCTACCAGATAGTCCTGGAGAGCCCTCCAAGCTGGTGTGTGCGGCAGCGCCAGGCTCCATCTGATGCTATGCAGGGGATGTGGCAGCCTGCAACTCTCAGAGGGAATGCTCTTCTCTGCCCGCTACATCCTGTTCCTTTCCTGTACCCCAGTCTTTGCAGTGTGGGAGGACAAACAGGCCCTCAGCTCCCATAAATACCCTGTGAAGGCAGGTCTTGACATCAGTCGTGCATTTCAATGCAGCACATGTGCATAAGAAATGTACCCCAGAGGCATGAGCCTTCCCTGGAAGTCCTGCTGACACCAGAGATGGGTTGAGGGGCACCAGAACAGACTTCTACTCACCAGGTCAAGAACTACAGAGCTGGAGAGATGGTCACAAAGGTCTGACTGGAGGAAACGGGTGGTTACAACAGGGACAGATATGCTGCCTCTGAAGCCTGTGTACAAAGCTCAGGAGCAAAGTATTCTTTGTCAGGAGTCTGTAGTATTAAAATGGGCATCTGGTTATTATAAAAACCTGGCATTCACTTGTCTGTTCGCCTCAGAAGTATCCTGTCACCAAAGTTTGCAAGTTGTGAATATTGTTGCCAAGACCCAAGGGAGAAATGAGAGTCTGCGGGAGAAGCTGTTCTGGCCAGAAGAAGAGGGGTTTGAGCTCCCTGCAGACTGTGTGTTTGCACAACATTGCACTCAGCACAGGGCTAAAAACCCAAACCGGGCTGATCCATTTCCAGTCTATATCCCCAAAACCCTATGCTGAAAAATAGGTGCTGATGGCCATTTGAATCAAAGCTCTTCTGGGGCTGACTGTTCATTTTGGGAGCCAAAGACAACTTCAAGTCCCGGGCTGCCCTGCACTGAGGGCAAGGGAACACACTGAGCTGGGAACATCCATGGTGAAACCACCACGTGCCTCAAGCAGCCTGCAGGCATGCAGCCCGGTGAGCTGGAGCCATTAGAGGTGCGCTCCGGCACTGGCACCGGGGCTTGGCTGCTGGTCTGAACTCAGGGTGGAAAGGGCACAGAGACCACTCGGGGTGCGAGGCATGGGTTTCTTCTCAATTTCATTTTTATTTAAAGTTCTATTAAAAAAATCAATAGTGAAATTAAGTAATCATCTAGTATTAATTATACCTTGTCACATTTCTAGCCATGCTGATCTGATCTGATCTGATTTGCCTCTAGCCTTGGCTTCAGACAGTTGAACGCACCTACATACTCCATTATTCCCACGCATGTGGTTTTTTCCCTGAACTGGGCATGATGACGATGTTTTCAGCTTCAGAAGAAAGCTAACAATCTTCCCCATTTTTTCTTTTTTGGTGGGAAAGAAGGTGGTAATAAGGATTTTAACCAGGAGATGTCAAGACAGGATAGGTGTCTAGGACAGGGCGAGAGGCAGGACTAATAAACCAAGTTTCAGAATCACTTTCATGAGCTGTGATGCTGCACTTTTGTCCCTCCACAGCTCCAGGAGGCTGATCCCAGTAATATTCTCATTTTCACTGAGGAAATAAATAATTTTTTTTTCCTTTTTCTGGGCTTCAGAAGAGACTTAGGAGATGTTTGACTTCCTCAGAGTCAAGGTGTTTGACTTCTGCGAAGTCAGCTGTTGATGTTTTGTGCCTGCTGCAGACGAAACTCTCCTCCTGCCTGATGTATATTTTAAGCAGAGAGGTTGATCAGTAAGAGGGAACAGTTGTCTGCACTGACCATTTAGCCTTCACTCCTACATGCCACACATATGCACACACTGAGTCCTGAGCATTTTCTTTTTCAGCACACAGTAGTAGCTCCTGCCCTTGGATCAGAGGTCAGGTGCCAAGGTCTTGTAAGGAGGAGGGCTCTTCTGGGTGGATGCCAGTGCTCTCCATAGAATGGAAACTGCCGTCATTCTAAAAGTACTGCAAAAACTTATATTCTTTGTGAGAGGGAGCAGATTTTTTCCTGTTGCATGAGTTAAGGATCAGTTATGAAAACCTCATTCTTCTCTGCTGTTGCAAGCTGTGGGATGGCTCAGGACTGCATTATTCTTGGACCAGATTTGAAGTAGTCTAGCACTGAACGTAAGAGCATATTCTGAGCTTTAATTTGCTTGGCCCTAATTTTAGAAGTTGATTGAATATTATTGTATTAAGAAATCTGCTTGCTGCCTTCCCTCTGAGCTTCCATCATGTCCCTGAAATGGGTTCTGAGTGGTTTGTACTGAATTTTCCCCATTTTTTCCCCGTCACTTCAGGCCCACTGGATGTAGGATGCCAGGAATAATTTTTGTATAATGCAATGTAACTGATGACCCAAGACTTGAAACTGTTTTCATAATTCCCCTTCTTGAAAGGAGAGGTTGAAAGAAAAAAATCTCCATTTCCCTCCTCTGTATATGTATGTGCCTAAAATGCCTTATCTAATACAGAAATGTATCCTTCTGCTTCTGCATTGAAGCATCAGTATTTTAAGGATTTTTCAAGTACAAATATGCTAACTAACAGATGAAAACTACAGCCTGCAACAAGTAAACATATAGACAGTGATAGCTTAAGGTTTGTCTAGTTCAAAGAGCTGACCTAACTGCTGATGATGGGATTGGGTTCAGGCCTAAAAGCTGTTCAG
This sequence comes from Morus bassanus, assembly GCA_031468815.1. Lineage (NCBI taxonomy): Eukaryota > Metazoa > Chordata > Aves > Suliformes > Sulidae > Morus > Morus bassanus. The sequence goes on along the minus strand of CM062567.1, from coordinate 42,796,574 downwards.
AAATCAGGTGACTGTAGAAAAATATCTTACTTGTACACAGGAGTCAGCCATTCCCATGAATTATTTCAGTGGGGCTATTTCTGAGTAAAATATTCATTTTTTTCCTAAAGTGGGCTTAACAGCATTAAGAAGTGATATATTTGTGTAACAATCCATGAGAGAACTTTGGGCTTTTTCACCCATTTTATGAGGTGCAGCAAACACAGAGAAAGGTTTAAAGGCCCAGCCTTGCTAAACCTTTACCCCTGAAGCTCGGTTTACCCATGACAGCAAAAACTTGTCTTTGGCAAAGTTGAGCCAGTTGAATTTTGTGTATGGGTTAAACTTTGTCGAACAGGCACAAAGAGCTGTGGGGAGATTCTGCTTGTGGTTCAAGCCCATGAACTAGGTACCAGTTTAAGCTACATTAAATCAAAAGCATTTCTTTTCCCCAGTCACCTCTGCTTGGCTGTGCTGACTGAATAAAACCAGTAAAAGCCTAAGGACCAGAAATACATCTCAGCCTGGCTGAGGTGGTTATTTGCACCTGCAAAATGGGTTTCTAAAATGCTAGCAGGGAAGAACAGTGGCACTCTGACCTTGGCATCATTCACCCCAAAACATATTAAACTATAAAGCTCTGTGGACTGGGCCAACAGTTGTGTCAAGCGTTGGGGAAGAATTGATGATGCCTGTATGCCTGTGCAAAATCTGCATCACCTGGACAGCAGGTACAGGCCCTAAGGGCACTTGCGTTGCACTTGCTGCACAGCTCCTGCCTCCAGTCTGTCATCCTTGCCTCCACGGAGAGTCCCGCTGCTGTCAGTAGAGCCACTGAGGCAGTCAGACACTTGCAGAGTGTGCGAAGACATGAATCTGACCCTACCATGGTATTTCAAAGATTATAATTCCTAAGGGCAAAAAAAGGCAATGAGAAGAAACATACAGTTTTATATACAAAGATGCTCAAACAGCATGAAAAGTCAAGAATATACAACAATCCCTTTTAAAAAAAAAAGAGCTTCAGGAGACTGAAAATGACCCTATCTGGACAAACAAAGGAAACAACAGCAGCTCAAGGCTGCCTGTGACCCCTGCTGATGATTCATGAGGAAGAGTGTTTCCCTGCCACGATGTACACCTGAGCAAGACTTCTGCTGCTTTGAGTCACAGCACTCCACACCACCCAGCCCTTCTGCACAGAGCCTGTGTAAGGGGGCAAAACCCCAGAGGAACTAGGCTTTACAAAACATCTCATTTGGCTGGAAAGCCAGCTTTCTAGCTCAACCAGTTTGAAACACCATGTTGCAACCAGCCCAATGCACAGTCACAAATGAAGATACAAAATAAAGGCGTTTTTACTGAGCCCTGATCTTGTGACAGCAGCCTACAATGCATGCCTAGCATGCTGGGTACCTGGTCAGACCATGCCAGCTGTAAAGCAGGGCAGAGTGTTTGCACCTCAGTTGTTTAAAATGTCGACACTCTTCCCACATGAAAAGGATGGTGCATTATGCTGTGAATGTTGATTTTGCACCAAGCCAATAAGTGGTAGCTTTTGTGACAGACACATCGATGAAAAGATGCAGGGAGCCATTTATCTTCTAAAATTCCTCTGTTGAGAAATACAGCCTAGCTATGAGTCTTGATGCACCAGGATTGCTGTTGGAGCTTCTGTAAGGGCCAGGGTGATTTTAGTCTGATTCTGCACAGACTTTTTTGAACTGCTCCATGGTTCTTGCAGCACACAGCTGGTGTGGACATGGATGAGGGAAGTAGGAATTTTTGCTGCCTGAAAATCATATCATATTCGCAATGCAAATGTCAGTTACACGCTTTGTAACTGGGCCTGCAGACAGGCTGAGCTTGTCCCTTTGAGGAGTCTAGTCACAGAAGTGCACTGAGAAGCTCAGGTAGTTATTTCCTTTGGATCTTCATTTGAGGATTACATTTCAAACTGGGTTAGAGAGAAAGCTGGCTTTCCAACCGAATTAGATGTTTTGTAAAAACATTCTTTCCAGCGGCTTTCTTGATTCTGCAACTCAGGCATTCTTCTTCAGGTATAACATTGCAGTTTAATCTGGGACTGTCCTGGTTTTGGAAATACAACCATAGGATCACATGAAGCTTGTTGATAATTATCTCCCTAACCAGACTGCCTCTCTCATTCCTTAACATCTGTCCTCTTTGCACAATGCCAGAAACCGTCAAAGGAGCTCCAAGCACCAAGCCAGGCCTGTGCGGGAGAATGGGGACACATAGCATCCCACGCCATGTGCTGCTAGAAAACATCTCTGACATTTCTAATAAAATAAATATAGGAGGGAGGAGAATTGAAAGCTTTTCTTTCAGCTATATTCTTTCCAAAAGTACTTTGCCAAAACTACAAAAGTCACAGAAAGAAGAAAATTCCAGCTAAGCTAAACTAGAGCACACCCTAGTACAGGACAAGGAGCTTGCCAGACTATACAATGAACAAGATTTAGAAATTACCTACTCAGACTTGCCCTTCTGCCTCCTCTTGACAGCCTTTTGATTTCACAAGTTTTTCTAGGAAGGTTATAGTTTAAGTAGAGGAACTTTGCCCAAACCAGTAGCAAAAAGTACCGGAGAGCTGAAAACCCCTTAAAGCGAAAAACAGGAAACTCCTACACCACAGGAATCCTGAACGTTCAGTTTTAAGAGGATTCACTGATTGGAAAATGCTAAATATTGACTTGAGGGTTATAAAAATAATAAATGTTCAGAAAAGAGGATGAGACCAATTTTTCAAAAAAAGAGGAGTGAGGTAGTCCAGCTAAAAAGCATGTTTTGCCCTTCTGGGGGGAAACCTGAAATTCTGTGACTATGCAAAACCTTGGGATAAGTGTTTAAAACTTCACAGGGTGAGGAACTCCAACGAATACTAGGCTTCATATGGCCTCTAAAGCTTGAAAATGGATGATGAAACCATGTCAAAAAGGCCAGAAAATGCCTATTTACTTTCTTCCAAGTACCAGACAGTCCTCCCAGAGATGCGAACAGATTTCAAATGCCTGTCACAGCCCCAGTCATTGCTGCCTGCTCTCTGGACAACCCACAGAGCTAAGCTGAGGGCTGGTGTTTGTGGAGGGCAGCAGCGAGCTCTTCTCACAGCCCCAAGCTAGTGTCCACCTTGCTGCTCATCAGTATGCTGGCCATGGGTCAGGGAGAGGGCTCTGGATTCCAGGAGCAAAGGCTCCTGCTCACTTCTTGCACAGCCCGGAGGCAAGGATCTGGCATTGCATTGACCGGGAGGAACCCTCATTCTCTTCCAGGGGCCAATGAGGTTTGCAAGGCCTAGGATCAAGCTGAATGGTATGGGCAGGAGTAGCAGGAGGGTTAGGGAAAGGAGCGGCTGCCACACTTCATTCCTTCCTGGGTGTTAAAAGACTCCCAAAGTCAGGTTGAAGGCTGGTACACACAACCATTTCTGAGCTCTCCTGCCCTTTGATGAGCCCACCTGAACCCCAAGCTCAATACCCTGCACAGCCTGACACCACTGACCCCATCCCATCACTGCATCTGAGAGAGATAGAGACAGTCTGGAGCTCCTGCGCCACATCCTGGTGTGTTCAGCTCCATGGTACCACACAGAAACATAGTTTGTCAGCTCCTCCTTTACCAAACTTAAATCTGAAATTGCTTCCAAGACACAACCACCTTCCCCAAAAACATGGGGAGCCCAAACTGGCCCAGGACAAACAGGAGACATCTCCAGCCTGAACTGCAGCTCCATGGGCTCCATGAGCTCCATGGCCAATTGTGGGGCTGTTCTTCGCATCCTGGGTCCAGATCCCAACCCTGTCCTCAGCTCCAGCTGTACATGAGAGGGAGAAAAACCATCAAGTTGCTAGCTGAAAATACTAATTCCTACCTGGCCTCTGCCATCACAGAGCCGCTTGCCAGCTATTCCAGGAATGCAGGCCCAATGCTTCATTTTTATCTTGCCCCTACACCACCTTCAAGCATTAACAGAGCCCATGCTCTCCTTCTGTACATGGGGAAGTCACTTCTGTATTTTACATAGTCCTGTTTATTACAGTTGACCTTTGTTGATTTTTATCACTAACTTAATTCTGCTTTTCTACAAAATGCCATGCTTTCCTTGCATGCAGGTATAACTTTCACTTCTATTTGCCTTCCTAGACAGGGATAAGACTGTACTTTTTAATTCTGTTGCAGTCTGTAATAATAAATTAAATTGTTCGTCACGTATGGTTTGCTTTTATGATCATGTGTTCATCCACCTTCAAAGAGTGGGATTTATGCAGAAATAATTGAGTAAATTAACTATCTAGGAAATCTTAGGTAGAACTTAATAATGTCCTTAATATGCTTTTGTAATGAAACTTTAAATCTTCAAAGCTGTAACACAAGAAGTTTCTGTTCTTTCTCACCTTTTTGTATGACAGGATAGTACCTGTTACAGCCAGACTCTGTGCCAGGCTGCCAATATCTCAAGAACATGAAAATCACAAGCTTCATCAGATCCAGTGTATCATTGAAGGAGGTGCCCTTCCAGATGATCATGGGCACTAAGCTGCAGTCCCCCAGTCCTCTGGCTTCTCTCCTATTCTGCTATCTTCCTTGTAAAATACACTCATCAACAGACTGCAGACTAAGCCAACCAGCCTTTTCTGGCATGCGGGGTCACTGACCAAAGGAGCCAAGGAGGCTTTCATCTCCTTGTTTTCAATATACTTTGAAGAAAAATAGTAGGCTGGAGCCAAATGATAGTCTGCTCCCAACGTGTGAGATCTGACAGGTCTGAAGAATATATGGAAAGAACTGGTAAGACTTAATTTATATGCCAGTCAGTACATGTTCTCCAAAGTAGACCTGTCTTCTAGCCTTATCTCGCTGGTTTGGAGCAATTAAATACAGAGAAAAATAATGTAATGCGAAGATACAAAAATGACAGCGAGCACATATACTTTCAGTAATAACTCCTGATCATTGAAGATCATGATGACAGAAAGCGATGCAAGTTCCCTGAGCTCTGTTACAGCAATTACAATAAATATAACACAGAATCAGAAGCCAGAGGAGCTCCTACTCTTAACACTTCTTTAATTAAAATGTCCCATACATATGGATAGGAAAGGAAAGAAACATACTGTGGGGAAAGAGTTGCTAATCTCAGCACAGTATAGAGAAGGTGGTTATAGTTTGGCACCTTCTCATTTTTTCCTCTTAGGATGTTCTGTGTTTTACACTGCAAATACATTAGGTCCTTTCTCACTTGTATTAAGAGAATTTAAGAGAGAGATGGAAAAAATGGCAGTTATTTTTAAAAAACATATCATCAGTAAAAAATTGCAGTTTAGCATGAACAGCCTGAACTTCTTTCAACTGTGCAAAACCAGAAAGTGACAGCTTTTGGTTACATCTCACATGTAATGTGCAAATGCACATTAATTACCAAATGAATCTCTACTGCACTACTATTCCAACAAAAGGTAATAGCTGTTTTCTCAGCTGGCAAGACCTTTACTTCTCCTACGCCAGAGTAACTAAAAGCAAAATTGTAAAAATCCTGATTTCTCAAAAATTTTAAGTTCCCTGATTCCTAACTTTCTTTCTCCAATGTGCTATTTAAAAATCCTGACTCTAAGACCTTTTTCACAAGCCACTCATAAGACACATTCCATTTACAGAGTAATCTGGCTCCACCAAGTGACAGTCGTTGCGATTGCTAGTCTACACCTGCAGCTAAGAAAATACCTATCTGGCACTAGGTACTGCAACAAGCCAATAACATCAGAATTTCATTGGAGAGCTTTCAGTTCCAGTAACCCATGCCCCTTAGATTATTTCACTGTAATACCTAGGGAACAAATCGCAGAGGAGTAAAAGGGTTGCAGAAAAGCAAACTGTTTCCCACAGACTAATTTCACAGCCTTCCAGATGCTGGGTGAGGTACATACCTCTAGAAATGTGATGGGAACTTGAGGAGAGTGTAGAAATGACCATACCATGTGGTCTTTATCATACAAAGGTCTGAAAGAACATGCATTGGAAGGCTCAGACAAGGTGGAGAAGCTTGCTGGCGTGCAGCTATGAGGCAGGATGTTCTCATATCTATTCTGCATAACCGTTTCTGAAAGAAAAGATAGAAAAAGTAGAACAGCAGAGCTGGTTTTTCTCATATAATGCCAGTGTGCATGCAGAGGACTGTAACTAATGTTCCTGTCCTTCATTGTGTTACACTCTGCTCCACCAGCATCCAGGTTTCTGCATGTGCTCATTATATGGTTAATATTCAGCTCTCAGATTGTGACAGACTTTACAACAACAGCTCTATACTAGGATACTCTGTTTTACCTATGGGTGAGTTGCTTTCTATCATGTCAGGTATCACCATTGTCAAGATCTGCTGTATAGATCGGAGGAATTTTGTCTCATTATACCACTGTTCTACTTTGAGCTACTTAATCACCAGGAAAAATGGGGAATAATTAGTGGACAGCCACATATCTTTAAATTTTTTAGAAAAGTATTTTTAAAACACTATAAAGAAAAAAAGTTTTAATAACTAACATCCTGTTCAACAGTTACTGGGGGATAGGGAGAAGAAATAATACAAGTCTTCCGGCCATTTACTACTGAGGTCTTGCTTCAGTCATGCCAAGTAGCACGTGTGTGTACCTTTACGTATGTCTGTGGGGCTGGGGGTGCTTGAGGCATGCTTTGAGTTGAAGGTAATTTGAATTTTGTGTTTGTTTGCTTCTGGCAGCATGTTTTATTACTGCTGTACATAATGGAGAAAGCAAGGGGTCTAGTGAACTGATGGATGATTTAAAGATATACACTCAGTGCAGGAATTCAGAAAAGTGAAGTGCTAATATACATTTTATTGACTTCTGTTTCCCTCTTTACTCATTATATATACCAACATCATACATGTTACTGTTGTATTACTAACAATATCAATGTTACTAATTGGTATATGTATTTTTGTAATAGTGTCATGGGATTAGGATATCCTTTTCTGCATTTATCTAAACTTAGACCAGTGTGTGTTAAAGTATTAATAATAAATTATGTCTGTAGTAGAAGAGACAACTGTATCTGACCTATATAATAAACTCTGTACATATTTTCTTCTCTGGAATGCTCCCATAGATAGATCAAAATGTTTATTCATACTTATTTACACTAAACTGGTGAATAACTGAAAACATTTTAGAATAAATCTGTACATCAGGAAGACAGTGATACAATTAATGTAGCTATGATGATTTAGAGCATATGCATTTTACATTAATGAGGCATATGTTGTCTCATATTAAATTAACTCATGCTTGTTTGCTTTTATTGTGTATGCACTGTTTCAGTTGTGAGTATGATAAAGTACGTCATTGAAAGAAAAACATAAAAAGTAAAAAAAAAAGAAAAGTCCAGCAAAATTTCAGCCATAGGAACTCAAATGATATTCTGTAACTCCAGAGGTAACTGATGGCACCACAGTCCTGCTTGCCATTCACTAACCAGTCTCTCCTTCCATCCAGAGGTGGGAAACATGTAAGTGCCCTTTCAACTAAGGAAAGGAACACAAGAGAAGACTTTGCAGTATAATTGTGTTTGATCATACACATAACAGTATACTATGTTTACTTTTTTCTCCATTCTTAGCATTTGCACCTTCTTGTATCCATCAGAGTTTTCAACCCGTCTCTTGCTTTGATAAAAGTGATGACATATGGATCATATCTACAATCCTGTCCAAGCTGAGCTACCCTGATGGTTTTGTGCCATCATTCCTGTTGCCTGACGCAGGGCATGAGGCAGCTGAAGTCGTGGGAGTGGTATCTTAGCTGAGTTTCTGGAGGGTACCCAGCTACCTGCATCAATAAAAGCTTGCTGTGAATCACCCATGCATGGTGGCCCTTCTGCCCTGGTCATTCCCTGCTTGATCAATGGGCATCACCACAAATGAGTTGATGAAACCAAATACAGTGGGTCTAATCATTTAACCTGATAAAGCTGTTGAAGTTGCTCCTGTTACTGAAATTAGTAGAAATCTTTAAATCATTTTCTACCAAGGACTGTATTACCAATTTCTCTTACAAACATCCAATAGAAATGTTATAATTCCACTTATTCGAAGACTTTGATCATGGAAGCAACCAAAACAACTAAACATTGCATAGGACATTTCAGATCCAACTTCCTGCTTAGTTGGGAAAAGCAACTTTCTGACTTAAAAGCATCCATTTCAAACTCTGATGAGAAGTGTCTGGAATGCTCCTAGAATCACATCTCTGATTCCTTTAATTTAATGTAATTATATGATGTAAATCTATCCATGTGACTTAGTAAAGTGAGATCAAACCTGAGCTGAGGTTATATCTTTTAATCCTCCACCAACTCCAGTCACAGTAACAACTCTTGCCATGTGAATACATCTACCTGCAATAAACTAATCCAGACACAATAAGGCATCATCTTCATAGAGAAAAACATTAATGTCCTTACAGTAGAGAGTCACTTGGTCTAGAACTATTGACTACTTGGGAAGATTCATTATAAAAGTACCAAGTAATACAGAGGAAGTAGCTTGCAGATTAGCTAATATAGTAATAAAGGAATACAAATGTTTTAAGATGTGAGTAATCTATAAATGAGCACAATTTGGTAACAGTTTGTCAGTACCACTAACAGCAGAAGTAAGAAAAAAATGATGAGAAATTATTTTTTCTTGATAAGAATACTTCAGAAAAAAAAAGGAGCAGGTAACTAGGACTGCCTTTGGATAGCCAAGAGGAAAGCAATAGAACAGAGTTCATTTAATCCTAGTCAGTGTACTCATGTCAAGCAAATGGATGACTAATGGCTAAAAGACCTTATCAGCATTGCTAGAAACCACTAATTGCTAGTTGGCCAAATGTAAAATATGTTAGCCATAAGTGAGGCAAAGTTTACAGGGAAAAGTATTATTTTGGTTAGACCAGCTGCTGTTTGTCTGGAAAAACCAGAAAGCTTAGTCTAATTGAATTATTAATCAACTAGGTAATTTTAGAGGCAGTGATTTGCAGGGCGACACGTAGAGATGTTAGTGCCTGTTGTACGGAGGGATATGCCTAACTATTGGGGTAAAAAAGAATGGAAGGTCGTGGGGTGTTAGGATGAAGATAATTGTACAATATCATAAAACTGGTACTGTGTTGAACACTTGTTCCATAACATCCAGTAGAGTCGTCCCCCCCTCAAGTTGGCAGGGCCTTGGGGGCTTTTTGAGGTTTGTTTGGAAGGAGGTTGGTAGATGTTTGTAGGAGCTAGGAAGAATGAGCAGGGGGACAGAAAGGAGTGGGGCGGGGAAAGTGAAAAGAAACTGAAATGCTGTTTTGGATTTCTGTGACATTATGAATTAAACCAGAGGTTTTAATTACCTAATTCGCTCATCATTTTTCATCTTGAAGCCTAAGAGATTCTGACTCTTTATGGTATCATCTCATATCTCAAAAAGGGATCTTTACACTGGATCATTAAATGTGTTCCCACAGCAACTTATTTGATAGAAGGAAAGTGAATCCCAACTTTTTCAATGTAAATCAAGAATAAGTTAGATAAACTAAACAGATTTACACCACTGTAAAAGCTATGAAGACAAAGCCAGCAATTTTATGCTAAAGAAACAAAAAATACAGAATCTTCCAAGGAGCGGGTATGCATAAATGGATACGTAGTGGGACTGTGGTTTCCATTCTCAATCTATAAAAGGCTTTTCCAGGTTGAAATATGTCCCTGCCCATGGCAGGGGGTTGGACTAGATGATCTTTAAATGTCCCTTCCAACCTAAACCATTCTATGATTCCATGATCCTATGTTCTTGGTAAGTACCTTTTATTAACCTGTATTTACATTTGAAAATTCTATACAGTACACTTATTTTCCTGATTGGAAAAGAGAAGGAACCCAATGCAGTAGAAATTTTTTGCTGTCCTAAATATATTGTTATTCATGAAATTCTACCTTTTTTCCTTGAAGGATTTCCACAATGTGCTGCTGGAGATGGTGAAATACTTGGAAGTAAAATGGAAATTGATAGTAACAGAAATGAGCCTTCTCATTTTATTTCAGAGGTCTGCCAGCAGTCTGACAATGCCATTTCCTTAATGAGAATGGCTCCAGACAAAGGTAAACAAATCTAAGTAGAAATTAGGCATTGTTTCTAAAACATAATTACTGCTTTTGAAGTAATTGTGAAGTAATTTTCACTTATTATCATAAAAAGAGTACATTAATGTCAGTAAAGGATAAACCTTTTGAATGGCGATGCCTAGCAGAATAGAAGAACTTGAAGATGGGCTTTCTTATAGCTGCAGACTATTTCATTATCTACCGAGCAGTTCAATAGAGACAACTATTGTTCAGTGGTGCAATTAGTATTTATGTAATCAACAGCTGTTACAAAGTAAAAGATTTAGAAAACCTATTTAGAAAAACAGATGTGGCCTACAGCTAAAATTCCCAAACTGCAGTAGTTTAGAGGAATTCTCAATCAGTAGTCCATTTACGAGTTGCTTTCTGGAAGATGTCTTAAACAAAGATTATTTTGGTTACTACCTACTGGGTGATACAAGACTTTCTAGAAAATTCCTATCAGTTTAATTGTTTACAGGTTCCAAATATGAACAAAACTCCAAATTTTTTGTTGTTGTTCTCAATTATAAAGACATACATCAGATTTTCATCTGGACAAAGTAGTGTCAGAGCTGGGAGGTGCTTTTTTTAAATGCAGAAGAGAGGCCATTTTACAGTCCATTACCAAAAAGCATGTCCACTGGGCATTACTATTCAAAGATGAGAACTCAGGATGTACTTTGCATATGTGACTGGGACCATTCAGAGACACCTGATTCAACAAGAGAGTTTGATAACTGGGGGGCAACTGGACTTGAAAGTCTACAGAAGTGCACTGTAGGAAATATAATTTCAGTATTTTTCCAAGATATATCCAGAATGAAGCAACTGGAAGTACAGATTGAGAGATCTTAAGAGGATCGGTGTAAATATTTATTTAATCTTACTTGAAAGTTGCCTCTATGACATACAGCTAGGAGTTCCTGTCTGGCACCTTCACAGACATTGTCTTTTAAGATCCACATTTGCCTGAATCATCCTAAGTACATAAAGATACAGCATACCTTACATTTTTGAATAGGAGAAACTTCTGAGCCTTTTCTGGTGTTGTCAAAAGTGCTTCATCACTGCAGCACCATGAATGCAGTTAATTGTCCCAGAAAGTGAAGACCCAATAGCTCCAAAAGGCATGTGAATTGTGCCCTTACTACATCTGAAGAGGCAAATATTGAAAGGAAGCTATCTTAGTGAAATTAAGCTAAAAAGTAAGTGCATCAAACTTTCTTTAAATGCAGGTTTGTAGGAAGAGATATTTAAAGATGAAAAATATATTCTTAATTAAAACATTTACAGAAGGATTGGGTAATAACAATATAAAAGAGTTCAAGTAGAAACAGACTTCCTGCACTGCCAAATGTCGTGTTTCACGGTCTACTACCTGCTGGAGAAGGTCTCCTCATTCAGATGTTATCTCTGTTCTCATATTCCTTTGCAGTTTTGATTTCCCCTCCAGTCCTTTCATTCCGCCCAGGAAGAAAAGCAAGAGCTAGCGTCTGGATCCAAAATCACTTCTTGGCCTGCCCCAGACGGGAAACCTATTTAAGGCTGTTCCTTCGTGGTGATTTCCACAGGCATTTACTGGCTGACTGCCAGCTCCTGCTCCTGGTCCCCTTCCACGTGAGGCGCTGGGAGCCTTCAGATGGCTGCTGAGCTCCCTGACCTCCCTCTGCCTGGCGTCGGTGGGAGCACCTTCCCCACGTCCGTCCGCCCAGGCTTGGTGTCCCTGGGGAGCGCTGTGCCGGCGCCTCGAGGGCTTGGTCCCACTGTTGCCCCTGGGAACAGGGCTTGCCTTCAAAGGCAGAAGCTCCATCTGAGGAGCCTGAGGGAAAGCACGAAACCCATGCGCTGCCTTAAATTAAATCCCTTCAAGCACTTCAGTTCAGGCACCTGAGTGAGGAAGTCTTGCCAAAGCCTCTGCTGGGGTTGTGCTGAATTAGCAGTGATGTGGGCTGCTCAGGCCTTCCAGGACCAGCTCTGGAGCGAGGAATCGATTTGCTGCGTAACAACTTGGTTTACTCGATGTGAAGAAATAATTCTGCTCCCACAGACCCCAGTGCATTGGCTGTGAAGTTTTCAGGCTTCCTTTGTAGTGTTGAAGGCTGTGTTTTTCAAAAAAGAGCATGGGGACATTTGCAGGGGCTTGCAAGAGATGTCACAGCAGGGCTGCGAGACCAGTGTGCAGCAAAAAGGCACTTGAGATGGATGGCAAGAAGTGCAGGGAAAGGACTACAGCCAGCACTTGGGTTGTGCATGTCAGGTTTTTACAGTGGAGTTAAACAGTCCCGTCCCAGCCTTGACTCTGCTGACCACGAGGGCAAGAGCTGCTCTGGCTGAGCTGCAGCAGCCTGCTTTCAAGCAAAGTGGGGCTGGTAGTGTGCTGGAGGCTCCTGCTGCAACTGCCAAGTGTCATTCTCTTGTCTCCATGATGCCCAAGTTGTCTTTCAAACATAAAAGTTGGCGCTGGAAGTGCAGGTCACTGCTCTGTGGTAGCATTTGAGGCCAGTGGGAAGCGACCCGTGCTCCCCAGCCACCAGGTGCTTTGTGAGCCTTCTCTGCATGGTCAGCTCCAGAGACACGGGGGGCTGATGCCGTCACTCCAGTGCAAAGAGTGAAGTCCTTCACTGCACTCTGAATGACTCTGGTAGTCCCAGCTGAAGCCTGGTTCTTGGTTTTTTCCATAAGTCTGGGCATTTCCTCCCTGTGGCCCAAGCCTCCCTCACCAAACACGCTTTGGCCATGAGGCTGTGCAGGGCAAATGCATTGCCGAGCTCCCCAAGGCACCAGATGTAGTCAATAGTGCTTTGATCTGGGACATCAGCAAGTGCTGTGAGGCTTGGGACATTTCGAAGCCTGGCTTGGTCAGTGGAGCAGAGAGCAGAGAGACACAGTGGGCAGATAATGACCTGCTGGTGGTTTGGCTAGCAGTAGCCAACATCCCCCAGACTTTTCTGATTGCCATTTGAATCAAAGCTCTTCTGGGGCTGACTGTTCATTTTGGGAGCCAAAGACAACTTCAAGTCCTGGGCTGCCCTGCACTGAGGGCAAGGGAACACACTGAGCTGGGAACATCCATGGTGAAACCACCACGTGCCTCAAGCAGCCTGCAGGCATGCAGCCCGGTGAGCTGGAGCCATTAGAGGTGCGCTCCGGCACTGGCACCGGGGCTTGGCTGCTGGTCTGAACTCAGGGTGGAAAGGGCACAGAGACCACTCGGGGTGCGAGGCATGGGTTTCTTCTCAATTTCATTTTTATTTAAAGTTCTATTAAAAAAATCAATAGTGAAATTAAGTAATCATCTAGTATTAATTATACCTTGTCACATTTCTAGCCATGCTGATCTGATCTGATCTGATTTGCCTCTAGCCTTGGCTTCAGACAGTTGAACGCACCTACATACTCCATTATTCCCACGCATGTGGTTTTTTCCCTGAACTGGGCATGATGACGATGTTTTCAGCTTCAGAAGAAAGCTAACAATCTTCCCCATTTTTTCTTTTTTGGTGGGAAAGAAGGTGGCAATAAGGATTTTAACCAGGAGATGTCAAGACAAGACAGGTGTCTAGGACAGGGCGAGAGGCAGGACTAATAAGCCAGGTTTCAGAATCACTTTCATGAGCCAGCAACTGCAGTGCTGCACTTCTACTCAACTAATGCTGCCAGCCAAGCCCAGGAATTATTTCAGGACTACTTTTGCAATTCTTCTGATTTTACTAAGAAAGTGAACAAGATTTCCTTTTTCCTTTTTCTGGGCTTCAGAAGAGACTTAGAGGATGTTTGACTTCCACCAGTGAGCCCCTCTCAGGTCTTGAGGTTTGTAACAGTCAGGATTGGGAAGGGAGGAATCCCTTTTTGTGGTGTGTCTGTTGCAGAGGAAACACTCTCCTCTTGCTTAATGTGGATGTTACGCAGAGATTTATCTGTAGGGGAGATACTTTTCTGCACTGACCATTTAGCCTTCATTCCTACATCTTTACACACATGCATACCCTGGCTCCTGGGCATTTTGTTTCTTAGCAAGGGGTAGTAGCTCGTGTATTTGCATTGGAGGTTAGGTGCCAAGGTTTTGTAAGAGAGGGGGCTGTTATGTGTGTATGCCAGTGCTCTCCACAGAATGGAAACAATCCTCACTTTAAAAGTACTGCACTTCCAAAACTTTATGTTCTTCATCAGACAAATAAAGTTTGTCTTTTGCTTTTGCACAAAAGCCAAAGAAAGTGAAAGAATGGATCTTAGTGAAGGCTGACTTTGCCCTTGACACAAACCTGTGCATTGTGACTAGGAAGCTGGGTGCTTGATCTGACCATGGCAGCTGTGGGGCAGGGTATTTGCACCTCAGTTGTTCAAAACGTTCTTCTCACATGAAATGGTTGGTTATTATGCTGTGAATGTTGGTTGTGCAGCTGTGTAGCATAAATGATAGTGTTTGTCCCAGACATACTAATATATTGATGCAGGGAACCATTTATCATCTAAAATCTCCCTGCTGAGCAATACCGCCTGGTTGTGAATCCTGATGCACCTGGGTTTCTGTCAGAGCTTCTGTGAGGTCCAGGACGATTTTAGTCCAATTCTGTCTAGACTGTCTCATACCGCTCCATGGTTCTTGCAGCACACAGCTGGTGTGGACATCACAGGCTGCCTGAAAAATCATGTAGTATTTTTTAAGGCTGCAGGCAGATGACTATGCCCTGACCTGCCTTTGAGCTAACTGAACAGGACATAAGAAACCTCTGGGCATGACATGAGCAATTGCCAGATGTGACAGCTACCAATGTGAGAAGCCAACAAAAGTTACATATAGTGCTGTGAGGAATGGATAGATTTCACAGATGATTAAAAGCGAATTATGTGAGGAATAACCAGACTTCACAGATAACTGTAAGGAAGGGTTGGGGACCTTCTGGGGAGTGGAATCTTGCAAGCCTACACTGCCTATGTAAGAGTACCAGTAATGTCATGTAAGGTCAAGATTATCTACCTATCATTATCAGAAGTATGGAATTTGGGTATGGATGTAGCCAAATTTGGATTGAGGGGGAAAAAAGTAATTAGGAGTGGTTTGTTTATTTGGGAGAAGACTGGGGTGGAGAAAGGAGGATCAAAACATGAGAAAAGAGGTAATAGGTGTAAATGACATAATCACAGCTGTCCAAGGGTACCTGCCCTTTATTACTACAGCCTGGAGCAGGACAATTAGCCAAACCTGTTGTTCCGATCATACCATGCATGTTTGACCTGTTTCCACAGTCAGGAGTCCCGGGGTGCATTCAGTTGCCAGCAAAAGAACAGCTGGGATGGACAAGTCGAGCATCCCAGCATCACCATGTTGGTATCTGTTCCAGGTCTGATGGTATCAACATTGCCCTATCAGCCTAACATCACTATTCATGATAGAAATGTTGGTTACATACTTCATAACATAATTGCCCTGCTTCAAAATGCTGTGTGTGTTTTACTGACTCATCTTGGAAAGTTTCTTGTTACTCAGCCAAGATATAATGGGAAGAGCAATGACAGTCTCCAGGCAGAGTCTGTAGGATGAAGCCTGCAGTTGTCCCTTTGAGGACTCCAGAGACAGAAATGCACTGAGAAGCTCGGATAGGTTTTATGTAGTTTCCTTTGGATCTTTGTGACTCCAGCTAATCTAAACTACAGCAAACCCTAGGACAAGGAGTGTGCCAGAATATATGATGAACAGGATTCAGAAATTCACATTTACCCTTCTGCTTCCTCTCAGCAATATTTGGATTTCTCAAGTTTTGCTAGTTTAAATAGAGAAGTTTTGCCCAAGCCAGTAGCAAAAAGTACTAGAGAGCTATAAAAAATTCTAAGCCCTACACCACAAAGATTTTGAACTTCAGCTGAGCACTTTGGCCATAGAGCATATCATGTGCTTGGTACATGTTCTTTACTGCACCCTGTATCATGCATTCTCCTTACAGCACTCCATGTCTAGAAAGTTAATCTTGTTTGTTGCCTCGCTTACCTGCTTGCCACAAAATGAGCATTGAAGGGGAGGATGGGGCTGTCCTGTCTCAAATATATTGTTTGTAAATGGGAATCTAGGAGTGTAGGTCAGTGAAAGATTCCTTGAAGAGGAGTTTCTTCATGTGTTTCTCATTCAGCCCCTGGGCCTCGACCACACCAAGTGAATACTGCTCCCATAGCTCCAGCTTCTCTGCCTGCAGCTCTTGAGGCACACTGGGAGGTGAAGTCTGCATCACCTCTTACTCACTTGTCCCTTAGCTCCCTTTCAGTTCTGGCCTGAGTTATGCAGTGCACTATGATTGCTATTTGGGTATAGATCCTATTCAGCATTCAGACTGAGATAAGAAAGGGATTGATGATGATGATAGGAACTGGAATTCAGGCGGTCCAAAGTACATTACCACCTCAGCCAGGGGTACTCTGTGTGATCTTGCGCACGGGTCTCAAGCTAAACTAACTGCAAAATGGAAGTAACATATCCCTGCCTTCCTGGAGCATTGATGATACAGAAATAGCACAATAATGAGAGTCATATTCACACTTTTAAGAGCAGTGTAGGACAGACTGGTCTCTTCCATATGCGTCACACTGAATGCCACCCTTTGGATGCAACATTGTTAGCAAAATTCCCTGCAATTCCCTAAGTCAGCTTTCCTTGTTTGAATTAATTCCTCTGGATGGTAGATTAAATACAGCTCCTTTTATCAGGCTTTCCTAGGCTTTCTGACAAGGTAATTAATAGCAACACACACAATGCATTAGTAGGTTTTGCATGGCTCTTATTGTGAAACAATTGTAATGAAACTTTTTCATCTGAAGACCTAAGGACTGAGTCTATAGGGTGTTAATAAAATTAATTGAGCAGAGTGAAAAGAGTCTCAGGGAGGGCAAGACCTTTCCTGCTGGCAAGCGTAGGTATTTTGCAAGTGAGGTGTGCTATTCTGACAGAGGAACAGAAGCAATGAGGTAAAAGAGGCTATTTGTTTCCAGGCAGAGAATGGTCTGGTCCTTGTTTTCCAGCCACTTTTTCATGCCTACAGCAGACAGAAGTGTCTTGAACCCCTCCAGCTTTCCCTTCTCAGTATGCTCCAAATGGGGTTGTCTTACTACCAGGAATGAACCATGTGGAACAGAAAGTTTGCTTCTGCCTCTGCTATACTTGGTGTTTTTCTTTCACAGGTCAAGTAGTATAAATTCCATCAATATTTTCCCTGTGATTTCTTGGGTTGTTACATTAATGGGCACATATTAATGCTGAGGAAGAAATGTTTATAGTACAAGTTTTAGGTTCAGGATGTACTTCTCATTATAGTAGTTGATGGCAGACAGTGCTGGCAGTATAAGATCCATGGTTCAGTCTCAGAATGAGTTCATTATTCTGCCATTCAGGAGACTGCATAAACTGTCGTATCTGGTTTTATCTCAGGAAAAGATTAGCCTTCTCAAAAGACTGGCATCTTCATGCTTGATATGAGGCATAACACGTGGAGTTGGAGGAAGGCAAAAATACTACAAGTTGAGTGCTGATGGGAATTGAATGTGTGGCAGCATGGAGCAGTTCTCTGATCTCTACTAGTGTCCTGCAAAGGACAGCAAAATTAATTCTGCCCTCCAAGTACCAGGAAGATGGGGGAAGCACAGACATCATGAATAAATAAAGAAGGGAAATGAAACACACAGGAAATAAAAATTATGTTATTTTTTTATCCCAGTTTCTTAAGACTCCTTCAGTCATGCGCCCTCGCTCTCTACCTCTGTTTTTGTGTACCTCTGTTGATTTTACCCTTCCCTCCCACCAATAACTTTTGACTTTTGGTGTTTTTCAGAGGAATTGTGATCTCAAAAGTGCCTGTCAAGAGGCCTCAAGGTAAAGGAGAGGCACTGTTCCCCTTACTGTGGTAAAAGACAAGCTCAGTGCTTATTCAACAGAAAGGCTTTCATGTGGGAGGGAGAGAAAAAGGGAGAGAGTGGATGAATGCCCAGATTGTGGAAGTGCTTCAGTTAAAGGTTACATGAAGTCACAGCTAATTATTAACAACATGCTCAACACTTTTTGCAGCCCATGATATATTCTTATCAGCAAGCATGGAATATATCCTTTAGAAGCAATTAATAAGGTCAGATAAAATGTACCTAATTTAGTTCTAAGGCTGTTGGACTGACACGATGAAGGTATAAGCTTCTGGAGACGGAAGAGGAAAAGGAGGTTAACAAGTTATTTTAAGACTTTAGGTCCCATATTAAATTTGTTATTTACATTCTTTCTTGATAAGGATGATGGGAGTTGTTTACATTACTTAGGGGTGCCACACCCCAGTGTTACAAGAACTGCCAGGAAGGTTTGGAAAAGGGGGCTTCATGGATGAACTACACCTCCAAAGGTTCAAACTATTGGCTGTAGGGTATGCTAAGGGGCATGTGATCTATGGGCCCATGCAGCTGTGTAGTGGTTTTGAGGGATGTGTGGCATCCAAGTGGTAGACTTTGGAGTCTGAAGAGGGATTTGGATGCTTTTGAACTGTATCTAAATATTATTCCTGCACAGGTTTGTGGTTTCAGAAAGTTCAGAGAAACAGTTTACCTTTGAAGAGCTTTAAAACCAAACTGTCAGGTGTAGTTTTTTCATAATTTACCCCAGCCCTCAAAGTGTTCTAGATATTCTGCAGATAGGTAAGAAGGCCAGGGGGATGATTCAGCAATCTTTATTCACATTAGCAGCCTCAACACTAAGGCTTACTCTTCTCTGAGGGATTTATGATCTCCTTAGAGAAGGGCCAACTAAAGAAAGGAATACAATAAAGTGATGGTGTGGGAAAGCTTAGTTGTGTCTACCTCAGCCAGCATCTTCTGGTTTGATCTCACTTTGCTGTTAATTTTTAAATTTATATTTGGCATCTTTCTGAAGTGCTTCTTATCACAATGGAAGCCCAAATCATGTTAATTAATGAGAGTAGCTGCCAAAAAAAAAAAAAAGAAGGAGCTAGCACTTCTTTGCCATAGTCAAGAGCTCTTGAAAAACTTGTCCTTGACGTTGTTTTGGCTGAACAAAAATTAGATGCATAATCACTATTAGACTTGATTGACTTGATCTTTCTTTCTATTACACTGATGAAAAGTACGTGGCAGAAATTCTTAGCCTTGTACAACTATATTGCTACATACACATATTACTAAATAGCTGAGCATCATCTCCTTGACTTGGTCACCTATCACTGAGGGTGTTGAAATGTCTGAGGTAGTCCACAATAGCTTTAGCATGATGGAGAAGAAACCTTCCTGTTGATATAAAATCTCTGTCAGGGACTGAATTAGGGCACAATGCTGTGAATCACCACAGCGCAGCTGGAGAACTCATATGTTCAAAACCTTTGGTGACTTCTCAAACTCATCTGCACTCATCCAATGAGCATAAATTTTAATAATCCTTTTTCTAACCTCAGATAACTCACACTGCTCACTGTGGGATGCTGTCCCCTGGCCACACACCAGCAGCCAGGTTCCAAGAGACCATGAGTCTTTTTCAGTCGCAAGTAGACAACAGTGCAGCATGCAGCTCAGCAGAGGAGGGTGCAACTAGCAAAGATCTCAGTGAAGGCTGCCTCGTATATCATTAAATTCATAACCTATCAGTCATTCAGTGGTTGCTCCCCAACTCTCCCATACCAGCCAAACATTTTCTTGTGGTCTCAGATCTGACAGTGAAAGAGAAATAGAAAATTTACCATCAGAGTTTATTCAGTTTCTTCCCCATCTTCATCTGAGAGATGATGAAAACCTTGTATCTGGCTCACTCACCACCAGCAGCAAAGCAATGCAACTGGCTTAGCAGGGACACATAGTTGTTCTTCTAAGAATAAGGTTATTCTTATAGCTCCTGGATAAACCACCTGTTGCAGGGCTGTGGGGTGATTACGGCAATTTAGACCAAGCTAGGTAAGTATTACCTTTTCAAATCTTTGCAAATCCCCTTGGAGCTTTTGAATCATCTCTATATGCAGCCAGAAATTGCCCTCTTGATGCCCAAGGGTGGGAAGGTTGGGCATCAATCTTCTTGACCTTGTGATACATACACCAAAAATCTTTGAGTGGCCAAGAGCCACAGGAAATGTACCACAGACCACAGACAGCCAGAAGCCTACTTCTGGGGATATGGCAGCAGGTCCCTCTATGTGGAGTGAAGGTGGGCAAAAGGTATGGCAGGCTCTCAGAGAGGTCTGGTTTGAAAGCCTCTCTTGGCTTACTTACTTTTCCAGCTGAAGGCTCTTGTTATCCAGCAGTACCAGAACAGCCCTGTGACAGGCATGTGGTATTTTGCCATAGGAGCCATTTTTGACCTGCTGATCAGACCCAAGGGACAATATTGGCATCACAGGGTGTCTGAAGACAGACTTTCCTATCTGCTGCTGCTATTCATCTCAAAGCTGAATCAGGATTATATGTAAACAAGGAAGAAAGTAAACTGGGTTTCCCCAGAAGCAAAAGATCAATGTAGCCTGAAGATTTTAAATGCAAGACTGGTCCTGAAGAACCACTTACAAACTTTCTTTAAAAGTTTGCCATCGTTGAAAGCTGCTGTCTTGGCATGAGTTACATGGAGCAAAATTGGGTTCTTGCCCTCCCACCTGAACAGATGATCTCAGTAATCTCTAGTACAGTAGTCTGGTGTTGAGTCAATAAGTAGAGAAACCAAGACACTTCAAATGGTTGACTCAGCTTAAACAGCTTAAAAGCTGTACCTGAAACAGCTGGGTCTATGGCATTACAGAGCTGTCAGTCATATACTGTTCAGTTCTTGGTACACCATTTTTCTTGGTCTTATGACAAGTTAACTCTTGATTCTTTTCCCCTTCTTGATCACTTTGTCTTTAATAAAATACTATCGGTTGCTATCAGGCTTCCCAAACACAGGTTGGACTCTCAGTGCAAACACCAGAGTTGCTTCTCTTGCTAATTCTTGCCTGTGTCGTGGGGGTGGTGGGATGGGAGAGGCTGCAGGGGAATGTGTACATTAAGGAGGGGCAAGTGGAGTCGATCAGCAACAAGCAGGCAAGCGTGAGTAGGAGGGAGAAAGCTCCAATAGCCCCGAGTCAGTCAACATGAACTGAAGAAGGTGGCCAGACAGGCAGGATGCACAGGATGGGGGGGCAGGGGGGGCTGTCTGAAAAGCTGGTTGCACACCTGCCAGCTGGCTGCTAGAGGTTTTTTGGCAGGCAGGTGAGGAGGGGGCTGTGCGAAGCTGCTTAGGGAAGGAGTGTATAGGTGACTAGAGGTGCTAGAAGGTCAGAGCTGAGGTCTCTGCTCTTTGACCAGCAAGTGGGTAGAGCAGGAACAAAGTAAGCTGTAGAAGACAAAATGCAAATGCAGTTACCTCATCTGGCAAGGTTGGGAGGTATTGCTGGAGGTAGGACTGCATAGCAGGGCCTTGAGGACAGGCACAGCATAGCTGAATTCCTCTTTTCTCTGAGCTAAAGCCCTACCACAGAAGACTCCAGCAGCACCCTCTGGAGTTGTGGCCTGGCATAAGCACGTTGAGAGTGGCTGTTCACGGAAGCAGCAAAAATAATCCAGAGGGCTGGCTCCGCAGCTCCGATCAGTCACACACAAAGCTCTGTTTATGTCTTCCTACACAACCAAATGAGCTGTGATTAACAAACACAGGCCATTTCTAGCATCACAGGCTAGACTTGCTGTTAATTAAAAAAGGGGATGGAGAGGGGAAAAAAGCTATCCAGCTCCCTCCTGTGCCTCTTCTCTGTCTTTGCTTTGTTCTCACTCTCTTGCTGACAGTCTTCATGCCCTGTCTCCCAGCAATGATAGAAAGTTTATATGATTTTATTAGGGCTGGTTTGTCTTACAGGGAAGCTTCGGTGTTGCTAGCGCTGCAAATTCGTGCCTGCATGCTTGCAGTTGATGGTCTCCATCAAGTCCCAGGTGCTGGAACCATGTTAGAGAGCGTGTGTGCGAGCATGCACACGTGTGTGCATGTGCACATGTGTGTGTGCACACTCACACAGTGGCTGGGCAGGGGCTGGGGAAATCTCTGTGTTTAAACATGAAAAAGTTAAATTGTGAGCCCTCCTGGTTTGGGAAGAAAAAAAAAGAAACTCAGAAAAAGGTGGATACTAATACACAGCTAAAAAAAAAATCAACAAAAAAGGAGGAAAATTAAAGGTATCTGGCATTATTATTATCAGGGCCCAGATTGAGAGGAAGCATAGAGGCTGCTGTTGAGCCCCAGTCTGTAAAAGGCTGCTTGGTCTTAAGGCTCATGCCCTCATCTTTCTCTCGCTGGAAGAAACTGTGGCCACAAGGGGAGATGTGGGGCAGAAACAGAGGGCGAAGGCAGAGACCGTACAGGCAAAACACTTTTTGATACACAGGCTCTAAAGCTGCAGCATCGTCCCACAAGTGCCCAGCCCCAAGAGGGGTTCAGTAGACTATGTTGTAGTCCTGATTATGCTCAACAGTGATTTAGGGCTCTTTCCCTCTTTTAATTCCCTCCTGCTCCTTTGCCCTCTTCCAGGGCTGGTGCTGTAAGCGCGGTGCCTGTTTGCAGGGCTGATGCTCTCCCCAGCTCCAATGCAGAGTCTTCAATGAGAAATGGCTGTGCATCACTGAGCAGCTGGAAGCAGTTATTAACCAAATTTGGCATCCAAGCTGAACTATGAATGCATCTGGGTGGCTTGAATTGTTCTTAATTATATTTTTGTTTTATTGTTTTCATTTCGAGCTGTGCTCTACCACTACTCTCTCTATATCTCTGTGCTGTACGTTTTCTTTTCTTGCAGCCCAGGGTAATTGCTCCTTGTCGTGCTGTATTTGCCATTTTAATTTTTTATCATCTCGGTTACTTTCTTTTCTTTTCCCCTTTTGATTATTTGGTTATGTCATTCCCATTTGCCCTGACATTTCAATAAATTCACTGCTACATTATCTTTCTCCCTAGAGCTGCAGTTTATCCTTCTCTTCTAATGTCTCTGTCTCAAAGCTAGATATAAACTGTTTATTTTTTCCTAACAGCTTCCCTTTTGGTCTGAGGAGCAAACAGCAGCAGAGAGCAGCCCCTGCCGCAGACAGCAGCGTGCTGTGCTGCAATCCTGGTGCCAGAGTGCCACCTTCCAGAAATACTGGAGCATAACATGGCTCCTCTCCCTTAGGGGAGGAAGAAAAAAAACAGGCAGGACTCTGCAGCTCACTGTCTGGCCATAGGTTAACATCCAGGTACTTAGATAAGAGTAGCTGAAAGGATGTCGTGGTGTGTAAGGAAATTAAGTTTTGGACTCTACATTTTCAGGTTGAGGGAATGCCCTTTGTCTGCTGCGTTTTGCACTTCTCTCTCTCCCTGAGGTGCTCGTATTTTCCTCTGTCACACTCGTTTTTTGACTCCGCCAGCTAAAAGCTCACAGGAAAGGGCTACGCTGGGCTGCGAGCCTGACAGCGGGCTGGGGAAGTGGCTCTCCTGCGCACTCATGCTGTGCATGGGGAGGTAGCCCTCCTGCAGGAAAGCACTTTTGCCCTTTGCAATAGCTGATTCCACCCCGAGCAGCTAGTTTCTGTTTGGTCAAGACTTTGGGCTTTGGCAGGCACTGAGAAATATTGCTCTGTGGTTAAACACTGCTCTGAGCTGGCCAGTCCACCCACTTATGGAGGGAACGGCCTCTCTCACAGCGTCAGCACGGAGGGTGGCACGAGTGGAGTGGCTCCTGGACCTCGGCTTCAGGCTGCTGTGGAGCAACATCTGGCAGCTCATTTTAAAGGGGTTGATGAAAATGGGTTTTGGGTGAGTTGCTGGCCTTTGTGCAGAAGTGGGGGGGCACAGCCAGGCACTGAAGCCCAGTGTTTCTGCTGTAGGGGCAGCAGCATCTGGGGGGAATGCAGGATGGATAGCTGCTGGGTGGAGAGGTGAGGGGGACAGAGGAGCATGATAATCTCTTAACCTGCCTTTTTTTGGGCTTAGTAGTGCTTATCTTGTCACCACTCTCTGAAGCAAGATCCTCACAAATGGTTTAATTTCTCTACCAACAAAATGACTAAGACCTCAAGCTGTGGTTTGATGTGTGTATTCACTCCAGCAGCCCTGTGTATACAGATAGTCCTTTCCATTCAAAGCTAGAACACAGACACTGAGCCAGACCTTCACGTTAAAACTATTTTCAGCACAGGGGAGTCTGTGGTCATAACTGTATCAAGAGGAAATGTGAAGGAAACACACTGCCCATGATTCATTTGAGGGAGGTATGAACCCATACAGTTCATTCGTTACTGTAACACTAGGTTTAAGGTGATGGTAACATTATGCAACCCTTTTTAAATGTTGTTCTTAATGTTACTAGACTTTATTAATATATGAGAAACACCATTTTCCTTCAAGGTACTCCCTTTAGACTTTAATAAAGTCCTAGTGTATTAATGAGTTGTCACTGGAGTCTTGCTCTCTCTTATATCTTTTAACACCCTCCAGAGAAGAGAAACCCCACCCTGGTACCTACTTGTTTAAGTTCCGGTGTAGGAAGGTCCCTTGCTAGTACATGGCAGCTCTTCAGCACTTTGGGCAACACAAAGGCTCCTGTCAAAGCTCTCCCAGCAGTCAGCTAACACTGTTGAATGAAAGCCCACAGTATTTGCACGTGGCAAGCACTGTGTTGTGCAGCAAGGGAAGCTCAGGCAGAGCAAGGGTACATGATGTGTCCAAGCGCACATAGCAATTGAAGGACAGACTAGAGACTAAAATCCCGCTGTTCCTCTCTAGGCCTCACTTTTACTAGTCCAGTTTATCATTTCAGGCCACGGCTGCAACGACACTGGGAATGTGACCCATGGCCGTGCGGTCACCCTTGTGCAGGTCTTTCCACTGCGAGCCTGGCCAGCCAGGGCAGCACTGCAGGCTCCGAGGTGCTGATGCTGCTGCCTCAGGTGGCGATGCACACTCCTGAGGACGCTCTCCTGTCCCCAAGCCAGCTGCATGACTGCCAAGCCTGAGTGTGCATGAATGCACATGTCGGTGGCGTGGCTGAGCTGGGAGAGAACCAGCACAGAAATGTGGCTGCACCCCAGCAGGACGAGGAAATACGGCTGCACCCCAGCGGGATGCGGAAATATGGCTGCACCCCAGCAGGACGAGGCTAAAGCCGATCTCTCCTCCGTGGAAACCTCAGCTGTCGGTAGACATCAGGTGGTTTGTAAAGTGTGAAGTACTGTGGTTAGGTCACTGGGTTGAACTAGCAACTGAGCCTAAATTATGCCAGTCTGTAAGCCGAGGCAGTCATCGCTATGAGTAAATATCTGATAGCGTGGGCACATATACATGTCTGCAGACGTATGTGAAGAGGCAGGCAAAGCTGTGCCCTGGCTCTGAGGGTCCTGTAATTTTATTTATTTATTTTATTTCCAATGAAATTCTAGGACTAAAATAGGAAACTGTTGCAGCACTAAGGCAAACTTAGCTCTGTCCTAACTTTGTCAGACTGTTTCTGGCCATTTTGTGGGTAAGCTGGGTAAAGAGGCAAAGCAAATGCTTACCATAGCAGCCATCTGGGATTCGTGCCAAGCATGTTTGAAGGCCAAGCCACGACTGGAGTGCCACAGGACAGGCAAGTAGAGCGAGGACATCAGAGCATGTGACCACTTTGCTTTTCAGCTCCAGAACTATTTTTAAAGATCCTGACCTGTTTGCGGACCTGCAGAAACCTGGCAGGTGGGGAGGACCAAACACATGGAACTTCTCCATGATGTGAAAATAATTACTAGCTGTGGATGTAGTCACCTAGCCTTATTATCCCCACCCATCCCGTGTTTGTCTTCTCCTCCAACCCTCTGAATGTGACACTCTCTTGTCTTGGCTCCAGCACATTAGGAGGCTTTTCAGGGCCAGATATATGTTGTGAGTGTGGCCCAGGAGCTGTGGTGCCATGGGGCAGCCAGGGGAAGCTGATGCTCCTCCAGCACAGGAGCAAAGGCTGAGCCCGTGTGGCTCCCTGCGGCCTGCTTGTTTATGCCAAGGAATTTTTGGCTGCAGGTGCTAGGTAATTCCTGGTATTGCTGGCAGGCAATCCTCTTGGCTATTCGCAGCAGTGCTTTAATTCAGCCCACCCATGTTCACGCAAGGCTCCTCTGCGAGAACAACCCCGTGCAGGGCTTTACATGAAGTTAGCTACCTAGAAACGTTTGTTTACATTGAAGTTAAAAAGTGACACCCTGCTTTTTGTCTTAGAAAGCAATGGAGGAATCTCTCCTATAGTAAAGCACCTCTAAGAAAAACAGTACTTTTATGCCCAGGTTTATCACAGCATTCGCTGTGTGCAGATAAATGAAAAGAAAGCAGCCATTGAGTGACAGAACTGGGTTTCCCGATACATTGTTATTTTAGCACCGCTCCTCTGCAAGGCACATGGCAAATGACTGTAAATAATTATGACTGAATTCCCCTTGTGAAACGTAAGAACTAGCATTTGTGTTCTGATGCAGTAACCTGGCAGTTTTGCTTACACTCTTATAAAGGGACCAACAGGACAGATGCTCCCCTGCAGATGTCAGGGGGTTCAGTTTGGCCCCTCGCCAAACTAGCAACAAGGGAAGCCTGTGCGTGGGCATGCAGAGGGCAAATGCACACTGCACAGTAGGAACTAGGGCTGCCAAGGCACATACACCATTAAGCAGCATGATAGGAGGCCAGAGAGGTTGCTGTTGGGCACGGATTAAAAAGTGAAAAGCAAAAAAATCCTCCATGCAGCAAGGACCAATCTCTGCACCATAAGCCAGCCTAAGAGGTACTAGTTTAGACATTGTGGAAATGCAGCGTTGTTAAATAATTTGTGTCATCTGCCAGCAGGGACCCAGGCACACATGTTAGGTGGCCATTTATCCAGGTGTTTTCTCGATCCTGGAGTGTTGTGCAGAAAGAAATTCAGCTATCGGGATGTCACATCTGTGCACGTATCTCGGTTGCTTCCTGGGGCTTCTGCACCTGCATTTGGGCCAAAGGAACAGAGGGAAGGGGACTGAGGGGTACCGGAGGTTCTCCTTGAGATCCTCCCATATTCTAGGACTATGCAGGAACCGAGACAGTCTCCAGCCTAGGTCAGAGGCAATCGTCAGCTGTGTGTTGGTGACTGAACCTGCCAAAGTGGCATAAAAGGCAGCATTAGTGTCAGCCTCGTTTTATAAACCATTGCCACCTCTTATGCATCACACAGCTTTGAGTATCTGCATTAAGTAAATGAAAACCAAGGCAGCAATTATCTAGCCCTGCAGCTAATCCAGGGCTGCCTGCATGAGGTCTACGGAGCATCACACACAGTGGAGAAGAGCTGTTTTACACCAGGAACCCAACAGGCCTCTCTAGATGTGCTTCATTTTGAGATGCAACTTGTGGGCCGGATGGGCTTTTAACAACTTGTATTTGCCTCTGCCTTTGTACCACCTTATTAAGTAGTGCTCGATGCTGTTGCAAGAAATAATTTGAGCCTCAGTCTTCTTAAGCTGAGGTATGGGGGGGGATGGGCAGAGAGAAGGGCCGTTTGAGAAGATAGTCCCCCCAGTTTTACGCATGTAACTTTACAAATAACCCCAGCCAGAAGCAAAGGCTCTCCCGGAGAGGAATGCAGGGGAGCAACCGTCATGGATAATCACACAGCCCGCCTTGGGGGTTCAGGCCAGACAGGAGTGGTTTGTTTCCATGGCTATAGGAGACAGCAGAGTTCAGCCCTCTATCATTGCAAGCTCTGCTTTAAAACAGAAGTGCTAGGGTGTGCATTTCCAGCAGGTATAAACCTCTCTGTGAAGGGGCTTGGTGCAGCAGAGCAGTGTCTGCATGGAGGGAAGCTGTGTTGGCGTAGATGGACCTGTTTGTTCCTGATAACTGGGAATGTGCAGCCTTGCAGCCTCCATGCGTGCCTGCTCAGCCCCTCTCTCTCTTGCTGGCGATGCGGCTGTGTCCTTGCCCAGCTTTCCTGCCCAGCGAGCACAGCCTCCACGATGCTTTTTCCAAGCTGCCTGTTGCAGCTCAGTTGGCTGTCAGGGGTGGGCGTCTCTGGGCTCTCCCCATACCTGCATGTTCTCCCCTCCCCACTCCACACTTAACCTTAAAAAAAAAAAAAAAATTAAAAGAAAAAAAAAAAGAAGGTATTCGCTGATGAAGGCTCTGGCAGCTGCTCGCTATACTCATCAAAGAAAAGGAAGTGCCAATTATTTCTTTGTACGAGCTGTTTCTGTAATCAAAGTGCTCTGCGGTTCATTTGCGAATGCTGACTCCCTCCCACCCCGCACACAGCCCGTGGGTCACGAGCCCGAGCAGGAGGCAGCTGGCTGCCCACACCCTCATCAGTTTATACTTTCACACAGCAACAGTCATACCTTTGTTTTCCTTGCGACATTCACCATTTCCTCGTGGAGCGAGGACAGAGACCGGGCAGGCTGCCGAGGGCACGTTCTCACTTGAGTCGGCGCTGCTGACTCCCAAGTCCAGCAAGTTTCCCACGAACAAGCACAAACGCTTCATGTCCCCATCCCCAGAGCATCTTGCCAAACTGGGAGAGTGGGAGAGGGGGAATGGAATCGTGTTTTTACTGGGAAGCTTCCCTGCCCTGTTCCCCCATTTGCCGTGGCGAAACTCTCACAGCCAAACAGGGAAAAATTACTCGTGGCCCATCCAGGGCATCCGGGCGAAAGCTGGAAAGAGCTCTTCCTGAGGACCTCCCGGGCCCTGGGACCTCCGTGGCTCATGGCCCTGCTCACGGGGAGTCAGATTTGGCGGCAACAAGGGAAGCCATACGCAAACATGCCACCAGAGAAAACATGCCAAGAAAAAAGAAAGAGTTTTTGTGCTGTTATTTTTTCCAGTGCTGGCAGTCATAATTTTGTTTCTGTTTTGATTTTGAGGTTTGGGATTTTTTTTTTAAACACTGATAGATTCAGCATTTCCTGGAGAAGCTTCTCTTACCTCCTAAAACAGTAAACACTGCAAACTAGGAAATCAAACAGATCTTTGCCCTCTGTACGCCGTTTTTCAGCCACCTCTTATAACCTACAGATTGTCTTTACCATAAGCCATATACATTTTTTCAGTTACAAGGTTATATGCTTGAAATGTAATGAAGGTGTTTGAAATAACTATCTATTTTAATGATGCTGCCCCAAAAAGTTTAACTGTAACAAGCAAAGTACACCAGAAAACTCCATCCAACCACCTGGCAAGACAAACCAGTATCACAGGCGGACCGAGATACGGGCTCCCAGCCACTGTGCACCAGTGCAGCCCTGTGACCTTACAGCAGCTGATGTTCTCACCCATTATTGCTGCTCTGCTCATCTCAGCACGTTGTCCTCCCCTCCAGATTTCATACAGAAAAATACAAAGAACACAGAAACACAGTTTAGCTTGCTAACATAATGCCCATATTTAATCTTTTAAAACAAGAACAAAATCAAGAATAAAATCAAGAATAAAAATTTCATTTAAATCATACAGTACATTAATCTTTCAGCAATGACCCAATCTACAGTACTCAAATGCCTGGCATGAAGTCTATTATCTCAGCGTTTAACAAGTGTATAACCAGTGACACAGTAAAAGAAGAGCTCACGATACACAGCTAACACGATGAGTTTAGATTTTCTTCTAAGAGCCCAGCTAGGGTTTGTAATACGTGGGTCACTTTTGAACCGTACTTTAATCAACTTTTTTGTTCAGTCAATCTGTTTGGAGCTTTTTTTCTGTTATATGAGTTTTTCCATTATGTACAGGAAGATTATTTCAAATGAAATTGCACAAGTTAGAATATCTATCTATAGGCGTACATGGTCAATCTAACTAAAAATTTAATAAGCAGTAATTACTCAGTCCTGGTTATACATTCCTAAAGGCTTAATAATACAGTTTTAAGAAGAAAAAAAAAAAAAACAACCAAAACCAAAACACAACAAAACACAGTTGTAGGGTGGCAATCTCTGTAAGAAGCCTCCTTCCCTCCCAAAACAACCAAGGGTTAACTGTACTTTCCACATTTGAAATGGGGTCTACAAAGAAGTCGTTTCAGCTCCTAAATAATACAAAACATGTGACTGTGTCCTTTCTAAAGTCTGAATGGTTCAATGCAAAATTCAGTGAAGCTCTCAAACAAATAATACTGGTAGGATGCAGACTGTTAACAGAAATTAGGACAATATGCCCCGATAGCACATTTGGATAGCAAAACTGTATGTAGTAAGGGGCTGTTATCCAGTGGTTAAAGTAGCTTGACGCAGGACAGCTCTCCCTGCAGCGGCTGCGGAGGAGGGGAAAGCGTGGGCTCTTCTGCGCCTTAGCCAAGGCTAAAGCCAAATTTTCCCCAGCTCTTACTCATCACGCACCTGCCCCCTCCTGCTCTCAGCCCCCTGGCCAGCACTCCTTACCACTTTCCGAGGGGCAATCCCCCAGCCCAAAGGGGACCGGAGCCGTGGCGGGCACGAGCCTCCCCTCCTTTGCCCAGCTCCTGCTGGTCAGGGGCAGGCAGAGGTCTGCCTCTGCTCCGGCTCCGCGGCAGGCGCGACGGCTCCCATCGACTCGCTGCTGCGCAAGAGCTGCTCCTGCACAGCGAGGAGGAGCTCTGCAGTCTGGCGGCTTTCTGGCTCCTGGCCTCAACTACCGCACGTATCTAAATGCAGTAACAGAGAGGTCTCTCCCTCTGCAGAGTAGTGTTACCAAACGCTAGAAACCCAGAGGGCTACCTCTAAGGTAAGTTAAATAACACGAGGGTAATGGAGCATCTTCTTCCCACATTAGCAAAACATAAACGTAAGCAATTAACACAACTGCTTTGACTTTTTTTAATCTCTCTTTTCTCGTGCCAGGTCCTGCTACGAACGGAGAAACCCCTTAGAGAGCCACTTTCCTAGATGGAAAAGCAGCAGAAACTCAAGCCTTGAGGATCTGCTTTGTAATTTGCTACTGGCATAAACAACAAAAGTCCCATTTGTTTGGTTGGTTGGTTTTTGTGGTGGTTTTTTAAGAAAAAAAATCCAGACCATCCAGTGCACCTCCTCTGCACATACACACACACACACGCATGCACACGCACCAATGGAGAGCTCCAGAAGAACCGGCATGGGAACCATAAGGCCCAAATTGTGGAAAGACATGGGGAATGTCTTCTGTGTTCAGTTCTCATTCAGCAATGAAGCAGCAAATGATGTATTACAAGAAACAAATGGTCACAGAACACACATACACCCAAACGCAGCCATGGATACATTTTTCTCTCTCTTTTTTTTTTTTTTCCTTTTTCTCCTGATAGATGCTGTTACTCATCTGATAGATTCTTTCTGGCTGTGCTGAAGTTTTTGAAGAGCAGATGGTGCTTCTTTAACTTCAGTGGCAACGGACAATCACTCTCATTAGTGCCACAACCAACCATCTCCACTTGAGATTCTCTACAAAACCATTCTGGAAGTTGAAGCTGACTCCGCCCCTTTGGTGCCACTGTTGGTGGGTTTTTTTGTTGTTATTGTTTTGTTTTTAAACTAACAAACACAGCATATTAATGCAAATTTGATGTCTTCTAAAAATTAGAAATGCTCAGATAATTAGTTCAGCAATATGCAAAGTGCATCTATTTGGTTCTTTCCGTAGATCACCTTCTGTTGTAAGTTCAAATTCCTTCACAGTTTAAAATATTGTGAAGAAATTATATGTATACTTTATGTATAGAACTATTTATATACATACACATATATACACACAACTCTGTACTTTATATAGCCATAAACACTCATTACTTAACTATTTATATTATATACACATGGCATGAACACACGCTCAGTGAAGAGTTGGTGCAGGCTGAAATCATTCCATCGGGTTTAATGGAATAACAACAGTGAAACCATGAGTGAGTTATCAAGAGACACAGACATAACATCTATTAGATAAGTGAAAGACCAATTAAATCAGCTCTTCCATTTTCCTATTAGCACAGGATTGTTCCCACCCCATTCCATGCTCCGTATGCACATACACAGCTATTTTGCATTCAGTTTACATGAGAGGGCAGTGGTGGTTCTTTTGTCTAAGTGAAAGAACAGTCCATATTTACTCAGGCTCATTGCAACCTCTTCTGCACAAATGTGGCACAGCTGGGTCTGGACGTCTTGGAGGACTCCATGCTGCGCCACTGATAGCTGAAAGCACCTGCTGAAGCGTTATTGCATGGTTATGGGACAGCTATCAATTGTTCACACTCTGTGAACTCTCCCTCTCCAACAAGTGGTACAACTGTATAAATACATATTTCAGCACAAAACAGTTTAACACGAGGCAAGTCCAAGTACAAATGAGATCTAAAGGCCTATGGGTGAACTTTAAAGGCCAAGAGTTCTTCAGAGTGCATGTTGTTTAAGGAACGCAAGTCAGGTAATTTCAAAAGAAGTTTTGTGAAAATAGAGGCTTCGTTGGGGTGATTTTTCATGATTAAGGTCCTTAATGCACGGATTAGTGTTTCCTGAAGTGCCTCCACAGAATTGACATTTTCTATTCCAGAGCGATCTAAAGAGGGAGGGGGAGACAGAAAAAAAGAAAAAAAAAAAAGAGAGACTGAACAGATGTAGTTTTCAACATAAAGTCACTGCAAGAATCACTCACTAAATTAAGAAGCACAAGAAAAATTAAATACTTATGCCAGAAGTTTCAAACCCACATACCAAAAGTCTTTCCAACATTATTCAGCGTCAGCTTTGCAAAGCATTAACCTCACACTGAACTGGCAGCATTCAATCATCTCCTCTGTCATCACTTAGCCATGTTTCCAGAAAAGGACAGATTGAAGTACGCGCTTGAATATTTTGCTGAATCACAACTTTCAACGCAAGGAGAGAGACAGGGCACACTGAAGTAAAAATTTCAAACATTTCTCAAGGCTGGACACAGAACCCTAAATTTAAATTGGAGGTTCACGGTCGAGGAGGAAATCCCACTCAGGACAAACCATACTCATCTCTGCACATAGGATCCCCAGGGGCAAAGGGAGTACAAGCCTAGACACGGCTGGGCACTATTTCTGAGTGCGTTCAGAAGCACTGAACATGATGAAATGAAATGCACCCAAAAATTCCCAACTGAGGAAGAAAAGAAGAATTTCAACATCAAGAAAAGTATTATGCTTTCACATACTACACTCACCCCACGCCTGAAGCATCTCTTTCAAGAAAGCTGTATTTAAGAACATGCCTGTTGTCCTGAGGTGGACCCTAAGTAAGCCGCTTAGAAAGATGAATTTTTAAGCAAAACATCTCATGTAATAACCATGCACAGTAGCTGTTTTTTCCAAGTTGTAGCCCCTCTTCTTAAATGCTATGTAAATTCAGCAGGGCACACACTTACACGAGTGACGGACACGAACAGAAATGTGCTTTGATGTGTACATGTGCTTAAGCACTTTGCAGAACTGGGACACAGAATGACAACAGCTTTCTGGAGTAGCACTGAGTCAGACTGCACAGTCAGAGGGGGAATCCCTCCCTTATGCTGTCAGTGTCAATCCAACCGAATTTCTCAGGTAAACAGAGTCTAGGAAGTCCTCCTGGACTATTCAGTGCAGTTCCCTACCACTATGGAAAAAAATTATTATACAATCCACTTAAGGATCCATCTTGAAGCAGTTCATGTGTTTTGTTCCTTTAGAAAGATTGTTCCAGAACCTTCTACTCTAACAATTAGGAACTTTGATTAATATCAACGATGTTTATTAGCACATATTCCACTTTTCTGTGAAGATTGTCCATCAGGTTTGACAGCTGCTCTCCAAGAGAGCATGAGTGAAGAGAAGCCTCTCTGCCTTTATTTGTTAAACTATCTATCCCACTTGCCTCCTGCTTTGCAAAACCTTTAGGTCTGCTCTGCCCTGAGCAGGGATGATGACATTTGCACAGAATATGCCAGATGAGGTTTCTCAAGAGCTCTGTACAGTGACAGCAGTACTGCCTTGCTTCTGAAGGCAGAAGAATGCAATCCAGTCTTTCCTGGCTGCCTCGTGTGAGTTACTGTAGCCTCCTGTCTTCAATTAGTCCAAGTCTTTCTTCTCCCTCAGTCTACTTCCAGTTTCTCCCAATGGCCAGCAGAAGTTTTTATTAGTACTATCTCAATCAGAGAGAGTAACAGAGGGTGTGTGTTTTATATTCTTCTAGCACAAGGCATCACCCTCAGTTAAGAGATTATCTGGTCTCTAGACCTGCACGAACCACATTCTTTCAGCTTTGCTTCCACCTTCCTTCTTTCTTCTTCAGCACCCATGATCCAGCTTGCTATCTCACCTCCTCTTCAACATGTCCAGCTAACTGAAGCCAGAGGTGAAACGTTCTTTTAGTTTTGGAATGGTATCAAGGTAATTCCTCAGCACTACCAGAAACACTCCCACATCCTCACTATATGGCCCTGCTTTTTCTTTCCTTGCCATATGACACCAAAACAAGAGGATTTACGCAGTTACACACATTCCTTGCTACTACCCCTGCTGCTTCTTTCTGCACATTCTAAATATCCTTCATAAGAGCAGTTATTCATCCAGTGTTATAAGGAGATGCTTCTGACAAGCATTCTCCCCACTAGCACTATTTAGAGACTTATGAACATTTCTTTTTTTCCACTGACTTTTTTTTTTTTTTTAAATTTTAAACAACTGAAAGTCTTTTTAAAAGATTTTGAACTAGTGCAGCAAGGTATTTTATATTCTGGATCACTTAATCAGGATCCAACAGTCACACACTCCTGTCTGCTGCTGGAACTGATGTAAATCTTGACTACTCTACTATCTTCCTTCTAATCTTCTCTTGAGTAACTTTCATTCCGAGATGAAGAATTCTCAGTGGCCTTATTCTTCCACCCTCAGTTCTTCTTCCAGTTACGCCATCTTTTGCCTTTGCCTGCATCTCCATGTCATTCTCTCCGATGCCGTTCCTCGACTCTTCCTCCTTCTCTAACTAGCTAGTTAGCTCTTCCTAGCTCTGCCTCCACCTTATGGGAAATGACTCTCTGGGTCACATTCCTTGAGGAGTGGGGTGCAGGGGATCTGTCTTTCAAGATCTGTTTAATCAACAGGTGCCCACAACCCTTCAGTTCTACAGGCACCTTCTCCTCAGGGCAAGCCCTCGCACTGCAAGCATAGAATCACAGAATGGTTTGGGTTGGAAAGGACCTTTAGAGGTCATCTAGTCCAACCCTCTGCACTGAGCAGGGACATCTTCAACGAGATCGGGTTGCTCAGAACCCCGTCCAACCTGACCTTGAATGTTACTAGGGACGGGGCCTCCACTACCTCTCTGGGCAACCTGTTCCAGCATTTCACCACCCTCGTTGTAAAAAATTTTTTCCTTATATCCAGCCTAAATCTACCCTCCTTTAGTTTAGAACCATTACGCCTTGTCCTGTCACAACAGGCCTTGCTAAAGAGCATCTTCCCCAGGAGCTCTCTTGGGGGCACTTCTGTTCTTCTTAGGTACCTGCTCAAGCATGAAGCTTGCTCACTTACTCACTTGTGCAAGTAACAACTGCAGCATTTCAATTCAGTTGCAAGCTAGAGTGACGTTGATCTGAGAATTGCTGGACTCACGGTGACCGTCAAGGTTACTACTGTGTCTGCAATATGGTACAAATGCAAGTTTGGGCCCAAACGTTAAGACTAATGAAGCTGTACTTTATAAAACCCTAGAAGTGTTTTGTGAAGATGTCCAGGAAGGCTGTGACCAGACTGCAGAGCAGACCACAAGGGAGCCAAGATAGGTAGCAATAAGTTCTAAAGCTGCAATTTGAAAAATCCTCAGCAGCTGCAAGAAGCCTGAATACAAAACACCTCCTCTTTTTGTCCTGTTGCATAGCTCTGACATCACACACTGTACATGTTACATACCATCCCTAAGCTAAGCCCTACTGGGAGCTAGCAACAGCATGGAGCAGTGTTTAAAAAGGGGGTGGGGGGGAGGCTGGCTCTGTGCTAGAAGCACTTTTAGCAGAACAGATACAGCCATTTACATTCAAAACAGGTGGCAGAGATTGTGATATTCCAGGGCCCAGCAGCTGAGCAAGCAAGAAGCGTGGCTGTAGCCTAGTTACGACATTGCACAAGGAGGGAAGAGGCCTGGATCTCAGTCCTTATTTTAAAGGTTGTCTCCAGTTCTTGTCAATTCAGTTTTTGAATAAAATATGTAAAGCAGAGTCTGGAAAGGCAACTGAAACCCCAGGCTTCTCTCTCCTACCTGAACATTTTCACTAACAGACTACAGTGCCATGCTTCCTTCACGCTGCCATTCATTCTGGCTTTTGAAGCTTGCAAACTCTGCACCACCCTCTCCTCAATACCACCATTTACAAATTGAAGAGAGTGCAGCTGTCCCATCCTGTGCTACCACATTTCAGTTAGGCTGCGCACAAAGCTATTAGGCTGAACTGTCCCACCTTGTTTACAGAGGCTTCATGTGCCTATAGCACCATGCCTGGGGTGCCCCTCCCTGATATGAAAGATGTGGGTCTATACGACTCATGTGGAAGAGATGCACTTGCTCAAGAAGTGAGTGGCCCCCAAATGCTGGCTTGTATAAGTCGGGACTACTAGCATTCCTGCCTGCTACCTCTAGAGAGCTCCCTATCCAGCAAGCAGGGATCCTGCATCTTGTATTCCAGGCATTATATGCAGAGCTAATGTGCCTAATTTGAGGCTTTAGATAATACTACAGAAGTAGGTGCTTAATCCTTCTTTGAATCTGGGCCAGGGTGTTCTGTATTTTCAGAGACTGAAACAAGATATGAGGCTGGTGAAGATGTGAGTGGATTGGCAGACCTTTCGTGATAAGAAGTCACGATGCAGATAAATAGGGGCTTTCTTGCTGACATAGGTAGAGATCAAACTGTTGGATTTAGACTTAAGTAAGATATGCAGTAGACTTCAGTGACGATACTCGGAAGTAAAAATACCTTATCCCAAGACTTAGGCTGTGGAAGTCAAGAGTAATTTCACTGATGCTGTCCTGTAAAACTTGGATGAGTCAGACAAATAGCTTCTAAACGGCCATCAGGCAGCTATGAGATGTATTTGTGCCTTCTATAGAAAGTAGTAGGAAAATATAAGCCCATTGTCACATTTTTTCAAAAGGCACTATTAGAAAGAGCAGGTATGTAAAAAAAGTAAATTACAGGCTGCTAGTAGCTTAAAACCTACTAAATTGCACTTGTACGTGAAATAACGGGGTATACATTTTATAGAAATCTTTTAATAGAGCACCATATTCAAAATTTGGCAGAGGTACAAGTTAACTTTCTCTCCTTACCAGCAGATACCAGGACAACCGCTGTAAACAAACTCATTTCCTCATCACTAAGTTGCAGGGCATTTAGTTTCTCACTAAATTCAAACATTGAGTTGAGCAGATCACCAGCTCCCATTGAATGCAAGTCATCCACACTGTACTTCTTTCCACTCAGGAAGGTGACGGTACGTTCCTTTGCATCAAACAGAGATGCAAACCGTACCATTAAAACCTGGTGAAAGAAAAAAAGAACAACAAAACCAGATAAATATAGGTGGATTTCTAGAAAAGCCAAAGAAAAATTTCAACCTTTTAACGTCATTCAAACTGTCTCATTAACCGCTGTACAAGCATTCTATACAGAAACTGTCAGCATGCTATTGAGCTGTAAAAAACAGTGCAAGCTCTAGCCCAGTAGTCTGAGAGAAACAAACAAGTGAAAAAATTAGCAAGTGGATGCAGGGGAGGGGCTATAGCACATGAAAGGGAGGAAAATTAAAATTTAAGCCTCAGACAGCCGGAGCCACAAAGACAATGCCATTTATAAATATGCCAGTAGGACAGCTTGCTTAAGCCACCAGACAGCCAAAGGCATACAGAGCATTAAAAGAAATGTTTTCTTGGCCACACTTAAGAGGAGCAAAATGAAGGTATTGAACCAGATTCTCGCTTGGCGTAAACTGGAGCAGCTCCATTGAAACAATGCTGATTTACACCACCTGATGATCTGGCCCACTAGGCATTCTTTGGGAAAGTACCATGCCACATCGCTGTACCCACAGGAATGTTAATGAGCTCTGGTAGAAAGGAGCCACATGTACTGCCTTCAAAAGGCTAGGGAAGCAGGGCTTGAAACGGCACCTGGTCTGTAGCTGCAGCTGGGAATACCCCTTTAGTATAAGCACCTGGGCTGGAGCAGTTGACATGTGCTGAACTTACCCCTCTGGGCTGAAATTTCTCTTGTGGTTTCTCAGTCGCACTGTGAAATGTTTCCCTCTGGAATGGCTTGTAAAGTTTCATTTGCTCATGTTCAACAACCTTATTTACATTTTCAAGGTTTAAGTTGCACAGAACAGCCTTCTTATTTGGAGAAAATGAACCAACTGGCATTGGTTAAAACTTCAGACTTGTTGTAATCTCTTGGTGTGACAGTTGTCTCTTCTCACTTACTCTACATAACTGCATTAATTTAAATGTTTACTATAGATGAGAGGAGAACCAGGTTTTCAGCAAAGACTAGTGCCTTTGACAAGCTTAAAGGAGGGTTCAAAAAAAAATGAAAATGTTTGAGAATTCAAACACCATTCATGCACATTACATGACCTGCTCCTAAATTTTAACAGCCAAATGACATGCAGCAATCTTGATGGACACATGAGCACTATGTATTATTCACCTTTGTCAGCTAAGCTATAAGTCCTTTGACGACATTAACTACAGAGTGCAGAAACCTAGGTAGAAACCTAGGTGCAGATGCCCTCAGAATACAATAAAAGGAGACAAAGGGCAGACAGACAAAGCTGAACTTGTGCATTAGCAGGGAACCACCAGGTACTCAACAACCTTTCAGTTCAAAACAGTATTCCCCTTATAGAATTGGGCTTTAGAAACATGAACTTTAAATAATGAGCAACCAGTATTAACACTGGTATTCAAAACTGAAGCCCATGAAGCTGTGTTGACTTAATACTAAGGCAAAGACCTCACCTATAGATTTCAATGTCATCATTCTAACCAAAGGAAGAACAGTTTAGACTACAGTATAGCACATGATTGATTCATCCCGTTTCGTTTCAAGCCAGACTCCTATTTGTGCATGCTGAGGACATACCTGATCAATCCTATCACCTGACCATAGCAATATAAGCACACAAAAATCTCCACACAGGCAAGTGCTTGCTCACTTCCCCACCACCTGCAGCCAAATTACCAAGTTTGTGAGTCTGTGGAAAAACTGAGTCACCACCCAGTGGATTCAAGGGGCTTCTTAGCTCTACCATCAACTACATTTAGAGTGGGGGCTTGTGGAGGATCTGTTCAAATCCAGCTGAGTTCCTTATTTGAGGCTCACTGCTGTTTCTGATCTGACTCCCATACAAAGCCATGCAAATGCCACCATGATACATTGAGCTCCCCAGCACTCCCAGTTCTAAGAGGGCTTTTTAGCTTACATGTGTGTGAATATATATAGCTATGCTCCTTCTGCACCAACATCGTCTCCATGCGTCTTCTTACCCCCAAACAAACAAGCACTCCTTGAATACGAGCTGCTGGTAAGCACAGTGCCAAGACAGCCGCACACTGGTGCCCAAGGGAGCCAAAACAGGCTCGGAGGCAGTACTTTTACTCAGGTTCTTCTATTAATATGCAGATGTTGGGATATCCTAGTTTAGTTACCCAGAAGACAGAAATGACCTTGTATGCACCAGGCTTTGAAAATGCTTTTGCCTCTACTGCAATGGTTTATTAATCCCATTTTGGTTTTTTTTTCCCCACTGCTCTGCAGCATATTTTTTTTTTCCTGTTGCTAAGATGCCACATAGGCCTTTAACTACAGGTACCAGCTCACTAACAGGAATCATTAATGTTTCTCATAAACAAGTAAATAGGGATAAGTATGCAGCCATACATTAGTATTAATTCCCCTGGATATAGAACCCTTCTTATCAGCAGTGCTTGTAACTGGCTAAAAAGGCATACGAATGACGCTTGAGAAAAGCTTGAGGTGAAGAAAGGCCAAGACAAAACATTTTACTTGCAAAACATGAAGGTTTGGCTTTATGTTATAGGAACGGTTCAAGCCTGATTTTCCACCCTCCTTGAGGGCACTGGACAGTATACCACTTCGGAGAGGAAGGAACCAACATTTTTGTGTTATGTGAACAGCAACATAAGAGGCTGTAGCTGAAGAAGTGAAAATACAGCCTTTAGCTACAGGAGTTGTAGATGAATATTAAAAGGTCAAGAATAAGTATAATGGCAAAAAATACATGACAGCAAAATGGAAGAAACAAAGAAACTGACACGCTCCAGGCACCAAGTCTTCCAGTATAACTTGTACCTTCCAACCCAACAATTATCTGTTTTAGAACTGCGCTGTATAAATGCAGATAAAAGACCCAACACATTACACCAGAAATGTCTTCAGTTCAGGTAAATACAAAATCCAGCATTCCTCTTTGAAAGAATAAACCAAGTAAACAAGAGCAAAAACATCACCAACCCTGCCCTCCCCCAAAAAGCACAGTAACACTGAATACTTGGGACTTCAGCTCCTCTAGTCTTTTATGTTTAAACTTCACAACTGAATACTTATAAAATGTGCATGGTCTCCAACAGACACAAGAGTCTGGAAGAGCAACTAAAACCTTAGGTGAAGGTCCCCTGGTGAAGGTCACTAATTATAAAACAGCACCAAGCTCTGTGGTATCATTCCCAGTTTAACACCACTAATTCACATGTACATCATGCTCCCAAGTGGGTGAAGTTAACCACGAGGACCTGGTGAAACTAGTCTAGAGTAAGTCAGGCTGCAGCTGGTACACGGTAGCTACAGAGCTGCGGCAGTACAGCTAGTTATCAGCATTGCTGCTGTGGAGACGGAGGCTTCAGCAAGCCCCAGTTGTCAGCAAAGTTGACTGGTCAGGATGGATGCTCTGGCTTTGGCAGGGAGCACAGTGGCGGAAGGAAGGACATACAGAGCAAAAAACACATTCCTCTACGAAACTGGTAAGTCAATAGATGCTTTCTAAACTATCCACCCTTCCAGATGCAGTCTGCTTCTCTCCAGGCTAAGCAAACATAGCTATCAATGTAACCACTGCTATACAAAGCCAAGAAACTCCTCATTAGTCATTTATTAATGCCCAGGGAAAAGGAAAGGGTAAAAGGGCTGAGCACTTTTGAGCTACTTGGAAGAGGGAGAGCTCACCAAGATTTGACCAAACAGAAGCACGGGACACCATCAGCTTAAGGAAAGCTCAGAGCCAGCATCCATGAACAAGCTGGTTTTGCCCAATATAACCCAGTTCTATTTATTTTTGTTCTTAAGGGGGTCAGACTGATGTAAGCTTGTCAGGTCCGCACTATACACACAGTGGTCTCACCTCAAAGGTCCCAGCCTTCAGAAGATTAACCTGGTCATGTTGAGAGAGATCTCGGAAACCTGGGATGCGCTTGGCAAACTCCACCACTTCCTTCACCGCAGGGGTAAAACTCAGGGAAAACTCTTCCCAGACTTCATGGCCAGACTTGTTTGGGTCCACGTGGGGAGTCCTACTCATTGGGCAGACCTGATGTTTACAAAACATACGCAGAAAGCAACTCTTAAAGATATAATTCCAAATACTGACAAATACTTGAAAGAAGCAGGTTTATTCTCCAAGAAAACTCTGCAATGACACATAGAGAAAAAATATCAGTACTCCTCGGTCAACTCGGAAAGCAACTGGATCTCTCCCCCTCCCTTTAAAACAAACAAACAATAAAATACCCATGGCAGTTCCTTAGCAGTCTGTTTCTAAATTTGCTGACCTTGGAAATGCTGACATCGTTTATAGCAAAAGACTTGAGAGAATCTGGATTATGCTATTCTTCCCTGATGTCACTCATGCCTGACACCGGGATTTCTCTTACTTGTATTATCCCTGTAATCTGACAATTAATCGTGATTTCACAATCAATCGATTGTAATCTCACAGTCACTACTACATTCAGTCTCATGCACCCTTCTTGTTTTGCAGGCAACTAAAGTGATTCAGTCAAGGTGACAAAGGTGTCAACACCGGAGCAGGGAACAGAGCCTTGGTTTCCTGAGTCAAAGGTTTACACCCTCATTACTAGGACAACCTTCCCCTCCTACGTGTTTGCTTTTATATGTATCACTGAAGGAGGACCAAGGAACTTGTATTCCAATTTTGCTCAGTCACAAGCTGACAAAATGCTCTTTCTTTTATACAAACATACAGCGATTTTTTGTAAGAAAGTCTGCATCCATTCCAATGAGATCAGACATACCAGTCAAGGCTGACTGCCAATAAATTCCCTCTGTAAAACCCCACCAGATGCTCTGAGATACTTTGAGTTCTGCTTTCTAAAATTTACATCTTTTAACAAAGTTTAAACCTTTTAATACTCATTTCACCTGTTATCATCAAGGATGAGAATTCCTTTAAGGATTCCTCACAAGTATACTGAACGGTGTATGTAATCCTATGTAACGTCAGCAAAGCAAACAGAAAATGGTGAAATAGATTAGTAATTCCTCAGAGCTATGATGCTTTTGCAGGGCATCTTGAATCTGAAAATTGCCTAGCAATTTTTTGCGTGGAAGGTCCCAAGCTCCATTACAAGAATATAATCAACAGGTATACAGGCATATTTGTGCATATGTATTTGGCAACAGCTAGGGAAAACAAGATGGAGATAGATAGATACACATTTCCGTTTTGGGTCTGTTTTTTTTTCCCCCAAATATCAGTCACTAACTGAGCAGTCAACATGCAGAAAGCTCGCCCCAAAAGACAAGTTAACAGAATTGCAGATTTCTTGGTCCAGCTGTGAATCACAATACCATTTGTGTGTCTGAGAACAATGCTCAAAACCAAATGATCACTCGTGGGGTAGAGGAGGACCTTTTCCATAAACTGAAAATCATAAAATATTTTGGCAAAAGGAAATGTCTAGACACACAACCAGAAGCACGGCAGACGCTAACCACTGCTCTGTCCATGACACTGCAACGGTTCATGCAGGTATTGTTAAAAATACACTACTCTGAAAATAAGGAATGTCTGGTTCAGCACCCCGCTCTGAACCGGACACAAAAAGCACTTGAGATTCTCAACCTACCACGGTTGACCCTAGCTCCCAGGCTCTTGGTCCTGATGGGAAACTGCCACTTTCTGCCCCTGTCTATTATGTCAAAGCTCTCTTGAGAGATCTCTGCT
This sequence comes from Morus bassanus, assembly GCA_031468815.1. Taxonomy (NCBI): domain Eukaryota; kingdom Metazoa; phylum Chordata; class Aves; order Suliformes; family Sulidae; genus Morus; species Morus bassanus. Next base: position 42,753,231 of record CM062567.1, on the reverse strand, counting down.
CAGGAGTTCTTCCTATGGGAGGAGTTGTCAGCTTGTGCAGTCACTAGCTCTCTTTAGATGAACCTCTTCAGGAATGACCTGTTCTGCTTTTCTGGTTGTGGGGGTATTGAGTAAAAAAAACCAAACCCCTGAACATCTGTCTCCATACTGGTTCAGAGCCTAATTACACTCCCTTACAGCTACTGACTCATTTTGGTCGGATCCTGCTCTAATTGAGTTCTCTGGCAAAACCCTCATTCATGTCAGGGATGCAGAGGGGAACCTGCAGTGCTCTGTTTGATTCAGGTTTGCTTCCTCATCGTCAGTTGTGTTAAACCTCCCTGCAGCTGCTATGCACAGGTCAAACTGACTGCTTGGGCCTCTGCAGGCAGCATCACTCCCGGCCTGCCCATACTGACAGGTTTAACCTCTGCTTCTCAGGAGTGCCAAGAATGTCGTTGTAGTGACTCCACATACTTTCCCTGCAAGGAAGAAAGGTTGGGAATGACTACTATTTGCCATGGTGTAGTGCCCGGAGTCTGCAATTACAGTCAGAGCCTGCTAGGGATGGCATGGTCCACATATGCAGTAGCCAAAGAAGAAAAAACAAACCAACAAACAAAAAAATGACAAAAAAGGAAATCCAGTATCAAAACAAACAGGCTTCACTATGTGGAGACTTTCAGGGGCCTTCAAAAACTTGTGAAGACTCTTTACAAACTAGGAGGAAGAAAAACACTGGCAGCTCAAGTACTTCAGAAAGGTCAGGGGCTCACGCTTCTCAACAGGAGCGCAGGATGAGAACGAGGATGTTATGTTCTCTCATCCCAGGCGGTTTGAGCGATAAAGAGAAGGACAATCTATTTTAAGGGGCTTACAGAACCGGTTGCCTGAATGGCAGAGAAACAGCAGGTGCAAGGCAAATGGGAGGGACCTGTTAAGGAAAGAAAAAAAAAAAAACCAAACCCATATGCAAGAAAACAGGAAGCATCCTTGTTAAGAATTCAGTGAGAAAATGCTCTAGCAAAGTCATCTAAGGTACCCAGAAGCGTGTTCAGAGCCTCATTCGTGTAAGTAGTACAGAAAAGACCCTGAACTTCTCTCAAGCAGTTTAGCTGTGCATCTTCCTCCTGCCTCTGTTCAGATTTGAAGATGTTCTAGGGGAGAAGGATGCACAGCCTTTGAGTCCCACTGAGCCTCTATTTTACATTGCCTATAACAGAGTAAGCCTAACCCCATTAAAATAAAACAGAACAAATAAAACACCAACCAAACAAAAACAAAAAAAACCCCAGCCTACCTGGCAAGAGAGATTTTAGAACACACTAGCAAGGTGTGCAAACAGACTGGCTTAAAACCCTAGCCCTGAGGTTTCACCCCAGAAATTTCCTCTGAATACCTTTAAGGAAAATACAGCATATCTGAGTGTGTAGATTATTTTAAAGTGAAGTCTTCAAGAGCATTGAGTGAAGAAGGGAATTTATAAACTCCTAACATCCATTTTCAAGTCAAGCCAGTTAAAAACCTCCTAAGTTTTCTTCAACCAATGCTCTCTGACATCAGTCTACTTCCAGTCAGCTAAAAACTGTGCCAAGAAACCCCATCACTTGCATGATTTCAAATCCTCCACATAACTTGAGCCATTATTCTCCATCACAATTTGCGCTATCAAACTTGTGTCACTATTTTAAGTTTCAGCAGTTGTGCCAATTCTGTGCAGCTTCACTGACTAAAGAGGCACAGCTGGATCACACCCATCACTACGCCAAATCAAACAATTGATATCAATATACCAGATGCATTCTTCCTCCAGTGCTGCAAGAATAAGTGGTATTCTTGTTTGGAGAAAAGCCATCTTCTGGGATCCTATCACACAGCCGCTGAGTATAACCACTGGTGAAGTTCATACAGTGGCCATTTGTGAAACACATGGCGTGTCCACCTGGATAATGCATTGTGCTCCTCCCCTTGTACTGTCCACCAAAGTGCTGCTCGCTTTCAGGGTACTGAGGGCCACCGAGCCCACTAACACAGTGCTCGCTGCTCAAGATGTACTGCTCAGTGTTCTTTGACATTCTCTCCCCGCTCTGGGACTGCATCATCTCTGCTGGGTTTTGAGACTGTTCTTGGTTGTACATGAAAGTGTCTTTGTGGGCCCTAGTGACCATGCCAATCACTTCTTCCTTAGCCATGTCAGTGCTAGGAGGGGGAGAAGGGCTTTTCATGGTTTCCCGCTCTTGTTTGGGCTTGGAGGAAAGGTCTTCTTGAGGTGCTTGATCTTGATGTTCTGTTAATGCTTCATTGGGTAAGTGACCGCTGAACTGACTGTTCATCATGGTTTTCATGGCACTCTGCATTTCAATTAGCATCCTCTGTTTTTCACGTTTGGGAATACGGCCAAATCGAACAGCTACCAAGATGGAGAAATGAAAAGTGGTGGGAAGGAAAAAAAAAAAGAAAACAGTCAATCCTAAAAGTGTCAGCATGCACAGACACAGAATATACACTCCAACCAAAAATCTTGCCTTCTAAGGGAAGAATTTAACTGCTTTCACCACTACTACAGCAGGGGTATTACCACTGAAGTCAAGGAGCTTCCTGGGCATAGGATAGACGTGAGATGTGAAATGTATGCTGTTGTTTACATACAAAGAGAGAGCAGCTCTAAAGCACACAATCTCTACAGCCTTTTCCCTTTTTGCTACAAATCTGGCTATGGACTATAGACACAGTTGTCTTAGTTAATTAAGGGTCAGGCTTCAAGACTGGATCAATTAAAACAGTACAACTCTGTGAGGTGACAATTAGCCGAATGTAAACACAGTTCATATCATATTTGAATAGAAGTCCTACAAGACAGCTCCTCATGGACCAATTATATAGCTTGCCAAAACAGTTAAGAGAATCAATGCTGAATGAAACTTACCTTGGCAAATTTTCCTGATAACTTTGTCTTAACACGGACATTTTCTGCTGGCAAGGGGATGGGCATCATTGTGGCTGCAGCACTTTTGACCCTGTCCTAGGGAATCTACAACTGCCTCTACCATCCTGTCCAACCACAGCCTTACAAGGGCTTATAACCAGTTTCGACTGATGTAATTATGTTCGTGCAGTAGTCCATCATTAATGTAACTAAATCTCTTTCATTAAAGCAGGTGCAACCTTATGCGCAAACAAGCGCCTAGGGGATGAAATAACTCCTATGCACGACAAGAACTTGGAACAATTATTTAAAATAAGTTTTAACACTCCACCCACTAAATTATTAACAGCCCAAGATTCCTAGTTCTTGTGAAATAAACACCCAGAGAAAATTAAAAAGTGAAACAGAAGGAAGAGTCCTGGTTTGTGACAGTAAGTTGTAGCAGACTCATGAACTACATTTTCAGCATTACATTTTTAAAAAGTCACAAGGAGTGGATAGCCCAGCAAGGTGGTCAGAGACACAGCTCAACGTCACCCTTTCCTCCTTGCCTTCCCCCTGCCTCCAAAAAAAGGGGAAAAAAAACCCCAACCCAAACCAAAACAGGAGCAGTTATATGCTCATCCCATGCACCCAAACCTAACTCTTTAGGATCTACAATGATTACTCTAAGGCTATCAACTCGGGCAGAATTCCCTTTCACTGAAAAAGCAAAAGTTAAAAAAAAAAAGAAAAAAAAAGGAAAAAGAGAAGAGAGTTGTTCCGACTCAGGCAGGATACAGCTATAAATATAAACTCATTAAAACAAAATTGAGACTCTCGTTACAACTGTCCCCCTAACAGACCACTGCGTCGCGTCCCACTGCATCAGCCTCCAGAGACAGGAGGACAGCTCTGCAGCCAGTATTACGTTATCAGTCCGGGGAAGTCACGGAACAAGAAGACAAGCTGATCTAAACGCTCTCGGACAGGAAACCTGTCCCTGACAATAGAGCCGGCTGCGTTTTCTGCCATTAAGACCCTTAGCAATCGGTTTTGAGGTGGGCAGCAGATTCCCTCTCAGAGGATCACTGCTCAGTAGAGGAACGTACCATCTCTTGACATCCCAACAGACAGACATTTTTTGAAACGACACTGCTGGCATCTGTTCCTATTCATTCTCATTATAGAGCAGTTGTTATTCTTCAAGCACTTCTTATACTGGATGTTTTGCTGAATGCTTCTTCTGAAAAAACCCTGTGAACAAACAAACAAACAAAACACCCCCACAACTATTATTACAGCACATGTGAAATCCTCCTGCCAAGATTCACCTCTCCGCAAACACAGAAAACCTCACTGTGTCTCATCGGCTGCTTCAGAGCCATCAGCCCCAAGTGATTTTAAAGAACTTGCTATTCCTCATGACTGACTTCCCCTTCCTGTGTGATCTGTGTATAATGCAAACTAGTTATGATTTCTAATTATAGAAGATATGAAGTCGTTCCCTGCATAGTCAACACCTAAGAGCAAAATATCTCCAGTATTACCTCTATATCTTATAAACTGACAGTTTGTAAGATATGCCCTCAATCTCCTATGACGTCAAGGACAAAGATGAAAGTCAAAATCAGATCTTTTGACTTCAATCTCCATAGTTTGGCAGCAAAACCATCCTGTTGCACCATATGACCTTCAAAGGTGATTCTTTCACATAACCCTTAAGCTGATAAACTTCACAGAACATAATGTTTGGAATGATACAGTATCAGAAAATACAGATCTACTGATGCGTGAACATGCAAGCACCCAGTTCTGGATTGCCCCGTGGCATAGAATTGCTTTTCCAAAGCTGTTTTGTTCTGTGTCCCAGCCCAGGTGACAACTCACACCCACTATCTCTTAATGCAATTAACATTCACATGTCTTGCGTGACATGGTCCTTACCACCTCTGTCTCCAGTTCTTATTCTCTGCCGTGCACTCCAGGTCAGGCAGGATTGGACAAGGGACAAGAAAAGAAAGTACTGCAGAGTTTGGAAAATGCTGTGCACTGCTAAGTGGTTTGGCTTTTTCCTACAACTTATACTCTGCCTGAAATTTCTCAGATTTAAGTTAACAGAGAAGCATACTGATATTTTTTCAGTAGGATCACCCACCCCTTTTCCCCTATGGGGAGAATGTGAGCATTTCAGCAGCAGAAAGGTGAGCAGAAATATAGCTCACCTTGCAGCCCTCACAGGCGTGAACACCATAATGAAATCCTGAAGCAACATCTCCACAGACTTTGCAAAGAAGAACCATGCCATTAAATTCTAGAATCAGAACAGAAAAGTCAAGGATACAGAAAACCAATGACAACTGCAGGAACATGTTTCCAGCTTTTAAAACCTGGAGTAAAAGCAAAATACGTCAGCTCAGTTCAACATACAAAAAAATACAGCAGAGGAACAAACAACAAAAATGTACTAAAACCCTGACCAGTTCAGAAGGGACCGGTGCAAGGGAGGGGGAAAAAAAGACAAACATGAAGCACTCAACAGAACAGGGAGAAAGCACATATTCACTGGATTTTCAATCACAGCAGCATCGTACTCAACTGTAGAAGAAGAAAGTCTCCTTACATTTACACACTTTTGAAAGGACCATTTAGTTAACTAGGCCACCAAAGTTGGGGCTCGATCTGTTTTTCCATCAGGACAAGTAAGCCCATATAAAGGCTGCAGTTTCCCCAACAGAGGATAAACATATTTTCTTAAAAATAGAAAGATTAAAGGACACTTTATTTTATTATGTATTGTAAACAAGCCATAAACTCTACCTATTTGATAACAATTTAGGACTGGTAAATCAGCCACATCTACATTTGTAAAGACTGCTCATTTGAGTGCATATCCAGAATGGCAGGCTTGCACACTTGGACTTGAAAATACCTTCTCAGCCCGGTAAATAAGCTCATGGTTTGGGGTTTGTTCCCCCCCACCTATTTTATTTCAGTTTGTCAAAAAAGATTTTTTTGCAAGTCCTAAGTGCTGGTCTAACATTGGTTTCACTGAAGCCAATGGGAATTTTACCAGTGACTTGAGTAACCACAAAGTTACCTTAAGAGTGAGCGACAGAGACAGCTGGGAATACTCCCACAGAACCATATTTTACCAGAAAAGTAATTTATTTGACATTTGTGTTTCATTTGTAAAGAGGAAATAAAACTTTTTTTTTAAGGTTTTGAAAAAGAACCAAACTACTTTTTTTTTTTTTTAAACACAGCTAGTACTGAGCTAAAAATGTTATCTATCTATCTATGCATCTGAACAGGTTTCATCTTCAGGAACCTCTGCCCTGATACCAAAAACCTAGTTGCTAGTGAATTTTTAAGAGGAAGTAAAGGTTCTTACTAAGAACTTAGGGTAGGAACACTCAAAAAAAAAAAAAAAAAAAAAAGAGAGAGAGACTTTTAAGGTAGAACTTTTAGATACTTATTCTACTTCATAACAACTCAAAATGATAAAACAATTCTACCAATAAAAGAATTCAGCCTTCAAAAGACTAGTCAAAATTCCAGCTGAGTGTTTGTTGAAACACTCATTCCAGTACTCAGTTTGATTCCTGCCCTTCCAAAACTGTTCAAATGTAGTTCTTTATCACTGATCTTCTCCAATTACCAAAAAAAGTATGAAGCAAATGGCTGGAGCTAGTTTGTTAAATGCATTTCAAAAGGCTATCCTTTAATTCCAGCTTACGAGTACTTTGTTTTTTACATCCACAAATTAAGACTTGGAATCAAAAAGATAAAGGTCCAAGCTACAGCTATGTAAATATAATATAATGTTTTGATAATTTATTTGTTTTGTTCCTCAAAGAAATCTAGGGGGAGGGAGGGTGAAGGGGCAGGGGAGGGAGTATGAAAGAACAGAGAAACTGGATTTGTGAGACAGCTCCATAAATACTCCTGAAGGCAATTTCAGATTACTATTACCTTTACTTCATTGCATCTTTTTAACCAAGTGTTTGATTTTTATTAAGATCAGTTTTCACTAGTGAAAATCGGAAGTAAAGCTGGACTGTATTTATGGACTGTTTGAAGTTAGCAGCAATGGGACCTCCATCTATTAGCATTTGTATGGCAATACCGTATGTATTACCATACATATAATGCAAAAAGATAAAAATGGAGGCTTTGCTACATGCCTTCACAGCAAGACACACGGAGGACCCAGTTGTAATATATGGGGTTGTAATATATAAGGGGAAAATGGTGGTTTCAGGAACTGGCACCAAACGTACTTGTGACTCCATTATGGCCTTTTGTCAAACCAGCAACACTTGACTGGTTTGTTTTAATAGTCTCCTCCAGCCGATCGCTCTTTGGTGCCCCGTCAGAGCCCTCGCTGCTCCGGCTGTTGCAGCCGCTTTCCGAGGAGGAGCTGTTCGGAGAAGATGGTACAGGCGAAGAGGACGACTGGAAACCGCTGTCTGAGCTCTCACTGTGACATGAGGCTGGGCTAGATGCCGAGCTTGAAGAGCTGATGTAAGCTATCACACCCCCTAAGGCAAGAAAAAAAGGCGGCACGTAGTGACATAACAAGCAGACATGCACCGCTGCCATGTGAGCCACGCCGTGACCCAGCACCACCAGACCCAGCCATCACGTGTCCCTGGGTGCACTCCTTTCCCTCCCTCCCTCAAGCCTGCTTCTCTCCATTTGTTTTCAACGGCTGATCTCCCAATCCGCCCCATCCCCTTCTCCCATCTTATCAGCCTTCTCCGATCCAAGTCGAGATGAAACGGCAGAACCAAAAGACGGAGCAACAAGCCATGGTGCTGGCAATGGGGAGAGGACACAGGGCAGCCCAGGGAGGGTTTCCCCGGCCACCCTCCAAGCAGAGCTCGTCTGGAGCCAGAGCAAAGACGGGATCTTACAGCGCTGTGGAGCCAGAATGCAAACAAGCCAGGTTAGGGACAGAAATAGGGCAGAGAGAAAGACTTCATGCAGGCTCCGTGCCAGAGGCACAGAAAGGAAGAGCTGGGAGGTGCTCACGATGCAGAAGGGAAGGGGGCAAAGGAAAGAAATAGCACTGCAGCCTGGCTAGCCTACTGAACGCCATTTGTCCGACTGCAAGCCTTTGTAGCGTTTCCAGCAGCAGCAGTTTCTCCAACTGCCAGGCTGCTATTTGCAAACAGTCTCTGTCCTGCCGTGTCTTGCGATCTGACACACTTGAGAATCCCTCAGATCAAACAGCTTTTTGTCCTCAGGCAGACCTGGGAGCAGTTCTGGCTTCTCACAGGCTCCTTTTTCTTGCTTGTAAGCAAGAGAAATTGTTTTCACTTCATTTGAGTTTGTCTCCAAGACTCAGCACTTCAGAAGTCAGTATAAAAACATTTGATATTTCACACAGGAATTTCAACAGCAAAAGCCACACAACTGTTTAAACAAATTACACTCAGCATCTTCTCTGTTTTACGCCTGTATTGCTCTGTAAAGACACTTCACAGACAACTCAGGACATTGCAGTAAGGAACTCCACACACCAGTAAGAATTAAAAACTTTAAAACAGCCGTGCACCGGCTTCCTTCGGAGGAAAAAAGCATTGCTGTCAGTAGAGTCCCTCATCAACTGAGTTGGCATGGCAGGTCGGGGCTGTAGCCCCTTACACAGCCATCGCCTCCTCACAGGTAAAGGCCGTTACGCCTATTAGGCAGCAGTGTTATACAACCCTGGAAATATCACTGCTTGCAGGTAGAAATTCTGACTTGCAAATTTTCATTGCTTTGATCAGCTGTAACGGTCCTCTTAGCATTTCTGGGGCAGTTTTACCAGCCCACTTCCTCTTTAACATTTGATTTTTTTTTCTACCAAGGAAACAGCCACCAACACCCTAAAGAGCACGCAGCCCAGGAGCCCCTGGCAGAGCCACTGCGGAGCAGAAGTCAGACCAAGCGGTCGCGTGGCACGTGTGCTACATGCAGACTGCTTCTCACGTTCCTGGACACCGGTGCTCCTACGCCCCACCACAGCGGTCGGTCCTGCACAGATTTTTTTAAGAAATCCTCGCCGCAGCGTAGCACGCATCCAGGAGCAGGTTTTTGGAGAAAGGAGGGTTGCAATGACACACAGGTTCCGCAACGGCGTAAGAAAAAGACACTGTCAAACACCCGTGCTAGTGTAAGACACCACGTATTTGACAAAGGTCCTGCCAACCCCTGGCGCTGCACGCGCCTCTGCCAGGTGCCAGGTCAAAGCTCACAGTCCTCCTGGTCCAAGGGAGGCACCGAGTTTCCCAGCAGGCGCCATCCTTATCTGCAAGGGGCAGAGCAGGGGACGCAAACACGGCCCCTGCAGGGAACCCAATGTTTCTCCACCCTGCCACCTCGCCCCGCTATCTTTAAACCCTGCCTCATTAAAAAAAAAAAAAAAAAATATATATATGCTCTTTTCCCTCAAGGGTAACACCAATGTCATAGGGGAGCACGGAAAGAGTATGGCTACAGGGGTTTTCATCCCTTGTCTTCTGAAAGCCTGAGGAGCCCCATATGGCCGGGCTGCTGCCGTACCCTAGAGAGCTTGGCGGTCTTGTCTGTGTCACAGTCCAGGTTCCTAATATTTTTGTTATTTTAGAAGTTACATTTCCCTATGAACCCTATTTTTGCTTGATCAGCAGTTAAAAGCCGAATCTCCTACACAGCACGGGGCGACACCTCAAAGAGCACAGGCACAGCGATCTCTGCGCCCGCGGAGAGGGACCCCAGCGCTGGGGGGACAGGGCAGCTCTGGGTCTGCCAAGCGACGCGGCTTTGCTTAGGGAACCCGGGGGAGGGTGGCAAAACACGTCCTCCCGGCGCTACAGCGGAGTTGCGCCGCTGCGGGGCCACCTGGGGCACAGGGACGAGGACCCCCGGGCCCTACCCGGCGGGGGTTGACTTAAGGGGGGAGGGGGGGCACCGTAACGTGCAGGTATTTCATTTACACCGAGATTTAGGAAGTTGTAACGACGCAGGGGCGCGAAGGAGGCGGCGAACCGGCTACGTCACTAACCGTTTCACCCGGCCCCGAGGATGCTGCTGCTGCGGCAGGGGCTCCCCCGGCGGCATTTATCACCCTCGGTAACAAAAAGAGCGAGAAGGGGGGGGGGGGGAGGGGGTGTCACCCTGCCCGCCTCCTGCCGCCGTGCGGGCAGCCGCCTGCCCGCCGCACCGCACCCCGCACCGCACCGCGGCGGGGCCGGGGCTGCGGCTTCCCCCGCCGTCAGGCGGAGCCGGGCTGGGAAGGCCCGGGCCGGCGCGGCGCGGCCCTGCCCTGCCCCCGGCCGCCCCCTCGCCGTTACACAACGCCGCCCCCGCGCACCGGGCCGGGCCACGTGCGGGGCGAACGGGCAGCCCCGCCGCCGCCGGCGCCGCACACGGCCGCGCGCGTGCGAGCCCCGCGCCCCCGCCGAGGCGAGCGTGGGTCCCGCGTCCGTCCGCCCGGGTGTCGTCTCCCCCCCACCCCCCCTGCGGCCTCGCGTGGCGGGGGCGGGGCCGTCCGCCGCGGGGGCGGGGCCGCCGGCGCCGCAGCCCCACGTGTCCCCGTCGCGCCCCTCCGCCGCCGCCCCGAATGTAGGTCACCAAAACAGCGGCCGCCCGCCCGCCTCACGTGTCCACGCCGCCAGCCGCCCCGCGCCGCCGCCCCGGCACTATTATGCAATCCGCGCGTCACCGCCCCGCACGGCCAATGAGCGGGCACGCCGCGCGGAACGTAAACACAGGGCGCACATGGCTCGCCCGGCGGGTCCATGTGAGGCAGCGCGCGGCCGTGCCGGCCACCAGCGGGGCCGGGGACGGGCGCCGCCGCCGCCCCCCGCCTCCCCGCGCCCCGGCCGGGCCCCGCCGGGCCGCCGGGCCTCTGCGCGCGCGCGCGCGTGTCCGTCCGTCCGTCCGCCCCGTCCCCGCGCCCGCCCCGCCGCTTACCCGCGCTGACTTCCATGGCGGCTTCCTCCCGCAGGGGCAGGGGCGGCGCCGCGCTGGGCTCGGCTCGGCTGGGCTCGGCTTTGCTCGGCTCCGCTCCGCTCCGCTCCCCTCGGCTCGGCTCGGCTCGGTCGCCCTCTCCCCGGCTCCGTCCCCGCCGCAGCCCTACATGCAGCCGGCGGGATGGCGGGAGGCGGCCGCGCTGTCGCCTGTCAGAGCGGCGGCGGCTGCTGCCCGTCCCCGCCGCGGCGCCCTCCCCTTTACAACAAAAGCGATCGGGCGCCGCGCAGAGTGCGGCACCGCCGCCCGCCCCGCCCCGCCCCGCCCCGCCCCCGACCGCCCCCCTCACCCAGTGACACACTTTCTCGCGCCGCCCGGGCCGCGGGGCGGGGGCGCTCACGTGCGGCGGGCGCGTGCGGGGCCGGCGGGGGCACTGCGGCGGCGGGGATTGCCGCGGCGGGGCTCCCGCGGAGCGTACGCGGGCCCGCGACGGGGGGGGGGGGCGGCGGCGGCGGGACCCCGCTTGCAACGGGGAGTGCGCGCGGGGGGCCCCCGCCGAAGCCACCTCCGCCGCCCGCTGCAGCCGGCGCGGCGCTCGCCCACCCCGCCTGCAGTGCAAGTACGTGCCGGCGGCGCCGCGGGGCACGGTGACGGCCGGCCGTGTCAGCATCCGCCGGCGGGCTGCTTGCTCCGCCGCCGAGCACCGGCAGGAAATGCCAGTGCTCTGATTGCCGCAGCTAATTAGCGCTCTCCTCTCCCCGACCACAACGTCTCACAGGTCCGAGCACGGGTGCTCCGTCCCCTGGCAGCCGCTTATTTTCTCATCGCAGGGGAAAAGGAAAACCCGGGAGAGACCCCTTGGCCCGCGTACGCACGCCAACCGCTGCAGCCTAAATAAATGCGGTTAACTCCCCGGGTACAGCCTGCCCCACCACCCGCCACGGGGGAGGGATGCGCCCCGGAGGACCTACCGCACCTGGGGGCTAAAGCAGGGATGTCCCCCCGGGGCGGGGGGGGGGGGCGCTCCCGCTCCCCGAAGGGAGCCCGCAAAGAAAACCCACCACAACAATAAGGAGAGGGGAGAAAGGGGTCTCCAGTACGTGAACGCAGAGCCCAAAATGAAGCTCTGTCCTTCCTCGGCCCCCGGGGGCCGGGGGGAGATGGTGTCGCTTCGGGGTGTATTTTGACCTCCGGGCTGAGAAGGAGGCCGTGGGGTTACATGAGGTTAACAAGCGGAGGTTAAACGCAGCTAAATGTAGTTTACCGCCTCCTAATTTGGGTGAGTTTCCTCTCTTCTCAAACGAGGTAAACAGGTCAGTTTAAGCGAGCTTCCTCACTTCTCGAATAAGGTAAATGGGTGAGTTTTCCCATTTTTCCGCCTGTGGCCAAGCAGCTGGGAGCCATCCAGCTTTCCTCTTGGTCCACACACGGCACCCACTGCCATCTCCAGACCCCCCCCCCCCCGTCCCCAACTTCCTACAGCAAAAGCTTCTTGTCCTCCTCGTATTCCCAGTTCTCCTCCTCATACCAACTCCAAACTACGTTTCCTAAGCCCTGCCATGTTGCTCTCTGGCTCTCTCGCACAGCTCCTGCCTGCTCGGCTAAGCAGTGTGCCTGCCCTGGGCACGGCCAGGCATGGGGCGCGATGTCCCACCCTCCCTTCCCATGCTCAGGGCACCTGGCTGGGTCTCTGTCTCACTCCTACGCCTGGCTGCTGGTCTTTGTGGACTGAGCACAAATTTGATGTACTTGAGATTAGCCCGTCCTGCCTTGTCAAATCTCTCAACAGCTGAAATTGGCCAACAAACTCAAAGGAGAAGATAGTGTATAAATCAAATTCTCTTAGGAAACCAAGCTAAACATCAAGAACAACAGCAGAGCAAGTACTCTCTGCCCATGCATTCTCAGTCTCTGGGATTTTTTTTTTTTTTTTTTTGTTATTTTTGAATTTTGGCAAAGCATTAAGGATTAGACACAATGCTTATGTAATATTTACTAACCAGTGGGTTACCACCCCTAGATGTTCACTGAGACTGCTAAAAAAACTACAGAACCTCAGCTCTTGCTGTTGAATAAGGCAGGAGACTTCAATTTGCAGGCAGTGCTGGAAGCGATGCACTCAGAGGTGAGTATGCAGGCACTGGCACTCAGACCAAAGGTCCACCTGGCCTGCAGGCAGTCTGTGGTGCTCAAGAGAGGCTCCAGGTTTTTCGGGTCCGTGGACTCCATTCCTGAGAATGGCCACTAAAGGGAAGGACTGCTCCTCCACTTCCTTTGTGGGCAAGGACAAATGCTGCTGCTCCTGCCTGGCAGGGCAAATGGGAAAGGCAACGTGCACAGCTTCATAGGATGCCATAGGGAGAGGCCGTCATGCTATTCCTCCCAATCTCAGCCTCTCCTGTTTACCACCAGGACGGGACTCTGTCCCTCCCAGAGGGATTCCAACCACTAATATCTTCTACCATCTGCTTTTGAGACTCTCGGGGATCATTACAGCAGTTTCAGCCTGCTCTTGCCTCTGGCCCTGCACTTTGCAGCCCTTGGAGCCACCCTCCCACCTGTCTTCAAGGATGCATTTATTTTGCTTCTGGCTTATATCTCTGATCAAACCCTTCCTTAATGACCTTGGACTGCTCCCTTTGCTCCCAAACTACATCCTCTCTGGTTCCTTCCCTGAGGTGGCTCCCCACACGCATGTGGGTTGCAAAAGCCAAGTGCTTCTCTTAGGTATGGAGTATGGCAAAAGCAAGTAATGGGCCCCCCACCCAGGCTTCCACTCAAGATCCTTGTCCACAACAACAGAGGAAGCCAAAAGGTGTGTTTCCTGAGAAGGTCCAGCAAGTAGAGCTGGCTGTGGGTAGTCACGGGATGGTGCAACCAGTGTAACTCCCACCCTGGAGTTCCTAATGGAGAAGGTCTCAGAAATGGCCCTGTCCACTCCTATGCTATAGGTCTGCTGGGCAGCACAAAGGTATGGACTGCCACAGTAGTCCATATGAGGCTCCATGGATTCTCCAAGAACCAGCATTTGTAGGAGAAGACTGTCTTAGAGAGCATCAAGGTTTTTATCCTGCCCTGTATCCTGGGGGAAAAGAATACTCTGCCAACGGGTTGTAATATGGCAGCCAAATTTTTCTTGAAGCCTCTTCCCACCTACCTCTTCCAAACCCGACACAAACAAACCTGTGGCTCTGGGTGATGACCAAGTCGTGGTGCCTGGGCTTCTTCTTGAGGGGCTTCTCTTTGACCCTAGCTTGGCCCCTAAAGCTCTACTGTTACTTGCTGAGCTTGCCACTTCCCCTCAAGATGTGATGCTCAGTGGATATTCCCTGATCGCCACGAGGAGACATGATTCCCTCTGTGTTGTTCACCCCTCCATGAAGGGCGAAACAATTCCTGGCATTATGGACAGGCGGTGTACTGCTGGCATTCACAGTGGCCTGGCACCTCTCCAACCCGAAGGACAGGCGGGCACTAGGATGACCACCTGAAGAGTGAGGGGTAGTCCTTGTGTTTGGTCAGTCCTCTGAATCCTTCAGCCTCCGTTTGCTGAGGGTGCTGCTCTCTGCAGAAGTCTCGTGGTTCTGGGGAGAGACTGAAGTGGGGCATTAACACGTGAAGGGGCAGAAGAGGGGGAAAAAGCACAGAAGGTGGCACAGAAAGCTTCTACAACGCCCTTCGCACCCTTGGGAAGGAACACAAACATTTCCTCCTCTTGCCCTCCACCCCACACACGTGGAGCAGCTAAAACTGCATGTTTAAATTCCAGAGGTTGCAGAGCAACTCCCACTTGTGCTACAGATTCTCCTGCCTCTGGATGGGAGACGGCACAACAGCGTTGCAGCAACTAATGCTGACTTAACTGTTAAGTGCAGTTGATAGCTGGATGGATGGTGGGACAGGATGCGCTTTGGCCAACTCACCAGAGGTATGCGGAGGCTGATGACTCTTTTTCCTCAGGCCTGAAATGCTGGTGGTTCCTCAGGTTGGCACAGAATGCCTGCACCTTTCTGTCCCTGTGGAGAGGCCCTCCTAATCCCGGTAAACATCCACATGCCAGCCAGGAACGTAGGAGTTTCCATCAGCAGGCATTTGTCTGCTTTTGGATGAGTTGCATTTCTTCAGTGCCTGGCGCATTTACAATAATATTAATTTGATCCCCAAACATATACTTTGCAAAAAGAAAAAAATATTGTTTACATGAAGAGTGCCAAGGAGCAGCATCTTTTCATGCCCCAACAGCTCCTGGTGTTTTCTGTTTCTTTGTTCCTTATTACCTCAGGAAAAAATTCCTAACCTCTTATTTGTCTTTTTTACTGATGCTCAGAACAACGCTGACATTTGCCTAGATCTACAGTGAGTCCAAGTTCTCTTCCCTGGTCATTTACAGCTTAACAATGGTTTACATATAATGAAAGTTATTTTCCCCCATATAAAATACATTGTCACTGTTTTTCTGTCCAGTCACTCTGTTTGTCAAGATCCTTCTGAAACCCTCAGTAATCTGTCTGTCCTGAATAATTTGTGCTCCACAACTGCAGGTGGAACTAGTTCATACAAGTACACCTCTCTTAGGTGAGGCAACTGATACCAAACCTATCCTTGCCTTTCTTTAAAGCAAAGATTTACTTGCTGTCTTCAGTTACTAGCTTAAGTATTGCCCTCTAAAAGTCATTATAATGATAGCTATAACCATGACTTCTTTCCTACGTTAAATGATATAAATAGCAATAACTCATCTAACTAATGTCAGCCTCTGGAAGCCAGTGGAAATTTTTCTATCGATTAGAGTCAGCTTGGGTCAAGCCCTACACAGTGTTTTCTGACCCCTTGCCCTACTTATTCTTCATTTCTATTTCGCGTATGTATCTAACTCTGCAGATTGTTGCACTTTTTTTTTTCCTCTGTTGAAGAGAAATCCTGATAAGGAGGTCCCGGAGGTCTTTAGTCTGTCATCGCATCCCTTCATAGGCTGAATGTGTGCAGAACGCAGAACGTTTTAGGAAGAAGCAAAAGCTAAATATAGAATCATTTAAAGCCTACCCATTAAGGGCATGCCTACATGACATGAATGCAACTAGCTTAGGTACCGGGAGCGGTGTAGTCACAGAGCTAAGTATAACCGAAACAGAGGAACTGGCTCACAAACCGTTCCCCCATGCTCACATCCTGTCTCTCAGTGCCAAGTATCAGAGCCTTGGAGGAAGATATAAAAGCTCATAATAGACAGTTACATACTAACTTGCCCATAGGGTGATTTTCTTCCTGATTCAGCTCTTTAGCAGTCGGTTTATGGCCTGAAGCGCGTAACACTTCTGCTTTTCTCTCTTACCTAGTGTTGTTGCAGGTGTGCTTTTTATTCACATAAATTGATAATACAAGTGTCCTTCTAGGCCGGTCAAAATGATGGGAAACAACCTCATGCAATAGTGACATATTACAACTAGCCTCAGCTGCCCCTGCAGATTTTAATGGAAGGTGAGGACTTGGACCTTTAGTCCAGAAAGACAAAGCATTAATTTTGCGTTAATTAAGCCTATATTACACAGCAGTAATATCCCTGCCCACCTTTTCCTTTTTGTGCTATAAGTTACTTAATCTGCTGGTACATCATCTATTTAACCAGAAATAAAATCATCAGCTAATGAAACAAAGATGAGAATATTTATTGCTTGATTGGGCCAATCGTGATTTTGGGGAGAGAAGCAGAATGGATTGTGCGAAGGATGCGCAAAGAGCCACCCTTTACTTTCACTGAAACACCGAGACTTATGTGACTTAACTACAAGTGGTTTCTAACGATACGTTGAACAGTCTCGGAGAAGACATCAGCAGTGTTGTATTGAAGGCACAGTCAGCAGACAACTGCTGCCTTTCGCTCTGACAGCTGCCAGTCCCTTCTCCCCACCACTCAATCCTCTCCAGGGTCAACTGCATTTCTCCCTGTGGTGTCTTTTGTAATAAACATCTTTCTAAGACTGGATTTTCTTCTGCCTTTTTCAAACTCTGTTATATCACAGTGTCCTGCAGAGCACCTTATTTCAAAGCACCGATGCTCGCTAGGAAATTACCTAAGCTGCAGGCTGCCAGCGATCACGTTGGCATTGCATAGCACTGGCATGGTGCTGGCCAGGACATCCCCAGTGTGGCAGCATTGCTGTCACCGGATCAAACCTATTGCTTTAGAAGTCATGTAGCTCAGCTCCACCGTTTCCCTTCCGAACCCTCCAGGCCACCAAAACATAAACCCAGTTTGCTTTTTCTCTTTGTAAACTATGTTAATCCTTGCACAGAAGTAGTGCAACACAAACACAAAGCTCAGCCCTGGGCAGAGCAGAGATGCTAATGATGCCTTCTCCTCATCTTGGGAAAACTCTGCAGGTCATGTGGAGGGAACATAAAGTCACCCACAGCTCCTGCGAGGTTTTGCATATCACCCTTGCTTCTCTCCTCTGCAGCAGCACAAGCTTATTATGATTACTGGCATATTTTACAAGGAAAATCCCAGAGAAAATTCAGCTCAGTCATGAACAGAGGCAAACGCTACCTGTATCTGGGCCCAGGATTGTAGAAAACAATCTGCCTTTCATTACAGGTGCCAATGGTCCCTGTGCATTGGCCCCGAGAGAGAAGACTGCCTTTTTACATCCAGGCAAAACAAAGGCAACTATATTCAAATCAGTAAAATTTCTCTGGGGAATAAACCAAAACATACTTTGGCCCCAAGGATTATTACCTGTAACTACCCAAAGGAGAGCTGGCAGTTTAAGGGCCAGGACAGCTTCAGACTTTCAGCAGCTCTATATAGCACAGTGGTTTTTTCCCAATCGTCTCACCCTGGCTAACTTGGAGGTCAAAAGAGGGTATAAGGCCTAATGCTTCAAGGTGCTGAGTCATATCAGGAGATGATGCATGGAACAACATATCAGACCTTGTGTTCTCCTGGATTAGGCCCAACTGGTCAAATTCTTCTTCCAAAATGCCGGCTTCTCTATTCTGCTGAGTGCCTGAAGAGTTAAAGTTATTAACTGGCTTCAGAATAAAATGCATTAGGAATAAATATGCTTTAGGATAAACCTATTAAATGGATAAAAATGCCATTACCAGTAGTGAAATATGATTGTGTGACCTTTTAAATAAATAAGCCTGCTATGCACCAAATTATGTCAGATAATAAGCTTTATACATGATAAAGTCATGCAGTAGGTCTCAATCTTCAGGCATTCAATGAAATATTGCTAGCCATAAAGGGCTTCTGAATGTTACAGTAAAGAAAATTGCTTCCAGCTATAAAAACTTAACCGTTAAAACAAATGTAGTTTCTCTCGTAAAATTCTGTGCAAGGCATTGGTAGCAAAAGTCAAAGCCTACTGGAAACAAACCTTAGGTATTCAAACTATTTTGCAAATAAACAACGCTTCTTAAAATAACTCGGATTCCAGATAAATCTGGAATAACTCTATCAAAAGCAAAAAGGTTATAATCATGTAACACCAGTGTAAGATCCAAATTATTTTCATAGGATCTTAGAAATACGTTTGTGGGATATCTCTGGATGCAAACATTGCTGTGGATCCAAACTAATCTACACTTGTAATTTTGGCACTTGTACAAGCAGCGGAAATACTGACCTCTCTGGCTGTCCCGAACCTCGGGCCTGTCTGTGTTATGCCTCAGCAACTTGCCCAGATTACTCCTGACACAATGATATTCCTATTAAGGGAACATTTGTATTTGATGTGATGGAAACAGAGCTGGATATTATCAGCCTCATGAATAAAGACAGACATGCTTTTAGTCAGATTCGGCTACCAGCTTCACACACGGTAGAACTGGCTCTCTACAGTAAGTCAGAGAAAAAACTTTCTGCTCTAAGCCATTACAAATAAGAAGGAACGAAGCAAATTCTCTTATTCCTTCTAGTGATCATGGGCAAACCACCAAAACCTCCTGGTGAGGCACTTAGTGTTTTAATAAAATCATCATGGTCACTTCATCTATTGTTATGTGAACATCAGCGAATACATGTGATTCCCAGCTAGGGTCTCAAACACAGCTCCAAGGACTGAAAACACTCTTGGAACTCCCTGCCACAATCAATTATCTTCTCCAAAAGGTGATATCAGACATTAACAAAAAGGAGCATTCCTGTTTCTTCTGGTTGGTTTTTTTTTTCTGAACTGGGAGAATGCAAACACTTTTTCTGAGGATAGAAGGGATCTTCTTAACCTCCACCTACAAACACTGCCAATTTTCACCAAGGCTCAATCCAGTACAAAATTCTCCAGGAGGGGCACTGAAAGAGGCATAGCAAAACTCAAGCACACAAAAGAAGCCAGCTTTGCCTCAGATCCCAAAAAGCAAAAGATCACTCTCTGAACCTCCGCCATTTTAGCTGCAAAGAAACAGGTACATTCTCCACAACTAGTTTTAGTGCATTTGCTAAATAGAGCAAGGTATGCCACGCTAAACACAACTTAAACAGGACCACTGCAAAGGAATGGGTGGCATCATGAGGCTAACTGTGAAATTTTATCTTCTCTTCCTGAACAACTGTAGCACAATGTCCAGAAACAAATAATAGGTCTATTCCAGGCAGGAGCTCAGCTGCATCCTGAAAATGCCTCCAGGCACTTGCCATATTGTTTTATTGCAGTTCCTCAAAACTGGTCAGTAGTAAGAATACATCTTGCAGAGAAGGCACGTCACCAGCGGTGAAGGACAACTGCTTGTTATATAACCCTGCCAAACCCTTGATACAGCAGTTCTCAGCAAACGACCGTCTTGCTCTGAGTCATCTGGAAAGTCTCTGGTTCAGAGAGCTTCCAGGAGCAGACCATCAAAACAGGTTATATTTCCACTTCCCATTTCAAATTACAGGAGGCACCTATGAGTCAAGGCAATCATTTTCTCTTTATCTACCTTCAGATGCCATCCCGCGTACGGATCCTGCCCGCGCTCATGCTGAGCCAGAAGCCCGTGGGAGTTCCCAGCTTGCTCTGGATGTCGCAGCTTGCAGCTGCCCTGGGTGGCTCTTGGCACACAGGTCCTGCTGCAGTTACTGAGCAGGACAGTCTGAGGGCAACCACGGTGAGAGGAAATCCTTACCCTGCTCTTCAGAGAACCCGAGATGCTACATGCAGGGCTGGACTTGCTCCGTGCTCACCAACCTTTCTCCAAACACTGGCCCCTGTCAGAAGCAGACACCGTGCTTAGACCTCAGCACCGGCCCTGCACGGCTGTTCGCATGGGGGGAGGCCAGGTGCTGGCAAACGCTGTATCCCTGCTTCTGCCACCAGAGCCAGGGGCTTGATTAGCTCACACTTCTTTTTTTTTTCCCTTTGAGGCAATGCCAAGTCTTAATCCGGTCCTGGGTCACAGATCTCAGCGGGACACATTACACTGGGTCTATCTTTGAATTAGGAAATCTCCCGCCTCAGAGCTGGCCAGCTTAGACCTACTGCTTTCCTACCTCTTCTCCCCACCGTGCCTCACAGACACCTGGAGTCAGCTCTGCTGACAACAGTGTTGGCACACAAAGCTGAGAAGCTCATTTTTTACAAACCCAAACGACTACAACTTTGGCAATCTCACTGATATTGAACAACAACAACAAAAAGAACCAAGTCAGCAGTAAGCAGTAACCTGTTGCACAGGGCTGTAATAAACCCAGGAGAAACGAGATGGGTCAAGCTGGGTTGGCTGGTAGGTGCCGAAAGAGCTGGTCCAGGGTTACCACTTCAGGGGCCAGAGGGGGGAAGGATGGAAGGCAATCGCTTCCCCGGTTTTCCATCTCACTCCTCTGTGTATGATGGAGTTGCTTCAACCTTTACTGCTGTTACAAAGTTCCTGTGAAAGGACCGTACAATTCAATGTTCAAACTGTGAAGCAATTGATACGATTTTAGGACAATTCGCAAAATCTGCAAAAACCATCAAGTTCCAGCGCTCATTATGATCTGGACAAAATTCCAGTTCTGCAGTTCATTTCCGCACGCTCATAATTTGGCTAAAATAATTATCCAGGCTCAAAACAAATCTCTTATTCCCTTATTTTAAATTTTTTTTTTATTAAAATAAATTGAAACTTCAGAATGTTGCCAGAATGGCACCTACTAGAAGGCAAGATTGTTTATTAGGAGGTATTTTAAGATTTTCAGTCCTAAATGGATGGGACCATCACTGGAGAAAACAGAACTCGTGTATTCCATATGTTTTCCATAGTTGTATGATTCTTGTATTTTTATTAAACTAGCCAATGAAAATAATAACTATAGCGGAGTTTTTCATTTAGCCTCAGGAGTCAGAACAGCAATTCAGTTTTGTTCACAGTGGGTTGTTTTCTTTTCTCCTTTTTTCCTTCTCAGCAACATAAATCATAAATCTAAGAATTGGGTTTCCAGTGTAAGCCATCATAGTAATTAATTTATGTTGTGTTTCCCATGGATATGGTATAACTGTTGCATTAAAATTGTTGTTTGGGTAAAACAGGGTCCCAAACCCTAGCAGCAGGTATAATCTAAAATGTGCATCACACATAAAGGGCAGTTATCATCTTCCCAGTACAAATCATTGGCCTTAACATGAAAAACTTAGTATTTCACTATCCATTCATACAGGTTTTTAGTCTCTGCCTATTAAGAAGGGACAACCAGGCATCTATCAGAAATAAAACCACCTACATTAAGATTGGGAACTACATTCTCCAGATTCAGTAGAACCAATTGAATAATGTACTTCGTATAAATAATGTATGTATAAATCTATTTAAAAAAAAATCAAGAAAGTTCCTTTTATTTCCACCTCTTTTCCTAAATTTACAAATATTAACTGTTTGATATCTGTCCTTGATTATTCTTGTGTAGCTGATTCTTACTTTGTGTCTTTTTCTGTAAAAGAGATCATAAATAGATGTTCTCCTTCAACACCTATAGCAATAGCTTGTCAACCAAGTGAAAGTAATTTGAAATTTTCCATTTTACTTAAAAGCTCTACTATGACTTTGTTTAATCGTGCATTGACAAAACTGCTTTCCAAATAGTTGCAAATATAGCAACTTATAAGACATCATTTTTATATATATAGCTCTAAATGAACGGCAAACACAAAGCTCAAAACACAGTATTTATAAAGGTTGTGTAACTTGCTATCTAAACTCATCTGACTAATCACAAAACCCGTGAGAGAGGCAGGTGGATTGTAACAGCAGATGAGTTGAAGGGCTGCGATTCTCATACAAGGAAAGGGTTCAAATAATTGCGTGTTAGTCACAGAAAAACAATGCTGGAAGAAAAATGTATGAATAAATGAATGAGTGAACACTGGACTAATTAGCTACTTCCTCCACTTGGCATATGAGCTCTCTGGGGATGACGACTCATTTTCGTTACACGTGTGAACACAACACAGAGTGTAATAGGGTCTCGATTGCTGCCTGCTGTTCTGGCTATTGACACACAGCCTGGTGATGAGGCCTGGAAGATGGAGGGCTCGAGCATCGGACATAGTGCCTTTCACAGCCTATGGTTCTCAGTACCAACCGAGAACTGTCCTTCTGCTCTGGGTTTGGTGATGCGCAGCCACTGCCTGGTCTGTCAGGGTTGCAGATTAAGATCAGAGACACAGGCACCCTGAGCTAGTTCTGTGCTGAGACTTGGGTCCAGCCAGGTTTATACCCTGCATCACGCAAACTTGGCTGATGAACCCTGCTGGACCGTGGCTAGCCATAGCCTCCTCTGCAGTGCATTCCTGTCACCGGGCAACACTGGGGTACTAACAAGCCCAGCTGGAAGCCAGATGACTTGTCCTTTTCTTCTGCCTTCTCCTTTTCTTCTTCTCCTCCAATGTGCCTCTTGATTCTTGTGTTTCCACGGGAACTTCTGAACTTGCACATGGACATTCAGCTTGGGTCCAGAGGTATGCCTCTACAGCCCTTTCGTGACAAGGCAGAGGCTGCATAACCCCTAAGGAGCCAGCTCCAGTCCAGCATATTAACTACCAAGGGTTTTTCTAAAGCCTGGTACCAGGAAGGCAATGCAAGGAGACCTGAGCAAAGCCAGGCTTAATTTAATCATCTGCTCCCACTGAGCTCCCTGATATCCAGATACCCCAGCTCTCCATTTCCCTGAATGATGGAGAGTTGACAATATTTAATGACATTAAATGTCACCATCTTCATTACATAAGAGCCTTTAATTATAGGATATCATTGAACATCATTTGATACCGAAGGAAAGCATGCTCACTTAAATTTCAGGCAGTGACAAGGGGCCTAGAAGGACTGGGTTCTGGTCCTGGCTTTGCCAGAGGCCTCTTCTGGCACATTAGGTAAGAGCAGGATAGCCACCAAATTAAAGGTTGCGTAAGCAGCATAGCTAAGGCACTTCCTAACTTTAGGGAGCTAGACTTTGCAACCTAAACACTCTGCGTGTAATTATTGAGGCTGATTCAGAACCTTGACACACAAAGAGAAGAACAACCCACAGGCTCTTTATCCTTTTATACAGCTTTACATTTCAAGCAATTACTTGAAAAGGAGTGGATCAAAAAGTTGGTGCTTGCTCAAAGCCCCAGAAAAGAGTGTCCAATTCAAATCCAAATTGCCTTTTTTGTGGCTGAAGCAGTGTTTCCATCACTCTCAGTATTTTGGCTTGATACTCTCAGAACTAGACCTGTGCATGCTGCAAAAGAAGAGAGCTGTACAAGGGTGAAAACGATGGTGGTTTTTTCCATCTTGGAGAGTGAGTAGATAAAAGAGTAGGAATCAGGCTCTATTTTTAGAGTCTAGCTTTTTAATTCATTAGCTGGACAGGACCATTCACATGCAGGCACTTTTCTCACTGGGTCAAGGCTAGTGCACAACTGCTGCATTACAAGGACAGAGAGAAGTGAGCAAGTCTGGCTATTACTCTCCTCCATCGCTAATTACTTCATTCTAAGACCCCCACAAAATCACCAGTGACATTCACTGACCTTCTGCTGCAAGGAAGGAGCCAACCACCCCCTCCGTCAGCATCTGTGCCTACCGCAGGCAGCATGCCAGCATCCCTCGCCCAGCAGCATACAGCCGCCTTGCAGAGACTCCCAAGGCTTCAGAGACAATATAAGGAAACAATTACACTCGCTGTTGATCGGCGTGGTCTGTACTTTTCAACTTAGTGTTGCCAAGTAATGAACACTTCTATTAGCTACATGGAAAGGAGTTTACTACTTGCTTATTTAAAGAACATGCTATATCACACAATCTGGTTTTACACATCTCACCCTTCAGGAGGGCAAAATTAGTTTTTAACAGAAGCTGAATTACTTGCCAGCCCTCACCTTCTACCAAAGGCTAAGTGATTAGTTAATCTAGGCGGCTTACACAAAAGTGAAATCCAGCCTAATAAAAGCTTACAGTCAACTATTTTCAACAGCACCTGGTATCAGGCTGAAATAGGCTGGTACTGTACAGCCCTGTTTCTCTGCAGTTTAACTGTGGTACTCATTTTGTCTTGCCTAGAAACCAGACAGATCTTTTAATTATGTCTAAAACATGCCTGTTCAGACAGAGAAATAAGCAGTCCAGCAAGCAGCCAAGTAAATGGCTTGTAAAGTAATTATTGGATTCCTCAGTGTTAATAAATTTCACCAGTGAAATTCCTGATGCTTCCTCCTCCCTCCCCCCGCCCCCCTTCAGCTACAGCTTAGTATCCATACTTCAGGCAGGCTTTTGGTGTACAAGGAGGGCTGAACTCAAGTAACAGCCTCTCACTAGGACTACTGTCTCAGATGACTGATTTTCACCAAACTTGTAAGGAACACAAACTTGCAATCTCTGCTGAACTTGCACAACAGGTTCAAAAATCAAGTTGGAAAGGCGGAGATCTCATAACCTCTCTAAGCTTGGTTTCCCAAGCTAACAAACCCAGACAAAAAAGTTTTTCCTCAGTTTTGCCTTTTTTAAACACAGATTTTGATCATTTGCCGCTCCTCTTCAAACAAATACCACATTGCAATTTCCCCTCCTTCCAACCCAAAACACTGTTTAACAGAGCATAAGACACTTCCAGTGTGAGAATATGCTAAAGGTGATCTGATTTCCTGAAGACTGGGGATGAGCTGTACGTACCCAGAGCTCCCACTGAAGACGGGACTATCTGTTTCAAACTCCTTAGCTAATCTGATCAATACCATACCCTCTTACACACACTTTCACCAGTAGATTTCAACAAACTTTGGAGGGGATAGTATTTCCCCCCTATTTTGAAGTTCAAAAAGCTACAGGACCACGATAGTAAACCTCAGGCAAGTCTCACTGAAGATATATCCCACATGCTAGAAGTTTTGAACCCTGGCAAGCGACACAGCATTAGTGCTGACTGCCCAGTCACCTTCCCCCATCAATGGCAAGGGTGCCAAACAGGTTAACAAGCTCTTAGTACAGTATCATCAGACTCCTTGGAGTCTGCTCTCAGGAACTGCCATTCCCTGTCCTACACCATCACAGGAGCTGCTTTCAAGAGTCCTCTTCTTCCCAATACTAGTTCCTCCCTCACAGCAAAGGTTAAAAAAAAAAATAAATCTCCCTTTAGAGGAGCAGACAGCACTTTTTAACATAGCTACAAAAGAATCCTTTTTTTTTTTTTTACTTGTTTGAGCTGAACAAAACATGGCATGGAAGAATTACGCTTTTGAGCTGTTCTTCCTAGCTTTAAGAACATGCTGCCAAAAGAGTCTCTTCTTCAGACTACAGTCCTCTTGTAACAATTTAAAGAGCAAAATAAGTTAATTTCTCAGTTGAAGGGCAAATCTTGGACATTTCAGTCTCGGCATTAGTCTTCTGTTGTTTAAAAACCCTTCCACATCCCAAGCTGAAGCTCTAGGAAGACACAGCTACTTCTTGGGCCTTCTACTGATCCCTTTTCCTATCACTACCCCATGGATGTGGTACGAAATCTGTGCAAGCTAGGAGAGCCGTGCAGCTGATTTACCAGAAATTGCAGTTATCCTCCTCTCAGCATTTATGTGCAAGTTGACTTCATGCTGAAAGATAACACTGTAATTTCACAAAATATAGCCTAAAATACATTCATCTATGATTATAACTGTCTGTCATCCAAATGCGATTATTTCTACCACCTAGCCATGCAGAGTAAATCAGAATGCAGCTCTAACACCAGGGAAGTGTCCTCTGTTTTGGTATCAAAAGGCAGATCTAGGAAACACCGTCTCCACTGCAAAATGTAAAATGAACAGCATGGAATCTTGCACCACTGAAGTAACACCTACTCTACAGTCAGTATTTTATTAGTCAACCTAAAACATTGCATAGTTCTTTGTGAAGTGTCCATATTTAAAACGCTGTGCACTTTATTAAAGAGAGCAAGCCTTACCTTTCTATTCTGTGCTCAGTCGATTTAGCCTATGTTTGCAGATAATACAGGCTCAAGAGCTGATTTCACACTGAAGACATACAAAAAAGCAGAACTGGAGAAATAAAATTGCCAGTAGTATTTAATTACCTATAAAAAATAAACTAGCACTTTCAGTTTACATGTCATTGCACAAGATCAAAGCTGGCCTTCAGTCTAAGCACAGGACACAGAGACCCCGACCTACAGACAGTGAAGAAGTATACTCAGACCAACAGAAAAAAGAACATGGACTAGCCATTAAGCTTCCAATTCACACTGCACATGTCTTTTCAGTCTTATCAAAAGTGAAACCCATCACAGAACTCTATGCCCGGGACCTATAATCTTCACAAATACCAAATTACATTTTGAAAAACCTTTCAAAATATGGAAACAATTGAACTCCTGGAGAATTCTCCACTTCTCCACAGAAACCAAGAAGCAGCAGAAGCACTTGTTAAATTCAACAACCCGCATCAGCTTTATTAGATCATTACATTTACAAGAATTAACGGTAACGATGCAGCTGCAGGGTATTGCGTCTTCTCCAGGCAGCACGACGTGAGCCACCAATGGTGTGGTGGAATTTGTGGCCCTTGCCAAGACCACGACTCTTCCGCCCGGCCGATGTCAGCCCACGCATCTCTCTGTGCTTGTGAACGGGCTTGGTGATCCACTGGGTATCAGGGTTGCGCCTGATGGTCTTATGGAAGGGATCAATCAGGATCACTTCGAAAAACTTGTAAGTGGAATCTTCACCCACCCAATACGAGTTCAAGACTCTCAGAGCCCCACAGTGACGGCCAGCACGTTCCTAGAGGAAAAAAAATAAATGCATAAGGCTGTAAAATCATGGATGCAGGGCACTCTTTATGCAGAAAGATATGAATAACTCAAACCTAAAATTTTGTAGGTGATAGAAATTTCAATTTGCCCTGAGAGATCCTTTCTTCCTAAAAGACCTGTTCCCCTACCAGTTGCAAAGACACAAGAAAAAGGAATAGCTTAAAGGAATGCTGTATTAAAAAAAAAAGAAAAAGAAAAACAAAAAAAAAGGCTTCTTGGATTCCTACATGAAATGGGTTTTAAAGAATGTAAGGAGGAAGGTGCTTGGCTGACAAAAGAAAGAACTACTTTGTACACAGAAGCACTCAATAAGTAAATACACAGAGTTAAAAACAACTTTAACATAAAGATGAGGATAAAGAGCACAAGCTGCACTTGGGGCCACGGAACAATCTTTCGTGAGAAGTTACGAAAGACCGATCAATTTGCACATCCAAAGTTACAGGAAAGACAGACACTTCTGCAGAGAACAAGCCTGTACTGACAGGAGAAAAGAAACAGCTGATGCAACAAGTCTTTTGTTCCACTGCTGATATATTAGTGCTTGCTATTCCTATCCTCACTTGTGTTGGAAAGAAGCAGTCTTAGTTTAGAAAACAAAACAAAGCAGAAAATATCAATTATGCAACTCCATCTGCCTCTCCTGTCAAGAATGCTCCTTATTTAAAACGCTGAAAGTGTGTTTAATCCTACAACTTTATCATCGCTGTGGGAAAGCATGAACCAATGGAGCCCATCCATCTTCTATCCCAATGCAAACCCAACCTATTACCACAGTCTTCCACTAAACAGCACTTGAATATTTTCTGCATATGTAATGAAGTTCTTTCAAGTCCTGGTTTTATTCTAGCATGAGAGTGCAACACATATACTAAACATTAAAACACCACCACCCTCAACCAGCTTCTATGTGGGGACAGTAGCTACAACGGAGGTTTTATATTTCTGTAACATTTCTATCTGAAAAACAGAAGTCGTCCAGGAAAGAGCATGTCAGGTTCAGAAAATTTCGAACTAAAACTAGGGGCCAATAACCTCTTCCATGAGCTGTCACTGCAAGCGAGCATGTGATTAGCCATCAGATATCTGGTAATAGCATATATGAAGAGCATGCCATGAGCACTGGAAACACAGAATTGCATTTTTAATTTAAACTCATCATCTGGGTTTCTTTTAAATTAGTATGTCCCATTTACAGTTTTTTTTTTTTCCCCTTTTAAAAAAACCCATCGTATTCAACTTGCTGAAGTCACTTATGAGTATTTTTGAAGTCCTGGGAACAGAAAAGTCTGCTTCAGGAGGGAAAGGCAATGAGCAGTCTCCATTCTTTTACAATGTCTCTTTTTTGAGAGTGCAGACTAGTATTAACTCTAGCCCACCAAAAGAGTTTTTTTCCTAAAGACGAGAACTACATCTCTTCAACACTACTACTGTAACATTATGAAACCTAAAGATGTCATTAAATGAAAGTTTCCATTTTGAGTATTTCAGCAGGTAACAACATCTCACCTAAAAACAAGTTAACCACCAATCTTTGTGCTTGTGAGGTACCAAAGGTTTTTATGAAGAACCAGAAGGTCTCTGGCATGCTGCTTTCCGATCCTACGGTACAGCCAAGCACGCTGTGCGGCACTCCTACTGCACAAACAGGTGCTACAGACTTCAAGACAGGAACTCATCTGTACTTTGTGAAAGGACCATTACCTAAAGCTGGCAATACACACAACGTGGCAGGGAACACAGAGGTGGGATTTAGCGATGAGTGAAGTCAGACACCTTAGCAGGTTTGAGTTTTTATTTCTCATGCCTAACCCTTTATTTTACTGGAATTTATACTAGTTGTCTATCTATTTTTCATGATAAATATTGTCACATACTTTAGAAATAAGTATATGCTATGAAAGTCAGTAAACCACCTGAGTAGTACTTTCCCCAGACCCCACTTGTAACATCCGAACAGTTTATTCATTTGTCTCAATACAGCTTTTCAAGACATTCTGGTGCCCTCCTGCCATCAGTAGTCAAGATCTTTTACCCCACACATTAAATAAAAACAGTTGTTTGGGGTTTTTTTTTGTCTCTGAGTATTTTCAACTTTTACACACTAAGGAAGACCCTCCTACCGCCAAGTTTCTAAGCAATAACCAAAATAGTCACCTCTGCTACAGATTGAAGACTCCGGGCAAACTTCAGCTGGTTAACACCATGATTCACAGGTTTACCATAGGTTGCACCTTTCGGGACTGGGCGTTTACGGCCACCACGGCGAACACGGACACGGTAGATAACGTAACCTAAAAGAAATGGTGACTTAAGAACTAGAAGAATTCTGTAGCGTAGCAAGTGCAAATCACAGCAAGGCAATTTTGATGCCCATACTGCATTTCCAACCCCAAAAGCTTCACATGAAAATTAGGTCACTGTACCAACCTTCACCAAGACCTACAACTGGAGGTGGCTAGCCCAGGATGTTTTTGTTACTTCCATTACAGCTGAGTAAGGAAAGATGTCCTGTCGCGACTATTTTTTACTTCCAAACCAGAGTTTATGGCACCTTTCCACTATGCAGTTCCAAATGCACTAAGGACAGCTATGGCTATGTAGGAACACAAAAATTCCCACCTGAAACACCCAATAACACAACCACCCCGAAACTAAAATCCCATATTCTGACAGTGTCGTTCATAGAGCACCGAAGCACAAGCCATCCACAAACCCTGCTGAAACCTTTATCACTGAAAAACAAGGAAACTCGACACACTTCACAAACAGTAACAGAAGCATAGACTCCTAGCTTTATATTTTCATAGTGAACAAACATATTGTTTCAAGGATTTGTTCAAGTTGCAGATGGACGGCCACCGCCCCCAAGTTTCTTTCACTGACCAGTAACTGTTTTCTCATGAGAGCACAAACTATGTCATCTTGCTTACTGAAGCATGTACAGCTGTAATGCAGTCAAAGTAACGCACGATAAATTCCTGGCAGAAAAAGGACACCCTCCCCAAACCTAAGATACTGAAAGCATTGGTCAACCCTGCAGTAGTAACACAGCACAAGAGCAAGGATTAAAGCCAAAGCCCACTTGATCTTCAACTGCCAAAATGGCCACAGAAGGCATGAATTCAATGTTACAGGAAGTACAGTTTCAGGCTGTGGGCACTGCTACCAATTTAACATGTTTATAATATTAACTTCATTTCATGCAGGACACTTGAGCTTCTCGGGGAATATTTTAGTTTCAGATTTTGTTATTGTACTACCACTTAAGGCAGGAAGGAACCTGACATAAAACTTGGTCACTCCATCACGAAGCACACGGACTTCACCTCTATGTTTAATTACCTTGCTTGGCCTTATATCCCAGCCTGCGAGCTTTGTCCGGTCTGGTGGGCCGGGGAGCTCGGTGCAAGGCAGACAGTTGGCGGTACTGCCAACAGCGGACACGGAGGAGGAATCGCATCACATCTGACTGCTTTTTCCTCCATAGCTCCTGGATGTACTTGTAGGCACCCATGTTTGTCTACCTGTTGAATTGAGAGGTCAGTGAATAAAGCGCATCAAATAAGATTCTAGATTTGAACAGTTTCTGACAGAGACACTGCATAAATCCATACATGTAACACCACTGGCACACAGAACGCTCTCAAGCTTCTTTACACCACTGGCACATCTGGTAAAGTGGCTCACGCTTGGCAGCCTCCAACAGGACACACAGCAGTTACCGCTCTCAGCAATTTTCTTCCTTGTCATATGTTCTTAAGCACTCAACTCCTCAGCTGAGAATTTTTCAGATGCGTATGTCAGATACTAACAAAATCGACAGTTAACATCTGAACCAAGCTGTAAATGTTAATCTATAAAGAAGTATGTGACTGTTGAGTGGTGTGGTCTTTATTTTTAATGTGGTTTAATTACCTCTGGAAGCCTTTGAGCTCTCACACACCTGCAGCAACTAGCAGATGCAAGTGAACTCCATCAAGCCACCATCAGAAAAACGCGGCTCATTTTATTTGCACAAAAAAGCCCTGTTCACGTGTGACTGTCCATACCGGGCTCTGCCCAGCCGCGGCCCAGCTCTCGCCATCCCAAGCCACCCTTTGTTTATGATTGCGTTATGGCGTAAAACACCACAAACGAACCGCAAACCGAGAGGCAAACCCAGCCGCGCAGCCGCTGGCACCAGGCAGCCCGAGACCGGCGGGGGGTCCGTCCCCGTCCCCCCCCGCCCCACAGCCCGCCTCGGCGAGGCCCGGCCCACGGGCCCTCCACCGGCCTCCCAGGGCCTGCGGCCCGCCCGAGCCCCGCTTCCCGCTCCCCGCAGAGCCCCGACGCCGCGGGAGCGGCCCGTCCCACCCCGCCAGGGCGGGGGCGGCAGCGAGGCGGGCGGATGGCCGCCTCGGGCCCGAGATGGAACCGGATTGCGCGAAAGGCCAAGCGCAGACGCCCCCTCACCTGATGGCGCCCAACACCGGAAAGGAAGGGGCCTGCTTCCCACAACCCCTTGCGGCGCCATCACACTTCCGCCGGCGGCGGCGTTGCCTCATGGGTAATGTAGTCCCGTGGGAAGAGCACCGCCCTCCTGGCCCCGCCCCGCCCCGGCCCGGCCCCCGCGCCTGCCAATGGGCGGCAGGGGGCGGGGCTCCCCCGCCTGGCCGGCGCGGCTCAATGGGGCGCTGCGGGGAGCTCGGCCGAGGTGCGCGCTCGCGCTGGGGCGGGGGCGCGCGGGGCCGGGGGCGCGCGGGGCTGCAGGCGGGGGCGCGCCCCGGGGCATGGCGCGGTGCGGGGCGGGGGCGGGGGCCAGGCCTTGGGGCAGGGACTTTGCAAGCTGGGGCGTCCTCTGAAACACCCCTTTCCCCCGTAAGAGCCGCAACCGAGCGAGGGCGGGGGGTGGGGGTGGTCTGACCTAAAAAAAAGGTAAAAGAAATTCTGAAAAGAACACTTAAAAAAAATAATAAAAAAAAAAATCATACCATGAAATCATAAATCCTAAGGAGAAAAAAGCCCTAAAAACAACCCTGAGGCCTGTTCAGTGCGGGGCGGGGAGGAGCAGTGCAGTGCCCTTGGCTGGCGCCAGGGAGTCCCCGGTGCTGCAGGCCTGGGGGGGGGTGTCCCTGGAGGGGGGCTCCCCGCCGAGGGGAGCATGAGCAGCCAGTGCTGGGGCCGAGGCCCTGGCTTTACCTGTTGCTGTCAGTGCTGGCAGGTCCCCCAGTGCGGCTCCTCTGGCACACGGCGCTGCACAGGTGCCTGGGCATTTCTGTGCCTCCCTCCCCCCCCCGCCCCGTGCACCTCCTCCGTGCCCACAGAGGTGAATTTGCAGGTGCAGGGAAGGGGCTTGGTGCTGAGGCAGCTTTTGTCCCCCCCTCTGTCTCCCAGCAGTGTCCCCAGTGTGCTGCTGTGGAGGTGTCAGGCCCTGCTGGGGAATCAAAATGAGAATCAGGCTTTCCCTCCCTGAAAGTCCCTCCTGCCTCCCTGCGGCTGCGGGTGACCTTTCTGTTTTTCACTGTATGCTCTGCAGAGCACCCTTATTTGTGAAGCGTTACCCAGTTCAACTGGAATCAAACCAGGACAACGCCAGCCCCTCCTGGTCCTAAAAAGGTGCTCTTCCGGCTCTCCCTGTGGCAAACTGTTCCAAACAGCAACCTGAGAGCTAGGGCCTGCCGCCCTGCCGTGGCTCGCTTGCAGAGGGAACTGCCCCTGGCTTCTGGAGGCTTCCTGCTAAAACCACCCCACCCCACCCCCCCCCCCCCCCGTCCAAACCGATTTAAAACAGACCAAAAACCCTGCTTTTGCATTTGCTTTCCTGTGCTTCTGCCTTTAATGCTCCTGTTTTCTAGCTCCTAGTCTGTAAAAGCTAGAAACTTTCCGTGCGTGAAATAGAAGGGAAGGAACCGCTGTTTTATTGCACTTCCAGAAGCCATCCTGATCTCACCAGATACCATCAGGCCCACAGCAAAAATACGAAGCCCGATAACAGAAGTCTTGCAGTGTACACACATGCCAAAAAGCACAGCCCCCGGTCCAGAGGGTTTACACACTTCAGTGCTCACAAACAGTCTCCCCGAGCCCAACGGGCCGGGTGTTGAGGCTGCAGGTAAGCATCAGCACCGATGGCAGCAGCCTAAAACCTTAAAAAATGGTGTGGGAGGAAACTCTAGTCCTAAAAATATCAGTCGCTGGTGAGCGCCTGGGAGGGAGCTGTGCCTCCGAGTCACCCGCTGCTTCGTGTTTTGCCTCTCGCCTTTCGGGGGCTTTGCTTCTGTCTGGTGCCGAGCTCCACCACCGCGCCGGGCTAATAGACTCCTCTGTCTGCACAGGGCTCACCTGCTGACTCTGCCCTCTCAGGCAAGATGGGAAAGGGCTACAAGGTGGTGGTTTGTGGAATGGCCTCGGTGGGAAAGACTGCGATTTTGGAGCAGCTTCTCTATGGAAAGCATACTGTTGGTGAGATATTTTTACTTTTTGGGGGGGATTGTTTCCTTTTCCAGAATATTGTTCTGTGTGGGCCCCCAAAAAACAGTAACCGAGGACTGTGAACTGCACTGAGGTGAAGGAGGAAATTAATGTGGTTTTGTTGCATCTCTGGGCAGTTCTTGAAATTCGTAGTCCCTTGCTTACTGACCTTTAAAAGAGGCTTGGAGAAGAACCCTTTCCATGATGTTCCTGGTTATAAAATACATGAATGTTTAAAAAGAAACAAACACAGAAAGTAGGCAATGTTCTTGCTGCCTATTTACATAATATCTCTTTCCCTGAAAGATGCTGTAGATGCCTGAAAAATAAATAGATATCACATGATGAGTGAAGAGACTGTTTAGACTTTTGTTCCGTCTTCTTGAAGCCTTATTTTGCTTGGTTTTGGCTAATATTTAATCAAAGCACTGAAAAGAAAAACAGCTCTGCTTTGGGTCCCACATTCTGTGCTGAACTTCAAGGGCCAAGCTTCTTGGCTTTCAAAGAAATCCTCCCATGGAAAATGGACTTGAGAGAGGAGCACGGGGTGCCGGGGACTTGCTGTGCACAAAAGAAAGGGAACGAAGGGAAAGCCGGCTTGTTTCCCTCTGTTTCCACATGACTTGGCTTTGAGAGGAAGGGCAATGATCAGCAGGCTGATGAATTATTCCTGCCTCACCCAGAAACAAGGGGTGGCACCAGAGGTGAATCTCAGGGCTTTGACAGAAGACTTCTAGTCAATTTGTATTTTTTCCTTGGCCAGTAAATTAAATGTTGGGGTAAGTTATTGGGTAAACACTAGGATTTCTAGAATGGTGCTTTGCAGGCACTGCGCCTTTAAAATGTGTGGATGGGAGGAATTTGCTGGCAAAGCGCGATACAGAACTGCGTGCTAATACCCTTGTTTAAAAGGAGGATTTCCTCTAATGTTGCAGCAACATCTGTTTCCAGCATCCTACTGAGCCATATGTACGTAGTCCTGTGTAGCTTTCAGCGTGAAGGTTGCAAAACCTGCAGGCTGAAGGTTTTTCCCTTTGCTACCGACCTGCCTCTCCTCTGCGCTTGGTGATTGTCAGAGGCAGCTGAGCAGCATAAGCAAGGCCACGTTGCTTAAATCGTATTGCCTTGCATTACTTCCTGTCCTGAGCTCCTATTAGCGACCCAGGCAGGAAGGATATTCAGGTGTTGCTGATCACAGGAGCTATTTATGGAGCCAGCCATGTACATAATTATACAACATCATGGATACTGGCTGACATAAGTGGACGGAGGCCTTGTGCCCAGGGTTTAGCTGCGGGTGCCCCTCTCTCACTCCTGAACCCTCTGCTCCAGCTCAGCCACTATGCAATGCAGACTTTTTCCCCCTCTCTTAAAAAGATCAGTTTTCCTTTCCCACAGCTCTCCTCTTATTTTTCAGAGTTAACAGTAA
Organism: Morus bassanus; assembly: GCA_031468815.1. Taxonomy (NCBI): domain Eukaryota; kingdom Metazoa; phylum Chordata; class Aves; order Suliformes; family Sulidae; genus Morus; species Morus bassanus. The sequence continues at coordinate 42,718,284 of CM062567.1, read as the reverse complement.
GGGAGGGAGCAGCTGATAGTGGAGTGGGGGGTGGAAGGGGAGAACGAAGAAGGTAGCCTCATGTTTTTTATGATTTAGGTCAAATCTTATTTCCAAGACATTCAGAGAAAGAGGGCAAGTAGCAGAGTCAAGATCAGAGTATGGGGAGGGCTCGTATGAAGCCACTGCAGCCCCAAGGGATGAGCAGCCATGGCCCAGCACTTTTGATATCACCTGCGTGTGCCATCAGGCACATTTTGGGGGATTGACTGATATATTGGTGGTGTTGGCAGTCCTGCTGAGTGGCCACCGTCCTCCCTGCGTCTTTCTCAGCCCATGGGCAGTTCTGGCAGAGGGTGCCTGAACTATGCGCTGGTGAAAATGATTTCCAGAAGATCTTTAGCTACTTCTCTAATCTGTATTGATTTAACCCTTGAACTGCAGAGGCAGGACACCACTGTGAGAGTCTCACTGGGCAAGGACAGTGTGAGGAATAGCGAGTCTTTGCTCCTTAGCTGAGCTGCTTTAAACTGCACAGACCCATTACTGGTGCTACAAATGCAGGGGTGGCCCCTCCACGCTTAAAACATGATTACTGAATCCCGATCCTCATTTCCTAAAGCTTGCAAGCTCCAGAAGGCTGACATGTACATCTTGGCTGCTGGCCTTTTTGGCAGGAGGCGAAAAGGACTATTGTGTTTGCTGAAAGCCCGTCTGTTCAGAGCCAACCAGCAAGGCAGCTCACCGGGTATGGCAACATGGACACAAGCTGGTTCAAAACCTGTGCTTCCTGACTGACGTCAGGACCAGCTTTGCGGCCGGTCTGAGGGCCGGGGAGAGGGGCTGGGATGCCGTGGGGAGGACTGCTGAGCCAACGCATGGAGTCTCTCTGCTCCTGATGGCATCCACATCCTCCTCCCAGTGACAAGAGGTGTGCTCAAACTTGGTTGCAGGCTCAGAGCACAAGGTCTGGCGCCATCCTCTGTGGTGTCCCGGCCACTGACATGGGGGTCTGCTCCTGGCTGTAAATCAGCCGGGAGTCTATGTCAGTGCTAACGTGCCTCCTGTTGACTTTTCTGTAAGAAAGAGTGGCGGCACAGCTCCTATCAGGGAAGTGATTGGTGTCTTTGGAGGTTTCACGCTGCTATATAAAGCCCTTGGCTTTGAGCTCATGCTCCTGGTTATGTGCTTGGTGATGGTGCTGTAAACTGAGTTGTGCTGTTTTTCCTTCTAGAAAAATGTGTACCTTCAGCTCTCCCCGGCTTGTCATGGATGAAGTCCCTAAGTGCTGCAGTTGCTTACATGGTCAGCAGCCAGCACTCTTGCAAAGACTCTAAGATTGCTTGAGGTCAGAGGAAAAATTACTAGGGAGGGAGGAATACCCCCAAAAAAGGAATATCTGTGTCTCTGGAGCATGTGAGCAACAATGTGTGGCTTCGTGGTAGGCTTTAAAACTGTAAGAGGGGCTGTTTGGCTTGGTCCCTAGGATGAGAAAGGAGAGGGCAAAAAGATGAGAGATGCTGTCAGAGCCATGTAAAGTAATGTACGTATTGCATAGCAGCCTCTCTGGCTAAACTGTGACAAGGAATCAAACAAAACCTGAAAGGAGTTGTTTGAAATGGGTGCAGATTCAGCTTTGAGTCATGCAGGGACTATATTGCCATAGGTTGGGCCAAATAGTTGTTAAGGCTTGCATGTAAGTATATGGTTGCCTGGTACCTGGGACAATCTCTCTTTTTGTGGCTTCAGTGTTGTGTTTGTCCAAATCCCCCACCTTCTGTTTCACTCCTGAGGAAAAAGGGGCCAGTCTTTTCTCCTTGGTCAGGAAATGGGTCCGTGACTGGCAGCAAAAGTTTGTCCCACTAAATACCTGTGGTACCTGGCACTACTTGGCTGGAGCTCTCTTGAGAGCACTAACAGCAGAAGTGGTGGCTTAACTTTGGCATGGGACGTGTCTGTAAAAAGGATAGGTGTTTTTCCTTAAACAGTGCTCCTGTTCAGTGATGGCATAGAAAGAAGTCTTCCTTCTGCCTTTAAAATATCTCTGTCCCCTCAACCTATGGTAAAGCTTATCAGCTAAGCAGGAGGAGATGAGAACTTCTCCTGCAGTAAATAAAATTTTCCTCATCTCTCCCTTCTGGCTGGTAAACAGCTGGTATGGTCAGGTTATTCACCAGCAGCTACTTCAAATCATCTTACTAGCTGGGAATGAAAACACCATATATTGCTGTGGTAGAACCCATAATGAGAGAGAATTGGCCATGCTTGGACTCAGGTGGGGGGATTTGGGGTTTTAGCTTTCACAGCTCCAAAGATGTGGAGGCTAATTAACCAAATTATGCATTCTTACATCTTTGTTTCTTAAATCAAAACTACCTCCTGGCAGAGCTGCAGTCAGCTTTGTATTTTAGAAATGGATGAAAATGGAGCTAAGTGTATGTGACTGAGGGTCACAACTGTGGCTACTGGTTGGTGGGACCAGTACTTAACTAGCAGCCAAATCTAAATAGACCAGCTCCTGTTGAGTCCTGTCCAGTTCTTCGCCAGGTCAGGGATCCTCTGATACACTGTCATTTGAGATCTAAGTAAGCAAAGCCTGTTATCCTGGAGTTGTAGAAATGCAAGGAATAGCAGGCTTTAGGAGCTATTTGCTAAATTCCTGCTGGGAAGAGTGAGGGAGAGATTACATAGGAGATCCTCAAACATATTCAAGAAGACAAAATTTGCACTGCATTTATGTTCAAGAGTTATTTGGGAACTTCTGAAGTTCCATCCATGGAATTTTGCTTTATTTTGGTATTTGCAATATCTCTGCCTTGTCTAGCCTGAGGGTGCAGTATTCATTGGTATATTGAACCTTTTCTTTTCCTCATTGGGAAACCACCAGGAGTTGAAACACCACCCAATTTATGACTGAGGCTTCCCCTTGCAGTTCCTCTGTGGCAGCAGTCGCTAACATAGATGAAGACCTTTCTGCCTCTCCCAAGACCTGCACCAGCTCAAGTAGGCACTAGAGAATGGTATCAATCTCCTGTCTATTCCTCCCTTTCCTCCCTAACTTTTTTCATCTTTAGTTTCCAAAGAAACCACGAGATTGTTCACTGTCTTGTTCGTTCCCCTTTCCCGCCATAGCTTCTGAACCTGAAAGCTGGTTCCATCTGCCTGTTCATCTGTGTCACAGCAGTAGATATCTCAAAATATGTTTCTGTAGATTTAGAAAAACTGGTAGCAGGAAAGAGAGAAAAAGCCCATGATAATGCTCTCCTCCAAGGAAAACCTACTTGAGATGGCAGCAGTGTGCAGGGCAGTAACTCCTCAGCACAAGCTGCCCTTGCCCACCCAGGGAGCGAAGGTGGGAGGATGCCTGTGAAGGAAAGGAGAACCGGGGCCCTTGTGACAGGAAGGATAGGATGGTGCCAGACACCTTCCTAGGACACTGGGCTTTCCTGATTAGTTCTGCTGCTCGTACAACAACCTGCCTGGCCCACGTTTGACTGGAGACTGGGAAAGTGCATGAATGGGATGGTACTAGTAAGAAGTGTAACTATCGTTGCCAGCAAGATGTGGCTAGCACGCGGTCTGGGCTTTGGAAGTAGGACCTAGAATAAAGTGACACAGGTATGTCTAAAAATTATCTGTGTTTGCTTAGGAATCTACTTGCATATACTCCCGCCCCCAATGTACGTAGATGAAATTTCACCTCTGGAATCTGACACTGATGCATAAATTTCAGTTTCCTCCAAAGTGCCTCTCCCATTTTGCATCAAAATTTGTTGCTTTATTTTTCTGATTTAACTCCCAGATCTTAATGTTTCCCTTTCGTTTTCAAGTAGGATGTTAAAAGACATAATTTTCACTGTTGGTATTAATGCCATTAGGAAGAGACTGTCAGAGGAGAATGTGGATATATTAAAGACTGTTGAATTACAGTGCACCGTGTAGGTAGTAAAAACCTGTACAACATTATCTATTGCTTTCTAAAAAGAAAACTAAGGTACTTATGATTCAGTCATTCTTGGCAAAGTAGTATTTACTGATGCTAGATATTTCCTTGTCTGTACAATGCAATGAAGCAGAGCAAGAAAAAACACAGGAAAGGGCTCTGTCGCCTACTTCAGTCTTTAAAAATGCCCTTGTAACACATTCTGCAACCACACGGAATGCCTTCGCACTTCCTCTTTTTATTAACCTTTGTTTTGTCCTCTGCTCTTAGCTTTGCTGTCACACGTTAGCATGGCTATATTTGGAAGCAAGATAAATTAATTTGTTGCAAATCTAATAAGAGTTTGATCTATGAACACTGCACAGAGAGGGGCAAAAAGAACAGCTTGTGCCACTTTCCTGCACAGGAATGCTGCATACATCATGGGAAACCATCAGCGTGGGTGGAATGCTTTAGCTTGTTTGTCAATGTGAAGTATTTTGAATAGTGTCACTGAATATAGCAAAATCCTTATTTTCACAGGCCAGATAATCCCTTGTGTTTTCTTAAACAATGCACTAATACGGTCCCTTTTTGGCAGACAAAGAGAATAATGCAGTGCTCATTATTGTTGCCCTGCAACAGCAAACAATTCATGTATACAGGAGTGCAGTGGAGGCAAAAACGAGGATTGCAGAGGGTTTATATGAACACTTAAAACCAACTTTGAAAGTGGCCCAGCTACACTACACGTAGTTTGTTGGTACCTGTAACCTTATGCATCTGCATCCAGGGGACCACGAAGCTAAGGTGATCTATGTGTTTTCAAGTTTGGCTTGGAAAAAACCATTTTAATTAGTTCAAAGAAAGCTGCCTTGAATTACCTCACATTTACCATGGGGAGAGAGGAAGGAGAGCCAGTATGCAGATAGTTACCATGGAGCAGGTGATATATATATGAAAGCTTGTTACCTTGTGCATGCTCTTACCTTGCAGTAAATGAGCTTGCTCCTATTAGCAAATCTGAGTCATTTTAGATCCCTAAGGGATAGAAAAACCTCATTGTGTATTTGAGTAAATATAGCATGCAACTTTGCTTGCATGCAAACATCCCCTTCCCTTTCTGGCTTGATTTCACTTGTTGGTTAGTTGTACCACCAATACACATTCATTTCCAGAATTATTCCTTTGGCTCCTGCTTCTGCCGTGTGATCCAGCTCAGTATGAAGCAAAGAAGCAGGCTCTAGATGTTAGTACTTGACTATCTGGTGTTCCTTGGCTGTTCTTCTAAAGGGGTATGTTTGGGCAGGCCCATTTGTGCCATGTATTGGCACAGAACTGGTACACTGGGTGGTTGGCGTTTGGGAAACCTGGGGGAAGAGCCGTATATCTTATCCTATCCTGAATGTGCATGTTGTACAGATTAATTTTACAGGCATGATCATGTGCTCATATATTAGATGGTTGTATTTACACAGTGTCGCTATTGTAAATAGCTGGTGCGGTCATCTGTGAGTGCAGCCCATCAGGAGGATGTCAGGCAAGGTCAAGTCACTCTGGAAAACATGCACTGAAAGCTATCGTGGGGTAAAATTCTGCTGTACTGCAGGTAATTCTTATAGTGGTGCTGTACTTACACCAGTTGAACTTTCCTGCTTGTTTTAAAAAAACAGGCTTAGAAGAGGGTGCCACAATGGAAGATGTGTATTTGGCATCAGTGGAGACAGACCGAGGAGTGAAGGAACAGTTACGGCTTTATGACACCAGGGGTCTGCAGGAGGGTGTAGAATTGCCAAAACACTATTTCTCTGTTGCTGATGGCTTCGTTCTCGTGTATGCTGTGACCAGCCTCGAAGCTTTCCAAAGAGTCGAACTGCTCAAAAAGGAGATCGACGTCTTTAGAGACAAAAAGGAGGTAAATGCATGGCGCCTTAACTTAACTTGGCTTATCAGTATGTCAGTGATAGGAAGATAGGAAGTTAAGGTTGCAAAGCATAACTTTTGTTTCTGTAAAACTCTCATACAAAGGAAAATAAATGTACCCACAGCCTTGGGCAATCCAGCAAAAGGAAGCTTTCTCATGCTGGGAAAGCCTAATTCACATGCCATCCAGGTCATGCAAAAGAATGCAGGTTTTTTTTTCCCCCTTACTTCTTCTACTGCAGCTAAAATTCAGTTAGCTGAATGTACCAGCCAGGACACTTATGACTAATAAAACATATGGTCTACAGCAGTGCAGATCATATGTTTTTTTTAGATATTGTACAGGGGAAGTCAAGTGCATAGAAAAATATAATGAAGGGCATTATCTTTGTTTGTTTTGTATTCATGTACTTGATGGCTTACAAACTAGTGTAATTGACAATGGGTCTCCCAGACATTAGTCAATTGGCAAAGCAGCTTTAATGTATTTTAACAACCATATTGAATCAATTCAATTGTGTGAAATGACTGCTCTATTTTCCCTTAGAAAGCAGCTAGTGTTTTCAGCAGACAGTGTTCCAGCTTAGCTAAACAAATATAACTTGCATGTGGCATTAGCATTATGGCTTTTTTTACAGTATCTTTATATTCTCAAGTAGTTTTCCCTGTTAAATGTCTTTAGCCTACAGCTTTCCAAATGTCTGGTTTACGCTGTTAAAAGAAGATAAAAGTGCATGAAGAATTAATTGGGTAATGGTAGGGAGAGACTTCCCAAAAATGTAACTTGTTTAGTACTGACAGCACACAGGGTGGTGGAGGAAGGCAGGCTTCAAGTGTGACGGCAGCTGAACGTGAAGTCACAGGAGAGGTATGTTAGCTGGTAGGGCTGGTGTGAGCTGCAGACTGTCACGTATATCAGGGATACGGGAGTCAATCATAACTCCCCTGCAGGGCAAGCAAAGGTGGACGAGCAGGAAATTTTTCCCAGGCGCTGTCTTTTGTGAGGGCCCTGATTTGGCCTTTACAGCATGTTGTAACGTGGAGAGGGAGTCACAGCCCCAACAGGATCTGTGTCTCTCTCTCTTTGTGTTACCAGAGAGAGGTACCAGAACACTTCTCTCTTGTCGCATGCAGGTATTTTAGAAAACAGCCAATTTGCTTAGCCTCTGGGAGAGTTTAAAGTTGTGATCTTGGACTGAGGATAACATAGTCAAAAGAGCAGTGCCCACAATAAGCTGGATAAATTAGTTTTATTCCTGTGATTTCTAGTCCATATAAAATATCCTTTGAAGCAGGTAGAAGGTGAGATCAGGAGTCCTACCTTAAGATAGCATTAGGAGGCTTAGTTTGGGCTCTGCTAGAATGCATCTGTAACTGAATTAGGGATGTATCTCTGCTCATGGTGCTTCTGAGCTGGCAGAACTTCAACTTGTCGAGTGGCACAGTCCACTGTTGTGTGGCAGATGACAGAAAGCACTGATGGCTGGTTCCTTGCCTTTGCTGGCTGTGGGGGCTCTCCAGCACGTACCGTAAAGCCTGGCCAAATTTTATACTAAATAGAGGTTGTGTTCTCTCACACTGACAGAGCTTAACCATAGGTAAAAAATCAGTTGGAGCATGTGGTAAATGCATCTGAAGATTATAGCTTCTTTCAAAGCTTTCGCAGAAGGAAAAATATTTTTTCCAAACACCATGGATGGGCTGCTATAGAAAAGAAAGGAAGCCTCAGACCTCACAGGAACAGGACAAACATCTCTAGCTGGAAAGAAACAGAAGACATCCTGGAGTTAGCCTGATGAACAGGAAAGAGCAAGCAGGTGTGGCCACAGCAAAAACCCCGAATCAGCAGCAAGGGAGGACTTTATCACTTGATCTTTGTCAAACGACTGGTGTAGAGATGAGACCAGAGTTTGACTAAGGACCTCAAACTATAAATATAGGCACAGTTTCCCTTAAGAGCTGATGCTGGTAAAACATTTTTAGAAAATGGTTAACTTAAAAATAGGCCAGAGCAGCAACTTTAAGTGGCCAGCACTACCTTTAGCACTTCCCAGAACTGAAGTACCAGGCAGGCCACTGAGCTCAGCCACACTGTACTGTCTCAGTGATATGGAAGTCACTTGATTGATCCTTACAGCTAAAGGTCTGACTTGATACAGCTGTGCTGCTCTGGTTAGCTAACCGGGTGCTCTTGAAACTGCTTCCCAGAGGATGGGTGCTGGTGCTTATCTGACCCTTTCAGCAGCAGAAGACTGTCTGCTTTGGTCCCTCTGGTGGCTTACCGTGCATGTGGGAGCGGGCAGCCAGCTGGGCTGGGAGAGGGGCTTAACAGCTCAGCCTGCACGGCAGCCTGCCCCGGCTGCTTGCACAGGCTGCCTTGTGGCAGCATTGGCTTCAGTTATATTGCGGGCTGGAGCTTGGGAAAAAATCCACAGCTGTGGGGTGCAGGCTTTCTCTGCTGCCATGCATTTTTTCATCTCTCAAGCGTCTGCTGCTCTGACCTACTCAGATGCCATGCTCTTATCATTTGTCTAGGGCAGGTCAATTGCCAAGTAAATGGAGAATAGGGCTGTTTAACTTTGGCTCTCTTGGGTATTGTTTCCCTTTAAGCAATCGGGGGGGAGGGGAGAAGGGGAAGTCCTGCATATCCTATGGTTAAAACCAGCTCCCAGCCCACAAGGAGATGAGGCTAATGCAAATCCCAGACCCTGATCTTCCAAACTACAGGCAGCTTACCTTCTGCCAGTTAAAGAACAGGTCTGAACTGTGTTGCTGCTTGCCTGCTGTTTAAAAGCATTGTGCGTGGTGGATGCTTTCTGTATAAAGCTCACCCTTTCATTTTGTTTGTAGGTAACAGTTATTGTCTTGGGAAACAAAACTGACCTCCTGGACCAAAGGCAAGTGGAAACAGAAGCAGCACAGCAATGGGCAAGGGCTGAGAAAGTGAGACTGTGGGAAGTGACTGTGACAGATCGGAAAACACTGCTTGAGCCCTTTACCTTCTTAGCTAGCAAACTTTCCCAGTCCCAGAACAAATCAACATTTCCCTTGCCTGGAAGGAAGAACAAAGGGAATAACTGTGATAACTAAGCTACCTTAGCATTGTCTGCTGCTGCCAGGTCACAGCCTAAGTCCTTTCCGTGCCATTTGCTTCTCACAGTTTCACTTAGAGCAATAATCTCATTCAGCAATAAAATCAGCAAGCTTATGGCTAAGAGGTATCCTTCGTCCTCATGGAGTTGGCCCGAAAAAGTCAGTGATGGTAAAAGCCTTAGAAAGCACTTAATGAGAAGAGTTACCTTGCAACAAGGGTTATGGAGGAGGAGGGACAGGTGGCCACCTCTCTAGCAGGGGCTTTGACTATGCCTGGATACAGCCATGTTGAGGGACAATCAACAAGCTTATCATTGAGCAATCCCCCTGCAGATCTGTAGCCTCTAGTCACAAATAGTACTAGTTGCAATAAGCATTCAGTCTGGAGAGCAGATATGTTTGAAAAGGCAACAGTCCTTTTACCTGGACCTTAAACAGGGCCACAGGGCTTTTTGATGCTGCAGGAGGCTGAGGTCAGTGTGTTGATGCAGGAGAAGGGTTTCGAGCAGGAGGAACAACTACCAGCAGATATAGCCACTGAAGTTCTGCTAGTGTCTGGAAGAAAAAAAAAAAAAAAAAGAAAAAAACCCCAAATCTTGTGGGAGATACTAGAACAGATCTACCCCAACATAAAGCCTGTCAGCAAAGTCTGGCAAGTAGTGCTTTCAGCTCAGGTATTTATTTGTACAAACCAGAAAAACTCTCAGAGCACTTATCAGTTTATCTGCGACCTGAAGGACAACATAGCTGTACATGGTTTTGTTCCAGCATGTCCAATACAAATCAGTCACATTCACATAGGTGATAATTTTACCGAGAAATTATACAGAGCAATTTAGTATGCAGGAGGTACTGCCCGGGCTCTGCTTAGTGCATTGCATAATACTCCTACCCAGCCGTTCAGCCAAGCTGCAGTAATCCACCCTCGGTACATAGCTACAGGCTAGATAACAACCAGTACAAAGTGCTGTACTACTTTGTGAGAGGGGACTAGGGAGTGTAGGAGGATGCCTTTTGGGAACATCTCCATGGCAAATGCCCAGAAATATCTGTACAAGTGGCCTTGGTCTTAATACGCTGCACATTGTCCAGCAGCAGGAGCACAACTGTATGCGCTGTATTTGACTCTCCACGCTGGTTAAGCCTGTGCTGCAGGAATCTGCTGTCCTATGTCAGCCTGTCAGTAAACTAAACAAAATTGGATATAGAGGGACAGAATGAGCAACCGTTCCCAGAGAGAGTGGCCAGCTTTTGGCCTCTGACAACCTTTTATACTAATTGATACTAGCTTTTCTTTGTATTTGAAGATGAGAGTGGGGAGAGGGAGTGAACTGAAGTACCCAGTTCCCTCATTTTCTGCTAAAATAACGTTGTTTTGAACAAATATTGAGAATTTCACTGTGAGTCAGCAAAACCACGAGCAATATTTGCACTGTCATATCATAACTGCTAAATAGTAAGTGTGCTTAATGATCACAATTAAGCTGTGTGCTTATAGTGTTGCTCTTCCTGAATACTGACAAATAAAGTCTGTCAGCATTACTAATGTCAGAGCAGCAGTACAATTCACTAAAAATTAAGCAGGTATTCCTACCTTTATAATGAAGGTAGATGAAACTGTTTATGTGCTTTGCTCAATATAGTTTGGATTGTTGTGGCCAAGGAGTAAGATAAGAGAGCAATTATGAATGAGCAAGCTCTTGTAATGCCCTACTAGAAACATACAATTGTTTCCATTACAACACTGCAGCTGAGTAAGCACTATAGCATGACCTCCTCCAACCTGGCTAGTAATAGTCATTGTCCCCAGCGATGCTGCGGAACAACACTCCCTCCTCACCCATTTCCTACCGAACACACGTGTACTCAAGGCTTCTCCCTACCCAGAAGACTCCGCATCTGCCTGCCTGCTTGGGAAGCAGGGGTGACTTCAGAGCAGCAGCAGTTCACCTCCTTGCTGCAATCTCTCACCAAGGAATTAGTCATGTTCCTCCTCTTCAGTTCTGCAGAACCCTTCTTCTAGAAGGGACTTGATTCAGCTTTGGATCAATCAAAATAACCGAAGACCTCTGGTAACCGCACATCGTCACTGAAGCTGACCCTTGAGCCAAGTGAGTGCAGGTTGACAAGTCAGAATTAACTTAAAATGCATGGAGGTGGAAGGAACGGAGATGACTGGTTCCTGTCCAGTTCTGCACCCTGCACACTCGGTGCCAATTCCACTGCCAAGTCTGTTATCACCTGTAGGCTGCCAGAGCCATGCTACATGAGATCAGCTTGCTCACTCGCTCCCCTGGACGCTCAGGGCTTGACAGTGTTTTAAGACAGACAAGAGAAAAAGGGATCTTCTGAATGACTAAGGCCATTTTTCCGAACAGGTTATGTAAAGGCAAACATGTTGTCTTTGGTTTGGTTAAATTTGTTAGAAATGAGTTTAGATCATTTTGGGCATTTACATAAGCGACACCACCCACTGTTTTTTTTTCATAAGCTTTCTGGATGCTTTTTAAGCACTCAAACCAATTGCCTTTTCTAAATACCATAGTATTTTATTGACAAGTGATGAAAATATAGTGTCTCCTCTGCAAACAATCTACACACAGCAGCTGGTACTGAGTCAAAACGAAACTCACTGTAGTACAGTTTTATGTAGGGTTAATAACTAAAGTACAGAGTGTAATGTAGTAGCTAAAGGGCAGGACACATATTTTGTTCTTACTATTCTACTGACTCAAAACCTGTCCTAGGTCACTGCGATCACTTACCCACTACAGAGCTAGACAGTCCCTTCACAAGATAATGGAGAAAAATTATTATAAAAATGTTAGTAAATTGAACCATCCTTCTCTGTTTCTCTTAAATGTCTATCCTGCTGACTACACATGCGCAGATCAGTCACCCCAAATCAGCTCTCTCGCCCCTGCCAACTACAACAGTTAATTTGGCATGTCCTGGTAGCACAAAGCAAGGAGCCCACAAAAACCTATGGAGATTAAGCCATTTACCACCTCACCCAGTAGAGGGGAGGAGGAAAAGATTACCAGAGATGCTCCTGGTGTGATGTAGGTATACACCAATATTATTCCTAGGCTGAGCCAAACAGCTGAGGGAGCTCATACACCAAAACATACGTTGTCTCAAAAGAAGGCAGTTTAGCAGATGAGGCTTACCCAGCAAAGGAAGGGTACCTCTAATTAACGGATTACTTTGGAGCAAGTTAGATTTGATCTATATATGGATAGGAAGAGAAGTATATAAATAAAATAAATTCTGTGTATATTTGAAAGTACTAAAATAAATCTGAGAGCACAGATGACCACACAGCACTCAGAAGAATGTGGCAAGGTGAAGTACTTGCCGTGTGAAAATGAATCCGTACTTGTGGCCTTTACCTTAAAAGGAGTGGTCAGAAATGCCAGATCCACAACTAACTGCCCTGTTGCTACACACCTCAACGTAAACACCATGTCTCTAGGAGATAATCTTTGTAGGTAGTTAAAGGATCTACAGATTAAGTCTCCTTTACTCTCCTTTAAGGTGTCTTCTGCTAGCTTACCAGGACATGATTCCTCCTCCTCTTCCAAGCGGGGATAGACCACTCCACCAGAAAACCATGAAGATACTCTCTTCTTCCTTTTACCTCCTGCCTGTTTCCCTTCCAGATCTCTTACACTTTTCCAGTTGTACTTTGAAATAATGTGCCAGTCCTGAAAAGCCAATGCTGTGAAAACTTAAGCTAAAAAGTAACTAGCATGGACTCTGGCAAGTTGCCTCCTCATGGGCTGTGCCAGCTTAACGCTTACACAGTAAACAGCTGAAAAAGTTTTCGCTGTTATTCATTGTAGCTCCTCTAGAAGTGTCTTCCCAAAATAGCAGCAGTCAGTGCACTCACCTGCAGAGCTCCCTTGTCCTTATCCATACTGTAATCCGCAAAGCGTACTGGGAGACACTGTTCTGGCAAAATGACAAAGCAAGGCACTAAGCAGAAATCTTTTCTTCTTCTTTTTTTTAAACGTCTTTTTATTAGCACAGTAACAAATGCAGACTGAAGTAGCCCACAACATACAACCAATCCACTGAGTGACTCCTATTCCACGCCTTACAGTTAAACAGCTTAAGGTATTTCACTACAGGTTACCGTAAGTCCTGATTAAACCCTTTATTCTTTTCACAAAGATAGATTGGCTTATAAAATAATACATTAACTACTTCTCATTTCATATATGAGGCCATATATCCACCTCTCCGTATCACAGATCATGAGATGACAGTCTTTAAAAAGGATTTGTTAAATACTAATGTGCCCTCCCATAGGGGAAAACAATCCCGACATCTTTTTACAAAAAAACCCCAAGAAACCCAACCCAGAAAAAAATAACCCCCCCAAACCAAAAACAAAACAAAAAGCAAAAACAGTGTGTAGAGTCTTGAAAGGACTTTTACATAAATGTCAACATATGTACCTGTACAAAATTAAGCTGTTTTAATCTTTTACATATTGCAAGCAAACTGGAAACCAAAGAAGTCTAAGAGGTTTACATTCTTCTCGGTACTATATGTGAGCTAATATTGCTGAACTAATTACAGTCTTAAAATACGCTATTCCCAATCCTAGTTGTCTACTGTAGCAAGATACCTTAAGTTACAACAACAAAATCTTAAGAAATAAAAGACTGAATAAAATCTGTTATAGAAATACCCTATTCTTTACCAGCACCCTCCCTCCCCCCACCCCTTCAAAATCATAAGCAGCTCTTTCCATCACAGACGAATAATGTAAGAGTTAGACGAAAATCCAATTTATGTAGCGTATCTTTTGGTCCATTGTCTGGCCATTCTGTCATGCTCTGCTCTGTTAGTCATATACTGAGTGGCAATACTTCCAACCAGGGGGTCAGCTGAAAAGAAAACAAACGACTTATTTCAGACAAGTTACTGAAGAAAAAAATAAAGCTGAAGTGTGAATTTAATACAAGGGAATCACACAGGTAAGGTACATTGCAACAGTCTAAATATCCTGAATTGATGGTCTGTATCTTCATTGATTTGTGTGTATTTATGGCGACGTACTAATCTAGTACTTAATAAAGAGCAAAATGGCAATTAAAGTTTTAAGGAGTTTAAAAGACAACGACCCAATAGTCATATTTTGCATTACTGAGGACTTTCATCAATTCATGCGTTTCAGGTTTATTTCACCCCTTCTAAAAGTGCCTGGGACACACTCATTGCTAAGTGTACTCATATCGGTGTAAATCTGCCTTCTAGGAAATATCAGATATCAAGGAGAGGTTTATGTTCCCAACAAGTTTATTTTTATTGTACGTAATAGAGTGTGAAGTCTGGTGTTTCTCTCATCTTTAGACACATATAGAAATACAACCTGTAAAATTGACTTTGGAAACCAAGACCTATTCCTCTTAACTGGTGTGGATAACAGGTGGGCTAAAGAAGCAGTGAGGACTACTTGTGGCATAGTTGGTCACTGGTTTTAAATGGATGATGGAAAGTAAAAGGCTAATCTCCTTGTTTTCAGAACTGCGTTTGTGGCTCTTCTAGCTCCGTTACTGCGTTACTACAGTCCTACAGACCAGTGAAGAGTGTTTAACCCTTACCCAAAACCAGAGTTGGTTTGGAAGGGGAAGGAGTTTTCATGTGCACGCCGCTTTCCTCGTGGGTCAGCCTGAGGAGCGGTGAACAGCAGGCAGGTAGGGTGTATCACCTCCACCACCTCCAGCCCCTCTCCGGCTGCCCTGGAGAGGGAAACGTGCTGCGCTGGAGGCCAGAGCCGTGCCGGCCGAAGCCAACGGGAGGAGATGAGGGCCATGTCCCTTGGGTGCCGGGTGGGGTGCAAGGCGGCACGGCCGCACAGGGGACTTACCCGGGTTGCAGTCTGTGAGGAGGGAGCAGATGGAGAGGAGAACTTTAGAAATGGTTAATGCTGGGCTCCAGTTGTCTTTTAAAATGTCCAGGCAGATGACGCCTTGGCTGTTAATATTACAGTGGTAGATTCTTGTCCGAAACGTTACCTGCAAGAAACGGATACGTTTTACCACACAGCGTGGTAAAGCGATAGACAGTAAAAACCGAAGGGAAAAAGGAAAAGCGCCCACGCACGCTGGGGGAGAAGGGGGCACGAAGGCCGGCCTTTGGGCCCGGGCTCAGGGTGGTGGACGGAGCCGGGGCCGGGGCCGGGCTCCCCGGGCCGCCGCCGCCCTCTCGCGGCCCTTGGCGGGAGCGCACCCGCCCCCCGCCGCCTGGCCGGGCCGGGCCTTGCCGGGCCGGGCCTAGCCATACCGCCCTGGGCCGGGCCTTGCCGGGCCGCCCTCCGGCGGGCAGGGAACGGGCGGGCTCCCCGGCACCCCCACCTCGACCGACCGCGGCCGCCTTGCGCTAAAAGGCCGTTTCCCACAGGTAGTTCCAGGGTAAAACAAGAGAGACAGCCCGGGTACATGTTTGATGCTGGAGGCAAATCAGAAGAGCCTGATTTTAAACCGAAAAACAAATGGAAGTCTCACAGGCGCGTGGCGGGCAGTACCGTTTCCAGCCCCTCCGAGTAGACCCGAGCGGCGTTAAACGCGCCGTGACGGGTCACGGCATAGGTTTCCCGCCCGAAGGAAAGGGAACCGAACCATAGGGTGCCGGTCACGTATCGGAGCCCTGGGGTGAATCACCGCGGCCTCAGCACGGGCTTGTGGCTGGCGACACACATACCACCTCCCGGCTAAACAACTGCCAACTTTCCAACCTTGGGTGCTTACGGTCACTGTGAAACCCAGGTTATGGGTTTTTTTTATTATTTTTTAATTATATTTATTACCTTTTGTCTTTTTGCTCACAGTGGCAAAGGGGCCTGGGGCTTTAACACCAGCATTTTTCTCCCATCGGGCTCCCCATTACTTGTGAAAGCCCCCAGACAGGCCAAGGCACTTGGAGTGGCGGCTCCCATCACTTCCAAGTGCTGAGGACTCAGTTGGATTTTATTATTTTCAAATTTGGGAGATGTGAATGAGCCAGGCAGCTTGCCACAGAAGTTATCCAAAAGGGAAACAAAAGTACCACAAGCTGTTTTCAGGAGAATACAATGTGACCTGCAGAAAGGCCTTACTCTGACTCACTGGATAAACAGCAAGAACAAATTTGGTGGAACTTGCATGACTTAGGCTTATCCGCGTGAACAAAGGTTAGCGGGTTCACGTCCTAAAACCTCAGAATTTGTCAGCTATTCACACCCACAGATTTTATTGTCTGTTTATCAGTCATGGGGGTATTTGTGAAACACACTAAACAAGCCACGTTAAAGTGTGCGGTACAAGAACACACTAGTGCTTTCTCCCAAGATTAGACCAGCCCACACACAAAACTTGCCAGCCAACCCTCATTTTTCCTACCATCCTTCTGATGCAAAAAATTTGCCTGCAACCCTCCCTCTCACAGGCTCAGGGAGCAGGCACGGGGCGGGGGGGTGACACAGCTACAAAACCCCAGTGCCTGGTGTGTCCCATTGCATTGCACCCATGCAGTGTTTCCAAGAACGCTCCTGATGCACAGCACGCATGGGCTATTTTCGGACTCAAAAAAGCAGTTACTTGTCACAGAGGAGACACCCACACTGCACGCTTGGGGAAGCTTTCTGGTTTGTTCCTTGTAAACTGCTTGGATTTTGGATTAAAACAGGAAGCAAACAAACAAAAACCCCCCAAATCCCTACACTTTGGCACATTATGGGTGGGAACAGCAAAATGTCTGCAAGAGCGCAGAGATGGGTCTCCCTCCCACACCTTTTGCAACAAGCTGCAACTCCAAAACCAAGAACCCCTGCCTCTTTCTACCTAGGGAACCTTAGAGGTATAGCAGGTAAGAAACCAAAATGACCTTCGTTTCCCAGATCACCTAATCCTCAAAGGAGAAGCAGCAATGACTCCCTGCAGTTATGTGGAAGTCCACGCACATCAGCCTGAGCAGAGGGAGGGCGGATCTGACTCTGCGGTACCTGCCCCAACCCATACTGTTTAGGGCAAAACAGAAGTTTGTGGTGTTTGCAGTTGCTGGCAATGGCTCTGCCTTGGGTTCCCGAGCAGCCCTCAGGCCAGCCCCACTGCTTGCTCAGTATTTCTCTATTTGACCTGCAGCTTTGGTCTCCGTCCAAGAGGGCTTCTAAATGTAGGTGAAAAATAATTCTAACAGATTAAACACTTCCAGAGGGGGAAGTGTGGAGTATTTCCAAGTTGATACAATAAGGACCAAATAAACAGAGAGGTCAAGAGGTCTAATTTGTAAAGACAGAAAGTTGCTAATCCTGATTCTGAGCACAAAAGCTAAATACTCTATAGGCAGTCCCTCAAATCCAGTTGACTAATAACTGGTAACAGAACATGAATCCTGTTTGCCTTTAAGAATAAGACTTTTTAATTAGTATTCATGAAGGAGGGGAAAGAGAGAAAGAAAGAAGACTCCCATATATTTGCAGAACAGCCTGGTTCCTTAAGATACTTTAAGATGTAATCCTTAAGGGTTATACCGATGGCACCAAAATCAGTTTTCTCCAGTTAGAGGAGCTCTACCTAACCAAAGCACTGTGGGAAAAACCTAAATTTGTTTTCACTTAAGCAGCAAGTCACAACCGGGATGGTGTTAGACACATGTAGTCCAGCTGCTTGCTATTTGCAATTTTTGCTGACAGTACAAAAGCCAGCTGTGCAGGGAACCCAAATGAAGCTGGGAGAGGGAGAGGAATTGAAGGCACACTTAAAACCAAAAATATTTAAAATAAATGTTCATTACACCTTATGGGGGGTGGGTGGGAATCACATAAAGCTAGCAGATTCAGACCAAAACCAAGAGAAAATGAGTTACTTAGAAGTTAGTACAATGTATTCAGGGTCAAGAGAACAGCATGTGGAATAGCAGAAAAAGATAGTGTGATTGAACAATCCTTTGGAAATGTCCCACCTGAGATTACATTAATTCAGTAACTATACAGACAGTTAAACTCAGTTTTTGAAAAGACATAAAAGAAGCTAATCTCAACCTTACCCTGAAGCGATAGCAGAGGCTAATTTACACAAGCAGCAAAATGGGAGGGGAGGGAAGGAAGTGGTTAGAGGTTATTAGTACAAATGATCAAAGCACACACCAGGTCAACACAAGCTACTGTTTTTACCTCAATAAATGAAATCTAACCCAACTATAATGTAACTCTTGGGAAAACGTCCATTGTAATAGTAGAAAAGAATAGCAATCATCTTGAGGACTAAGTACTGAACTCAAATTCTAATTATACTTGTTTATTGGGTTCTCCTGAATCCAGGCCCATCCAACATGTGCTTGACTCAGTTGCTATCTGAAACAAATGCAAAACCAAAATACCACTCCAAATGAGAAAATGTAAAAGCAGAGAACAGATTAACGCTAACATCTTCAAAGTGTTGTATGGAACGCTCAATAAATGCAAAGGAACTCCATTATACATATTTAGGGCAGGAGAGAGAATATCTGTCCCTGTATCAAATATCTCCCACTGAAGTTCCTTATACTGTGCCATGTATTTCCAAGTCAAATTTTAAGACCTTTAACTTCTCCAGCCTCAAGTACAGTAGAGCAGTCCTTCTTCATATCCTTCCAGGATTCTGTTAATATCACTTCTAGCACAGTCCTCTGGCTCTCCTATAGCAACATCCTCCCCCAAAAAGTTTGCTCCAACATACTGAATCAAACCCTCAGCTGGAGCTAGACCAAATCCTCAAAGCCTGCACCTGTATATCCTTCATCACACATCTCTAGGATGCTCGTCAACCACACAGCATTTATCAACAGTGGCTATGCCTCAATACCTTCTCTCATGCATATTCCTAAAGGCTTGGAAGCCTGCCTGGATGACCAGTTTCACCTCACTTTAAGAAGGTAAATCCTTTAATGACATTTCATTTTCAAGTTATGGAATGTGTTCTACTACAGGCACTTCACCACGGGGCAGCCCACAACAGGGACTGTCCTCACAAGAAGTACCAAGGACTCAAAGAGGCAGTACGGGTTTTCTTCCACTGGTTTTCACAGCTTACCAAGGAAGATTCAAGGGAAACTAGTCCCTTCACTCTAGAGAGCTTAATCTTTTCAGAGGTCAAGGCTTCTGAAGTGACCTTCAACCACTCTACTGCTCTACTCGTGCTTATCATAAAAATGATACACTGGTTTTTCTTCCAACTAGCCGTTTCTTTATTTCTTGCCCCATAAGACAAATATAGAAGGGCTATGGTAATGATGTTAGTCCTACCACTTCCAGACGACCCACAAACAATATTTATTAGTCACTGCGAGCAGTTGGGCAATCGGAAATCAACAAATTAATGGGAATAAAGCAGGAGCAATATGATAATTATATTTTGCACATGCATAGGTGTTAACACAGGAGCCGCTATAAGAGTCTTTGGTTCTCAGCAAAAGAAAGGTTCTTCATTTAAACCTGAAGAACCCAAGTAGCACAAGTATGTTCTATTAGAGCACTGCTATGCTTTCTCCTATATCCCATCTCAATGTGACTGAAGCTATACATATTTTATTTTCATACATATATGTGGTTTGTAAACCAGCTTGGACTCTGCTAGATTAAAGACTCCATTTAAATGCAACTCTGCTACAATACAGTGAACCTCCACTGAACTAGTTTTTAAGGCCTCACTAAGTGGTGCCTGTTTTTTTTTTTGTTGTTGTTTTTTGTTTTTTAATCCCACCCTTCTTTTCATCTGGGTGAGGATTTAGATCCTAAGATAAAGGCAAAGAGATGCCTGTCAAAAGCACAGAGCAAAAAGCAGGGCTGAGCTGGAATGACAAAACTGTATCTTTGGTTCTGCATCAGGGAACTTGGCATACAGGGCTGCCTCAATACCACTGGTAGTTATAATATGGTCTTGTAAGGCATCAGGCTGGTTAAGCCTGGGATGATAAATGCTTCTGACTTATAGCATAGAAAGCAAAGGTGTAGCAAAGCACACATGGGAAGGTAAAAGCTCCTTTCAATGCTTACTGGGCTCATGACATAAGATACTGCATATAGGCGGTTGGACAATAAATTATCCGATGCAAGCTAATTAAACCAAAACAATGAAAAACTATTCTGAACTGAATTAAACTTTAAGACAAGACACAAGAGAACCATCTGTGCTGCCAGAGAACCTTGAAAGAGGGATGGACAGGCATCAGCAGGAAATCACTAGATATGTCCTAAGGTAGACCATGCTGCTTGTGAATTGGAGCCCTAGCTTAGGGGTAGAATTTAAGGTCCTATTGAAACTACCAGAAACCCTGAAGTTATGCTAGCAAGAACAGTCGGTTTCCTTAATTTGGGAAGCTTCTATTAATTTGTCTGGTATGACCAATTAGCATTGTCTCCCCTGAGATGGGCTGAAGGCCTGACCTATGGCAAGCCCTTTCTACTGCAGACTAGACTGAAGTCTGAAGATGGGGCAGACCTCACCAGTGCAACTACTTTTAAGTAGAATGTTAAACATGCACATAAATGCTTTCAGATACAAGGCAAACATGAAGTGTATACACAACCACCTCTTCCTGTAACCCAACACTCTTCCTCTGGCCAAGTATGTGAACCACAAGATAACATTCACTTGCACTGCTATTTGCCTTGTGGCATTGGAACATCAACAACACTGGAATATAAGAGCTTCACAAATGTAACACACCTACAGAAAAAGTTTGTTACTGTACAAGTAGGTGAAGAACACAAGTACCCAACAAAACTGAAAAATTAAATACTACTTTAGTGGCCAAAACACACATAACCGCTATGCTTATGACAACTGAGTGGTTTGAGAAACAAGTATTTGTATCCTTTCTCCTCTCCCCAGGTTTGTTTACTTTTCAGTTTCTCAGTCCTGTCCTGATGCTTGCACTAATTGCTTAGAACCTCATATAAACAGAAGGAAAAAGAAAACAAGCTCTAAAGTAGTGATGAAGAGGATTAGAAAAGCTGTTAACATTAGCTAATAGAAACCAATGTAATGTCTGAAATTAGCTTAAGCTTGTTCTTAAAGAGAGTGGCTTTCAAATGGGCTGCATTCCATTAACACTGCTTGCTACTCAATGGTCTGTTGAGCTTTCATGACTTAATGCATCAGCTACAGGTCTCTTACCTTTGGAGGCTTGAAAGGATATTCTGGTGTAAATGTGATGTCAAGGAAGAAAACACCTCCCTCATAGACTGAACCTGGAGGTCCTAGAATGGTTGATCTCCATTCGTAGATATTATCACCTTTGGGGCCAGCACTAAGAGATAAAAAAACCAAATGGTTTAGAAATGTTACCACAGTTCAAACAAATATGACCTTTTACATTCTTCAAGTGTGATATGGAAGAAAGTTTTCAGTGTTATGCTTCGTACACCACCTGAAGTAAAGACAGGGATTAAAAGTAGATTGAATGCTTCCAAAATTTCAGAGATCTTACCTGGACTTAGCAGTGTTCCACACTGCTTAGCAAAGCTAAGAAACTAGAAGTGGGGTATGGTTTTCAGCCCCTCTCTCCTGACATTTATAAGAGCAGCATTGCCCAGAACTAATCCTAAACATGCTACACAATCTCAATGCAACAGAAAAGTTAAGTTTCAAAGAACAATTTCCTACTGTATTTCAGAAATGGCTCTTCCAGCTCAGCCTTAATAAAACTGTATGACATCAAAGACCACACTAAATAAATTAAGGATTTATGTGGATTTTATTAATCCTGTGTGTTCTTTAAAATTAAAATATATTCCTGTATTATTGCTAAACCAAGGCTCAAGGTATAATTGAAGGAAGCCAAATACATGATGATACTCTTAAATGTCAAAATTTTCTACATTTTTAACATTTTGCTACACTGATTTCTAAAATGAGGCCACATGAACTCATCCCATTGATACAGTTTGTATTGTGGAACTGCTTTTGTAAGGGGAATTAAAATCACTGTGTCAGATTAAAACAGCGCTTTCTCAAATCAGCTTTGTCTAATTCTAGATTCTCCCTAACCTGCCGGCAGCTCACCAAGAGCAGTACAAGCTAAAGGTGTTGGTAGAACACAAATGTCTGCTTGTTGAAAATTAGTTTTACTAAGATCCTCAGACACTTGTGTTCTGTAGCATGCCATATGTCACTGAGTATTTCCAAGTACAGTTGAACCTATAAAGCCATTAATGGTTTAGGACTCCACTGCTACCTCTTTCTTTCTGTTCTGCTATGGTAGTATTTTATCTGTAAGATGCCAGAGCTGAAAACTCCCTTTGCATAAAGGGAGGTGCTGACACAGCTTTTTCCATCATGGATGTGCTATGACTTCAGAAATCTCTTCTCCCCTTGTTCTGTAAAGGGATGGATTTTAACATCCCTAATACAATGAAAATCAGCCTTGCTCTTCTTTCCCCATTCTTTTAACAAGGCTAATATAAGACAGTAGGATAAAAAAAAGGCTCTTTACATATTATAACAACCATGGAGCAGTATTACTTGAGAAGGAAGGCAATCCGATAAATTCAATATATACATCACAATATGCATTTGATTAGTGTGAAAGGACCCAGAGTAATTGCTAGGTGTTAGTAACAGCATTACAAATAGAAATACAGTTACAAAAACATAAATTCTCAAAGTAACAACAGTCAGAGACATGATTTTTTTCCCCTGCTCTTCGCAGTACTGGTGAACCTGATCTTGAAAACAGGGGTATCAGGGGAAAGAAAGGGAGTGAATTCTGTTATCAAACCTAAAATTTTATTTTCAGATTAAACTAGAAATAAAAGTTCACAATATGTTGGTGCTAAAAAGTTCAACAATAGCAAAGCTATGACTAAATGCATGCTTCCAGGGGAAGGAAAGCATGTAAGAAAGCAGTAAAGGGAGACAGGTTCTTTGCAAAGTGATGCACCAGCCACTAGGGAAAGATTTCTCTCCTCAGAACACAAAACCCCGTGCAGCTCAAGATCGGTACTAAATTAAAGTAAAAGCCATTCCATCCTGAACACTCCTGGCATCCCGCTCCACCTTAATGACTTGTCCCTGTCCTGTGCAGGCCTATATATTTGGGCACTCAGTACTCTCCAGCCACCACTTGTGCATTAGACTGGGAGAGCATTGTATTTCAACAGGAAGCTCTACTTCTTGAAAGACACCAGCTTAACTGTGCAAACTTACTGAAAAGGACTCTCTGGGGCACCTTTAGCCACCACTCCAAAGAATCACCTCTTTATGTACGTATTAGCAACCTACTGACACACTGTCATTACTGCAAGTTGCAGCAGCTATCATCCTCCCCTCCCTCCCCTAAAGATGGAGCTACTGAACGGAACAGGCACTTGAGCTTTGCTAGCACCGATTTACTGTTGGAATTCATATCACGAGAACTGCCAACTGGGAGCACTTCAGCACTCAAGAAATGCGATGTGCGATTAGCACTAAATACAGCCTTCTGAACCAATGAGCAATATTTCAACATATTGCATTTTTTTTCCAGCTTCAACCCAAAGGACTGTCAATAAAGAATCCCACAGACTTAAAAAATAATATATTATTATTTGTAATAGTCTTAGAAATCTCTTGTATCCTATTAGGTTTCCAATTAGAGCTATCACTGCATGCAAGTAATATACTGCTAGACCTCCATATTAAGAGTGTAACATCTTTGTAAGACATCAGTAGGCATTAACGATGATGTATGAAGATTACCTTTTAAGCTTTTCATAATTCAATCAACAGACTGAAAAAATCCCAACCCATCATTATCATATCAGGCAACATGTGTTACACAGCAGTGCAAGCGAGATCTCTCTTCCCTGGAAAAAGTGATATACCCAGTGAAGATGCACTGCACTCACTCTAACAACTGTTTCTGATCATTCCCAAGTGGCTGCTAGCTTATCCTCTGGGCAGATATTGCGACAGTAACGGCCAGTGCCAAGGCAGTTTTTGTTCAAGGACTCTCTACCTTTTCAAGTCTAGAAGCCGCAGTCTGAATCCTGCTGGTAAAGGCAAGGCAGAGAGAAAGTCTCCGCACAGGAGAGACCAAGCTCAAAGTTCTGCCTGGGCCAAGTGCCAGCCTTGGCCCAGGCAGAACTTTGAGCTTGGTGTTGCTTTGGAAAAACGTCATCTTGCTCTGACTTCCTTTGCTGGCAGGTGCCATGTTCTTTCTCAACTTAAAAACCAAACAGGTAAACTAGGAACGCCTGCAGCAGAGGCTGGCGAGCGGAATGATGCCTAGGTAAATTGGCTGCATGCTTAGATGCCTTGCAGTACTGAGCAACTGTAAACATAGGACTCTGTCTCAGAGATGAAGTGTTCATGGAGAAGACACACACACACACTCTTTCATGTATTGAAAAGGCTAAAATGACAGATAGCCTGCAAGAACAGCCAGCCTGTGGCTTTTTCTTATTAAGTCAGCAGATACAACCTCCACCACAGGCCTGTGTTATGCGATACCACCCTGATATTTTGCATACACAAACTCAGCTCCCTCCTCTGCCTGGGCATCTCTGGGCAAATCACTCCAAGTATGCCTATGCCATGGAGGGAAGGCAGGAGTTTTTGGTGTTCACCTCCTATAGCTAATGTATGAAAATCCCTGGGAAAACACTGCTGGTACTTTCCAGAAGAATGACTCAGAAAGAGCCCTTACCTATGTCAACTTGCTAGTGCATTTGGAAACTACCTGGTCCCTTCTAGGAGTTGATCAAATGATAACATAGCTCTTCCTCTAGTGAAAATACAGTCTGGTGAATACCTTAGTTCCTCTTCTTTGATATACAGAAAACGTGCAACAGCAGATCGCTATAGTGATTAGTGAATCAGGCAATGCTACAGACATTTGGTTACAACCCTGATATACCAAAGCAGCGCATATTCCTTTTAAAAGCTAACTAATTTAGCAGAGTAGTTTAAAAATGCCAGAGATGGCTATCCATCAGGGTGATGAGAAGAAGGGCCATTTCATGGTATGCTGAAGTAAATAACAGCTAATGAAAAACTACAATATGTTTCAGTTAAAACTGCAAGTAACAAAACCACAAACTCATACTCCAGCTACTCCCTATCCCTAGATGCTATTTTTGAGGCTATTTTGCCCTGAACAGGAAGAGTCTGATGCAAGTAGCTAAGCTGTTTTGAAGTTGCACACTTGTGGAAAATAAATATAATTTCCAAAAGCACTGCAGACATGACCTTTTCCAAGGGACATAGCTCAAATCAGAACGCAAACAACACACTAACAGCACCTGGGAATTCCAAGGTGGCAAAGAATCTAGTGATCTCCAAAGCAAAGCTGCACCATTACAAACTGACAGCAACATCAATTGGTTTTGTTGTTTTATTTTGTAGCAAGAAACAGTGAATGACTGAACATAGATTGCATCTTGGTTGTATACACACCACCTTACTAGGCAGCTTTAGTAAATATTTAGTTCACTGTTAGAAGGTCTCTTTTCTTCCCTTTCTCCCCCCCCCCCTTTTTTTTCTTTTTTTTTAAAGAAGCGAGCCCAAAATGCATTAGAAATATTGACTGGCAGGGAGGCAGCATATCATTCTCACATGAAGTTCTGGTGCACCTTGATTTTCCCTCCTAATCCACCCCATTTCTGACCTCAGGGTAAATATGCTTTCTTTTCTGGTAGTCCACCGAGTGGGTCCACGCTGAGCTTGCTCACCTACATTATTTGGCTGAATCTGGTGCAGAGATTGCAAAAGTACCCTGGAAGTCGTAGAGGCAGGTGCAGGGTCTACAAAGAAGCAGGACAGCTCGTCTAGCTTAGCCACTGAAAAAACCACATGCTTACAAAATCCCTCATTCAAAGATATTTTGCTCTACAGATCTTTAAGCAAGCTGTGTTAAAAATGGGAATGTCAAAGAACAGAGTTAAAACCAAACAAACAAAAAAGCAGCTAATCCTTTGGCCACAATGTCAATTCAAAAACTTCATATATTAAAGCATAGCTCTAATTTTAGAAATAAATTGTCACCTTCTGCACATGCTTTAGCTACCAAAATGCATTATTATTATTTTTTATTACTATAGCGCCAAGACATTCCATTCACAGATAGGACCCCACTATGCTAAGCATGCTACAATGCAATCCAAAGTCTCATGTACACAACTTACACAGGTTTTTCAATTATAAAATAAGCATTAAAACATTACACAGTTATTAGGAAGAAATTCAAACAGACAAGATAGAGGTAGTTAAAAGGATACCCTGGGCCATCCATTTAATTGCCATTTTTCAGTCAAGTAGTTTAAAAGTGGGTTGTAATTTTTTTTGCCTTGCATTTTTAGTCAAAGAATGGAAGTGAAAGGAAAAGAAAGGAAGGGAAAAGAAAAAAATCACAACACAATAAAACCCCTCCTGGGCAACCATAGAAAGTTAGAGGTAACGTACTGAATTACCATATGACTACGTGAATTAGAGTGATATTTTTTGCCCACTGTCATTATACACAGCCAAGCTGCTCCTCTGTGTTAACATTAGCTAAAAATGATGGATTGACCACAGGTGAAATGCCTACGAGCTCAATGAGCGACACAGGGAAAAGACAGCAAGAGAAAAAGTTGCAGCTGGCTTTAATTAAAACATAAGAAGGGAGCAAAGGAGGGAAAGGAGAGGTAAGCGAGCAAAGCTGGAGCGCTATATTGCTACAGCAATCCAAACTATAAAATTGTGAAAACAGAACTTAATTCTCCTTCTAATGCATGTTCGGGGGCATGGTTTTCAAGTACAATGCGGTAAATATTATTATTTTTCTTGTAACTCATTGAAGGCACTGTATTTTCTGTCTTAAGTTTAAAATGGCAGTCACAATATTATTGCACAAGGGTAAGTACCTTACAAATCCCACCACATTTTTAACAGAGAAGAGCATGCACAGAATTTCTGTTTTAGCATCTGAGAAAGCTTCTCCCTTAAGTATCAGACTAATGTAAAATTGGGGAGGGGAGGTTTGAAAAATTGCACATGAATTGCACAAAGCTTAAACTGGAGGATAAATGGTGCAGCGAATTACATTCTTACGAGGTTAAAAAAGGAACTAAATAACTAAATAGCTCTGATAATGGAGCTGATAAGGTGTTATGCAGGGATTTATGACACTTCAAGGAAAACTGTTGCAGGAGGATTTCTCGGTGGGAAGGAAAAAAAAAAGACGACCAGGTTTTCCACTTTTATATAAAAAATACTTGGCAACAAGATCACAAAACAACCAAGAGCCTTATTGTTGCCAAGATCTCACTCTTTTCAATTACAACAAGAAGAGAAATGCCCAGGAGTACTTGCAAATTTAGGACCTTCACCTGAAATATTTCAGTCTCTGCAAAATATTACTGTGAAGTCGCTACTAAACTACTTGGTGAAAAGGCCAACCCTCTTGAATAATTTCACTGCAGAGTCTGATTTTTAAACCAGGCTTCATAGATTTAAAATAAAATCTCAGTTAACAGGGAGGTCAGAAGGAGACTTACGATATTCTCAGGAGTGTGCTGCAGCTCTATTTAGTTTAACAATAATCACTTCAATTTAGGAGCAAGTCCCCATAAAAAGGTTCAAGAGAAATTAATCCATTTAGCATTAGTTCCAAAACTGAAAATAAATCCAGCCTGCTCAGCTCTCAAGGGCTTCCGTTTTTCTTTGCAGTGGGTTCTTCCTAGCCTTCTCCACCTCAAAGCATTGGAATTTTGTCCACTACATGTAGGAACATCTTCAGTGTCCAACACGACTACAGAAAGGCCAACTGTTTCTGCAAGTCCGCAGCTTTAGTACATACAGTATGCAAATACAGTAAATGTCAGACTTTAAGTAGTCAATGAAATTATTTTCTTCATATGGAAATCTGTTTTCCTTTTCTCCTCATAGTTATAGCTTAACACCGTGACCAAAAGTTAAATAAATTGAAATGTATTGGCTTATATTTGACCTTGCATCTCCCATTAAATAATACCCTGCACAAGAAACAATAAAACAAATTGGGAAAGAGTAGAAGAGAATCTGACTCACCTAACAATTAGCAACAGCTTATTTAAAATTACAAGACAACATGATGGTAGAAACTGTGCTCTGCCAGCTTAACTTTGTGTTATTTTTACATCAGTTTCCTTCCTGCCATTTGTCAACTGGACTATTAGCTGCCAGTATGGGGACAGAAATTCCTTCACATCATCAGATCTCATTTCCATATTTAGTATTTATGGCACAGATGTGTAACTTACAATTGGTAAGCAAAACAATTGGTAAGCGGTTTCACAAATGCTGCATTTTTGCAGCTACACCATTTCGTCTGGGCCTCCTCATGTTCCAACAGGTTTTCCAAAGTTGGTATAGAAATAACTAGTAAATCTATTTGTTTCTGTAATTTTAATGCTTTTGTAAAGCAAACACACTTTTAAAGTGGTTGCCCAGCATCAAACTGACAATCCTGTATTTACAGACAATAAAAGAGAATCAATACTATTAATAAATACGAAAGTTCTTGTGTCACTAACCTGAAACGTGGCGTACCCCTCAAGAGAAAACAAAGGCTCTACTTCTTCCTAGTACTTATTGAGACATAGTAGGTCCTTCACACATGGAAAAGAAACTACCGCCTCTGACAACAAAACAGTTCAATAATGCCCCATTCCCCACCCCATAAGCAGCCCTAACTGTGCTACATTAAGATTATCAGAGGGTTCTCCCCTAAATACCATGCTTTATCCACTAGAGAAAATGGAAATCCACCACAATTAACCTGCCATTCCAGAATCAAGTTGGGACCTACATCTGTGTCTCTGTCCTCCATGCCCATCTCCTGTCCTGTCGCTATCAGTGTGGGAACATGAAAGGTGGTCTCAATAAACAGATAAAAAAGCTCAGCACATCATAAATATTTAGGCACCCTGTAGTACATCAATTGTAAAACTGCTAAGTTTGAGCCTACATGATCTGGAGGCTTCTGTCTCTTCTAAAGTCACTTGCCCTGTTCAGGAGCAGGGAGGGGAAGAAAAGAAAAAAAAGGATCCCACAATTTTTCATAAGACTACCTGTCCAGCATTGAGATAACATAGTGGACTGGTTATCTTAGGCTTTATTATCATCAGTTTGCTCTATTGATTTCATTATAACTAGTAATTCTGTTGATCAAGAAATGCATATGTTAAATAACTTAGATTGAAAGAGCAACAGCAGCTACAAACCACCTTGGAAAAACTGGCCCCAGAAAGTTAATGATGATGTGTAACGCTTGGCAAGAAGCCCTTGCTATGCTGAAAATTGAAAGCAGACAAGACTCTCAAACTTCCTCAAACTAATAAGGACATGGTTCTTGTGGCTTCACCCAACGGTCTCCTTGAGTAGCTTTCTTCCTTCCACGGGGAAGAAAAGGGCTACTTTTAAGAGCGCGGACAATGCATTGCCAAACTAGAGATACATTACCATCTCTCTTGCACTGAACTACAAGAATTCTGTTTGAAGTCTGTACTCTGAACAGATGATGCAGTATTTTAAGATTGCTAGCTTATATGCAACTTTAAGTTATCAAGAGAACATAACCTAAGGAAAAAAATTTGCATATGTACCAAATGCTTCAAAACTGATCCTCCTGTCCCGCCACCTACCAACCAACCCGCCCTAAAAACGTGCTCCAAATTAAAACAAATCCATCAGCCAATCAACAGCCTCTTTCCCATCAGATCAAGGATAGGTAGAGTCAACGTTACCTAACTAGAGAACCAGGTCATCCCATTATCTTGGCTTCGCATCGTTCTATTGCTTCCCACCAGCATACCAATGCTGACACCGATAACATTACGTTGCTAATCAAAATATATTATGTTTTGAACGATGTATCTTAATGATACATGAAACCTAGAAAGAAAAAAAAAATCTAATCTGGATGTCTTCCCCTTCTCCTTTATCTACTTTGAACTCTTTACATTAACTTCCTTTCTTTGCTATTCACTAAACAAATCAAGATCACTGCATTTGGATTAAGCTATTTCACTGCAGGTGACAACAGCAAAATTGAACAAACCACCCTATACCAAAACAAAATTTGGTTACTCAAACCAACAACAAAGTATTATCAGTTATGCTGCACTACCCAGAGCATCTCTTTACTGATTTTCACAGTTCCAAACTATCAAAGCTGCCTAGCAGAAAAGTAATTGGAAAACATTGCCTTTGAGCTTTGAAACTTTAGCATGTGCAGACTTGAAATTTTATCTGAGAAATCTGAGATGTGAGTTTACTATTTTTTAAGTAAAACAAGATTACCTACACTTTAATACAGCACAGCTGCCAGCCAACTACATAGCAGTCACTAAAAATTGTTTATATACCACTGCAGGTTGTTCTCATTAATAACAGTTGCAAACATGAGCCAGTCACAATAGCTAATCAGCATTTATTGTAGCATTTTCTTACCTAAATTTTATCCTGAAGCTGACATGAGGGCAAAAGCTTAGGAAAAAAAAAACAAAGCAACAAAACAAAACAAAACCAACAACAATTTTTCAAGGGATTTAAAAACAAAAATAGGCTTTTGATTTCTTGAGAGCATTTTCACACACATAAGGATAGCCTGAACAGGAATTTGTGGTGGCCTTCTAAAGTTTTCTTTTTTTTTTTGTTTTTGTTTTCATAGTATTGGGAACATTACATTTAATCCACATTAGGAGCCACAAGAGGACTAAGCAGTGCTCTCAAATGATGTAAACAGTTTTGGGGCCAACTTGCACGCCTTAACTTGAAGGGGCAGATACAACCCCTCAAATTATCTGTTTTCTCCAGAACCTTGTTTGCCAATTGACAATATGTAACTTCGCCCCAAAGCAAAAAACCAAACCAAACCAAAAACCAAAAAACCCAAACAAATAAAAAAAGCCCCAAACCCCAAACAAACCATATCACTGACTTTCAAACTTCCCAATGCCTTCACTTCATGACATTTTTGTCTGGAAGCATCTCCTGAATGTAAGGAAACATTAAAGACAATGAAGTGCCAGGCAGTAAGAGTTTCAACTTAGGGCATTACATCACTTACACCTTTTATAAAAACCACCCCACATTCACACACATAAAAGCCAACACAGTGTCTGCTCCTCCCTGATTTCCACCAAAGAGAGAAAACATAGCAACAATTTAATAAGCTGGAAAGACAACACCCATGGCTGGCAGTTAAGTTCTGCTGACAGAGGTCTGCAGCAGGCAGGTAAAAGGGAACTGCCAGGCAGCACAAATAGTCCAGGCATCCTCCTCCACATCACTCCTGGTCCCACATGGCTTGGAAACTTTGCTCCTTCGGCTTATCACTGACATTCTTAGTTTAAACTAAGTTTCAACCTTTTGCTGTCACAAAAAACCCCAACCAAACCCAAAAAACAAAAAACAAACAAAACCCCCAAAAAACCCCAAACACATTTTAAGTTTACACCGTAATTAGCTGAAAACACTGATGTTAAATAATACTTCAGGTATGTTCCCATGATCTGGAGGCTCTTCTAGTCATTAAAATAAAAAAAAAAAAAGACACATTTTCCCCACAAACTTCCTGTGCAACCCATGAAGTTCACAAAGAAGGATCTTTAGTGGCTTTTAGTAAAAATCCACATTTCTTTGTTGGATGGTGTTAATTTAATTTCTAGTAATGCTCACGTGTGATTTTCTATTATATTTCATAGAGACAGAATGAGGAAAGCACACCTCACATACACGTGCACAGTTTCAGAGACAGCAATTTACATTTTCTAACCTTTTAACCTGAGCTTTGTTAAAAGTAACGCCTTAAAGCAAGAGTGACAAGATTAGGAGAGAGTTCTTGGGTATGTTTTGAGAGTTGTGCATCACTGTTGCTATGCTGTAACTATCTCCGTACAGACAGCAACAAAATTAATAGGCATGCCTACAAAACTTTAAAACTGACACAGAGATAGATGTACTGTTTGCACCTAATTTTACACTACTAATTTTCTGAAGAAAAACTGAATACATTACTTATAATTAGGCACAAATATGAAACCAGCATAACAGCATATGGTAGTATGGCAAAACACTTGGAAGAACTGACAGCCTTAATACCTATGCTTGATGTAATTTCACATACATATCAACATAAGAAGAGAAATAAATCTATCATTAGCTACAAATCACAGGGATTTGGGGTACAAAGGCAGGGAAAAGCGCTGTAAGAACAAAAGAAAAATTATTTGTTTCCAGTCACTGCAGCTTCATTCACTTTGATTTTCTCACTAAAAGGCATTTCAAATATTCTTTTTAGTGAAATAAAGATGTCCAAACAGCAATACGTTTGCAATGTAAATACATTTACACTATTTACATTATGCTAGAAAATTCCTCAGCCAGTGTAGGCAATCCTATCTGAATTTTCAAGATAAAATAATGAAGAGATATTTCTTCATTTAAGTTTCTATGCCAAGGTCTCAATTCAGAAGGGTCAGTAAATAAAAGCCCTAGAGTACAGTTTTCTTCATAAATCAGTAAGAACAGACAAATTCCAAAGGCAGCTGACACTCCTGTAATTAAAACGAACTTTTAATATTTTTTTTTTATTTTATATTGGGTTCTTAAATCAAATGTAATTAGAAGTTATGATGAGACAACTCTCTTTTTCCAATTAAGGCAAACTAACCAAAAATAGTTCTCTTCTGCTGAGCTTGTGCCTGTCACAGAAGAGTAGAAGAGATCACACACAAAAAATCATCCCAATGGTAGTACCATTCACAGAGTAGCAAACTAACCCGTACTAAAATGATTTTTTACATATATTTATAGAGAGCGTTTTAAAACTACCTCTCACACATGTAACTTTCAAGCCATGAGTTAATGATACCACAAACATGAAAACTGATTAGGCAAAGTAATCCTTAAAATTAAGTACTGGAATAAGACAGCAAAGTATGTAGGCACTCATTTTCATCTTTAAGACTCAATTCTCTGAGACAGATATTAATATGACAAAAACATTACAGGAAATACTTTTGGCAATTACTCTTAGAGGTGCTTTTGTCGCATATATATATGTACACGCGTGTGTATTTCATAATGCACAAAACCTTTTATAACCAGACTTACAAAGATTTTTTTCTAAACACAGTTTTGCCCTATAAAGCAATGTTAAATTAAAGCTCTGTCCACCCATTAGTATCATAAAAGTCGTATTACTGCAAAGACTTTGATCACAGGTGAAATGCAAATTTTGTCACAGAACTTTGTTCCTCTACTAGCTTATCAAAAGAAATATAGGAAAATCACCAGGCTGCATCAGATCTGAAGTCCGCCTATTCCAATGCCCTGTCTCTGGTTTCCAGCATCAAATGGGGCAGAGATGAGCATCGGAAGGCTCCTGCCAGGTCTTCTGCTTTCCTGTACCGTAGCAACATTCTAAGCGGTAACTGACTGAACCTCAAAATCAGGCATTTAGGTTTCCCTTCCGAAATCAGTATTATGAATAAGCTGCAGTAATTCTGTCTGGTTTTGCCTTCCACAGAAGTTTGAGGCTTTTTGAAGCTTGCTAAATTCCTGGCTTCAGCAATGTAATACAGAGTGGAATCCCTGTGTCCAATTTCATTCTGTAAAAATTAAATAAATTAAATTTCTCTATCTTTTAGTCTCATTCCATATGCCTTTGTTCTTCTATTAGAAGACAGAGGAAAATAAGCTTCCCGTGTATTTTCTTTAAAGAATAAAAACATGGAAAATAAATATTCAGTCTGCTTTCTGAAGGAAACAATCCCTGTATCTTCACAGGAGAACTCCTCCAGTTTCTTTTTTAATAATTTCCATCTCTCCTCTCCAAAATGCACCTACTTCTCCAATATTCTTTTTGAGATAAAGTGGACAGCATTACACAAAAGTTGATGGACACTACTTTGTATATCAAAGCCTGGTATATCAAGCCTTTCTCTCATTTACATGCCAGAAATACCTCCTGCCCCTCCTTTTTCAAAATGGGAAGACTTATCACCATAGGTATGCCCTTAATGAGCATTAGGCCAGTAAAGAATAAGTCTTCTCCCTGCCTTCAAAGTAAGAAGTTTGCAGCAGACCATATGCTGTTAAATAGCTGTCTTGTTAGCAAATGCATTTGGCAAGTGTCTTTCTAGAAGCCAATACTTCCGTATCAGTCTGGGCTAGTTGAAGTCAATGACAAAACTCCCATCAAACTAAGCAGAACAAATTCATATGCAATGCAGGACAGAGAAATTTCTTTTGGGAACCTGGAAAGAACCAGCAGTGACTGCAAAAGCCAGATTGCTGCAAAGCACTTTGATTGGGGGTTTGCTTCATCACACTTAGCCCAGTTAGTAATGATGGCATTTCTCATTCTCACACTTACTGTCAGCAAAGAACACTTTTGAAAGCATCGTTGTTGCTTCTGCATCCTGTAAAAGGATAGAATATAGAATTTATTCTTCCATAAAAAATGCAAAGAATTTGTTATCAATCAATGCTGCAGCTGAGCATCTTAGCAACAAGCAGCAAGCTTTGCTTCTATCATTAACCTGACCATAGTTTTTAGATAATTACAGAACAGCAGAACCTTACAAATGAATGCACACAGCTCTGCAAAGAGAGCTGAACTCCTCTACAGGAAACATTTTAAGGTTCTTTCCTTTAAAGTCACATGATTTATTCAAAGTTGCCTTTCCTAAATCCCCAATAAGAGAGTCTAAAGACCATGAGTATTTTGGCTAATGCCCAGGGATTTCTAATCGTTGTTTCTACTGCGTTTTTCGCTCAACTTCTTTTTTTTTTTTCCCTGATACTACAGATGTGGGTTTGTTGGTTTTTGGGATTTTGTTTGTTTGTTTGCTTCTGTTTTGTTTTGTGGGTTTTTTTTGTGTTTTCTTTTTTTTAAAAAAGGCAGCTTTAGCATGTCAAGAAAATATTTCTCGTCCCTGGCCCAAATGTGTAGGAACTGTGTGGTTTAAAGCTCTGCTGAGATTTGCAGGCATAAATGTCAACTACAATAGTCAAACCTTTTAACATATTTATTACTTCGCTCCTGATATTTTTCCACTCTGTGGAATTAATTCCATAACTTGAAGTACCACTTATTAAAAAGGCAAGACATGGTAAAGAGCCTGCTACCATTATCACCTCCTTTACAGAAATACAGTGATTTCAGTCATCACAGCATACTCAAGTTTAATCAACGTTGTGGCTCTCGCTCTGTGTAGGTATTAATAATTCATAAGTCGTCGGATTCGATTGCTCACTTTGTAGGTCATTTCCGTAGGCATTCCTGCACAACCTGATCAGACATGATGCATAATGGTCATTCCTAGGATGAGCCGATATGGAAAGGGATGTGGAAAAGTGGTATAAAAAGGGACAAAGACAATACGCGAGGAGGATATTCAGTCCCAAAGAGATATAAGACAGGTGTGTGTATGTGGAAGAAGGGAGGCAGAAAAACACTTGCGTATGTACAAGCTGCGATTGGACAAAAGGATTTCCATGCAACGCTCAGAATTCAAGTAAATTTTAGTCCATAGGCAAGTTTAATTTGAAGGAATGCAAAAAAGCACGCTCTTCTGATACAACATCTCAAGATAAACTTGCTTAAGCCTAGGAGCATAGGTTTAATATTGCTCCAAAATCGCCATAATTAATAAGACTAACTTCGAACATTCATGATAGCCACATGCCTGCCCAATTCTATTTCAAATCCTGTTATGTTCTTGGCCTCAATAATTTCCTGTGAAAGTTCCATAGCCTAATTATATGTGTGAAAGACACATATAATACCTTCCTTTTATTACTCTTGTATTTGCCACCTTTGATTTCAATAGAACATCTCTCTTTGTTCTTGTGTTATGAGAAAAAGAAAGCAGATGTTTCCAATTTATTTTCTTCTTTCTGCATTAGTGTTCAGTGCAGCATGAAGCTAACAGTTAAATAAATGACTGAAGTATTTCATCCTGGCTGTGTTCTTCCAGATAAAGTAAACTTGTCTGTCTACTAGGGGAATCAGAGAAAGATGAACAAGCAAAGGAAGTAAAGAAACTCACACTTTATGAACTCTGAACAAGAGGCTTATGAGAGAACATGAGAAAACAAATACTACAAGCATTAAAAGACAGTCACCTGTTCAATGCAGGTATGCCTATATTTGAAGAAAAAAAGCCAACAACAAACGAACCGCAAACTCTAACCAAATGAAATATAGCATGTGTGACTGAAGATGCTAGTGAGGGAGAGGGACAGTTAAAAAAGCAAGAGAACCAATCACGTAATGTCACCCAAACATCTGATATCACACATATTCAGCATGCCATTTTAAACCTCACTGTAGAAGCAATCACAGTCAACAGTTACGACTTTGTGAGCATAAGCAAGTTCTCAGGCGCCATCAACAAGGTCATGGATGAATGGCTTAAAAGGAATCGATGCCACAGTTTTGCAGAGACGTTTCTGGGCATTTGCAGGAGGGTGGACCTCTGTATTTGGATATAACTACCATGATCTCGGTGAAAGCTGCACCAGACACAAGCATGACTTCAACCAAAACATTGTGTAAAATTGGGATCTCTATGTAGAGGCATTAAATTTCTAAAAGCAGTGGAAGTAGAATTCAGAGAGACTTCACCGGATTACAGACTGATGACATTGGTGTTACAATTTCAGTGGAAACCTTGCTTGATTGAGTTATTGCAGGACAGAAAAGGACAATTCAGAGAAACTACAGAGCTTTTGTATTACCTTGGCTATAGGACTGATCCCTAAATACAAGGGTTACCTAACCTCAGATGCAATACCAGCCTACGGCGTGGCTTACTGAGCACAATTCCAACTTCCCTCACATTTCAATGACTGAGACACTGGTGCCGTTAGCTGCATCCAAACTAGCATCAAATCATCCGAATAAAACCACAGAATGCAGGAAAAAATTGACTTCAGAAGACTGACATTTTCTGTATGAAATCTTAGCCACCTGTCTAGTATGCATAGAGCAAGCTTGAAAGATATTTCCATGGCTTTGGCTGAACCTCTTCTCCCAGGCTAGGTACCAAAAATCATGACAAAGACAGAAATTCAGAAGGACAAATACAAAACTAACGGGTCTGAGTTGTCCAACATCATAGTCCTTTTA
This sequence comes from Morus bassanus, assembly GCA_031468815.1. Taxonomy (NCBI): domain Eukaryota; kingdom Metazoa; phylum Chordata; class Aves; order Suliformes; family Sulidae; genus Morus; species Morus bassanus. The sequence goes on along the minus strand of CM062567.1, from coordinate 42,681,254 downwards.
TGTTACGCTACTTAAATGAGGACTACAGCCTCTTCATTTTGAATATTTCTGTTTTTTCTTATGTTTAAGGGAAAAGACACTGTACTTGAGGAAAAATATGCTTACATCACAATGCTTCATTCTGCAGTATCATGGTACCCTTGATCTTTACACTAGCATCATTAATATACGTTATTACATGTGAAAAGGCATCAGCTCTATGTGAACAGCTTTCAGGACTGGAAAACAAATTTCTGGAGCAGAAAAACTCTTTTGGATCCAAATGTCATTTGGATTAGATTTCTTTTAAAGATATATTTTCAACAATGAAACAGTTTATGAAACAAATGAAGTGTTCTTACACAATTAAGTTGTTCAGTTTTCCAAGTCCAAGCTTTGCAGAGACTGGGGGGAAGACACCAGTCTGCTATGATTAGCCAAGGGCACAACAGCACAATTAGTTCTTACTTGCTGACAGAAGGATTGGATGGAAAAAGGAAACCCAGGTGGGTGAAATACAAAATGAGGTGTCCTAATTGAGTGTGATGACATTCAGATCGAGTTTTCGGAAAACGTCATGAAACTTTTAACAAACTTGGGTGATAAAGGTACAGTTATATCTAGTTCTGATCATACCTACACTATTTCATATGTAAAATCTGAGTATATATGCATGTGTGTATAAACATGCAAATGCATACACACACACACAAAATCTGTATGCCTCCAGAGGTGTATTAACTCAGTTCAGGGGCAGTTAAAATGAACAGCTACTGCTACCATAATAACACTGTAGAAGTGCAGAAAGATCACCTAGGATTGATAAAAGGGAATCAGCCCATTTCAACCCCTTTGCTTAGATATTTGTTCAGATCACACACACTCTTATGTGTCTTCTATAATGGCAGATCTAGAATTATATTACCATTTTGTAGCAAATTATTTTTGCTACAGAATGATGTCAGGAATATACCATGCTGCCACACTGACCCGCGCTAACACCTTTTGCTCTCAGTCATGACAAGAAGTTTGGCCTTACCCTTTATACCACTGAGATTAGCTGTGGCAAGTCAGCATTATCCTTGGAGTCTCTTTTGCCCGCACTTAAGAGACTTTCCCATGTGTACTTCTCCTGGGTGATACAATGTTCAGAGTTCAGGAAAATATGTATTCCGTCAACTTTTGCAAGTCAAGTTAAAATGCTGAAGAAAAGGAAAGTTGATCTGATAACAATGCTTCTCCATACAGCTATTTTTGCACATCTGGGGCAATGAACCATGGCGAAAGTAAACAGAAAATAACGCTTTACTTTCTCAGAAATACAATTATGCTCTGGTAAGTGAATGCAAAAGGGGTGTTTGCACGCACACACACACACACGCTCTAAACGCACCACTAACAAAAAGCAGATCTGATGCAACACTGTTACCTTAGAGCTGTTGAACAGATAATATCTAGCAGTTTTTAAACTTGTAAATTATTATTAATTACCTCATAATTTGCAAAATGAAATAGTGGGCAAAATAAAAGCCAAGCTAAAATCTACTTCATTTATTTCAAACTTGAAGTCTGGTAGCTATATTATATTCTCATTCTTCCTGAACCACTCACCTACTGCAAAGCACGTATCAAGAGGTGCTATTTAGAGCCTTCCTTGCTGTAAAGGATTTACCTTTAACTGCTGGCAAAATCCAAGTACACATTCCCCTCCTAAGCATCTTTTAATCTTTACAGTTTGTTTCTGTTCCTTTATCCAAGTAGAGCAGACCCCCAACAAGTGCGCCTCCCCAGCACAGGCTACAGAATGAAGGCAGCTCTGGCTCAGTGGTGAGTGAGTTCAGGCACCTTTCTGAATAAAGCAGAAAGCAAGATCTAAGCCATGCAAGCTCCAATTAAAGCAGAAAAATAGCTTAAACTAAGAAAAATCTATTAAAAATGTCTTAGCAGCTGTGACCAATGTGGATGAAAAGTTGTGAGAGGCTGCCCCGTGGCTGTTGTGCTGTTTTTACACACTTTTCCCACTAGGGCAAAGAATGATCAAGAGACTCATCATCTCAACAAGTACTCATACTATAAACAGCTAGTGTTGAAAGTCAGACCCTTAGTAAATACATGCATTTAATAATTTTACTCCTGAGACATGCAGTTCTACTACATACCAAAAGAGGTACAGAAAGAATCAAAAATATAGGATTATTTAAGCCCTTGTTTTCTTCAGTACTACTTCTAAAGAGAAACTTGAACACATAAAACAAATCACCTTTCATAATCCTGTGAGGGTCCTAAGGATGCACATGGGATTGATCCCCTACAGGCATGCAAGTATTAAAAAAAAACAAAACAGTTCAACAGACCTCCCTTCATCTAGATCAATGTCCTACTGCAGATGCATTTATCTTTTTCCTTTCTTTGTTTGCTATATGTTCACTTGCTCTACAACTGCTGAAGTTTCTTAAAATCAGAGGACTGTAACAGTCAAACCAATGCATTGAGAAGAAAAAAAACCCAATCCTCCCACAAAAAAAAACCCCAAAACCCCACCCCAGCACAGCGTGCCCTAGCCTTTCTTACACTGTGAAACAGGATAATAAATATGAATAAGGAAGCAACACGAATCTGTGAACGGCACTATTATGATTTTTAAACAAACAGTCTATATGTTTGCTTCTCATTAGCTCCCTGTGGTGGCAAAACTATAAATGTAAAAGTTAGAGACATAAAGTGAAAAAATGAAGTAGCCAATAGCAAAGATTTCAAATACACTTACACAACCACACTGTTTGTTTTACAGCTGCTTTTCATAAAAATAAAAATATAATATACTGTGGGGGTTTGGCAGTGTGTAGAGAGGCAGCATCAAATGGCAATAATGGGGTAAGCACAAATGATCTCTTTGGAGCAATTAAGCAATTTTAGAAGCACCACTATGTCCCACAGCTAATGGGTCCAAAGAGACAGAAAGGTCAAAAGTGTGAGTTTCTCCCTACTGACCAGCGATCACATATATGACCCTTTGGAAGAGAGGATAACTTAATAATCATATTATATAATCCCTACTAGAGAATAACTATATAAAACCCAACACATTAAACAACAAAAAAAAAAGGATCTTTCCTTCAGAAGCCAAAAGCAAGATGCATTCTTCGATCCAGCTGCCTCAGCATAATTAATAAAAAAATGAACAAAACATGCTTACCCTCTTTGTGTAAGAAAAAGAAAATCACGGGCTATACATAAAACAGTAAGGTGCTCACTTAGTTCAGTAAATAGTTTGGCACTTTAAGAAAGAATGGGTAAACAATCCATACTGTGCATTAAAACCCAACAACTCTTCTAGTGACCCTGAACTCTAGTAATATGAACAGGGACGTACAAAACCGCTTATTTCTGGACACAGTTCATTCACTGTCTTCAGCAAGGACTGAAATTTAGCACGTGACACAGCGTGCCATTAGGATATGACATATTATCTTCCAGGAAAGTCAATCTAAGCAAACACTCCATTTCCATTACTATCTTAATATCCAGAAAACTAGATTCTCCCTCTGAAAAGAAACCACTTGCTAAAACAGCAACTAGATGACTTTCCAGATGTGTCACTCAATGTGTACATGACAGAAATATTAGTAAAAATACTGACCAAAGAATCTTGCATTTGCCTGGTGTACAGCTGTCTGCTGTGTAAACACTCATACAGGCTCACCTACTGCACACGTCAAATGTCTTCATAACCCCAAAGTGAAGTTTAGGTGCATCCTCTTGACTAGAAACCTTTCAAGATATTAAAATACACTTTTCCAATGACCAAAGAGTACCACATAAAGAAAGATGACAAATGTAAATTCTTATGTTACCTTGCACTCAGGATTATCCAAATGGACCATAAGTACTTTAAAAACACTCTTTCCCTTTCATCAAGCCTCTCTGATTTCTGATCCAAATACTCAAGCAATTGAAAAAAAAATATATACACACATTCAGTAGTTTAGCTGATGACTGATACTTCATTTGCAAGTAAATTAATAGGATGAGAAAGGTTTTGTCTGTTTATTTTTTAATTCCTCATAAACAGTTTCATTCTGTCAATGGGAAACCCTTGCCTTTTCAGTTCCCTGTAAGCACAGGCTGCAGACTTTGACAGATGTAATGGGTTACTGCTGAAGGATCAGTGCAGCCATCAGGGAAGAGAAGGGGCCAGAACCTGCTCAGCTCAGCAGGATAAGGAGGCAGAAGACACTAGTACCGTTCCTTACAAGCCTGTAATCGTTTGCAGAAAGAGGCCCAGTTCCATGGGCCAGAACTGGCACACTAGCTCTCTTTTGCAGAGTTTACGCCATACTGGTGTCTTGGGACACACTGGATTGTAATGAAGAGAGAGCCTAGGAAAGAAGTAGAGGGAGAGCTGACAATCTGTACGAGAGACTGGCAGGTTTACTACTGGAAAGGGACCTGGCAAAATGCAGTTTTCCCCCTCCTGTTCTCTGCTTTTAAGGGTCACATCTAACCCCACCCTATATTTTCACTCTTTCCTAGTGTGTCATAGTTCAGCCATCAACTCTAGCGCCATCCTTTTTTTCCCTGTTCGTTCTGAATCAATGAAGACTGCTGCAAATATAACAGACTTCACTAGGTAACAGACAAGTCTTCTTCCCAGATCCAGACCCCAATCAGCACTCCTTCCTTATCTCTCTTTAAGTCAAGCTGTGAATCACTAACAAATCCCATCCAGCTGTTCAGCCAGCCACGAGAGAGGTCACAGCACATCCCCACTTACCCTCAGCCCTTTGCTGCTACAGCTTACAGCTGGACCCTGCCAGTTCATCACATCCCCACTGCAAAGTGTTACCATACAAAGGCTCCACTATCCAATCCCTATTTTTCAGTCTTTCCTGACAAAATCCAGTACTAGTTATTTAACATGTCCTACACGGCTAGTTCTGTGCTACTTAGCACTGCATGAAACATGCACCTGAACAATCTCAATGCTAAATTATTTGTCTGCACTTTACATCTCCTCATAACTAAGACTCTACTATGAAAAGCAAAGCAAAAATCCTTGTAAAGCCATGTAGAGAGTACAGCTTGCACCATCTATGGGTTAGAATATTTGCATTTTCTGTGGAAAAAACAATGTACAAGACATAGCTGATACATTACAAAACCTCAAAAGTAACATAATATTTATAGTCATTAGGAGTTAAGTACATACACTGAATACTAAGTACTTTAAATCGGAATGTCTCAGCACATGTAATAGCTCTGCAATTTAACTAATATTTCCCTAACAAATAGTTAGAGTCCTCTTCATTATTGAGGTGGAAGGTGAAGTAGGAGCACAAAGACAGCAAAGAAAGAGATTAGCTGTTGGACACCTTTATTATTTCTCTGCCACTATCAAGGAAAAAAAAACAAAAACAAAAAACAGAACAAAAAACCAACCAACACTAATATATCTCAAAACACATTATCCCATTACAATGTAGTAGTATCACAAAGTAACAGCTGTGATAACCTTGATGTGCATAAAACCGGAAAATAACCAAATCGCATATTCAAGATAATACAGTAGCTGCTGAATAAAACAACTCGCTTATTTACCTCGATCAGATAAGGAAAAAAATGCAATGTCACAACATAAGCAGAACTTAATTTTTTTGGGGGGAAGAGGGGATAGGGAAACATCTACAAGCCCAAGGACTAAACCTGCCTTATTATTAAAGAACAATTAAACATAGCTGGAAATTTACTTACCACTTTGCAAACACAGACAAAAATGAAAGAAATCCTTTGCCCTCAAAATTTTGCACTCTAAGTTCAGCAAGACAAATGCATGAAGGTTAACCCTTCACAAAAGCAAGAAGTGGCTGAGTGACAGGAAACAAGAGCTTGCTTGAAATGGCAAAGCATAAAAAGAAGAGAGGCAAGAACTGTTCCACAAAAGGGCAGAAGTTGAACATTTTACGTGGCTAAAAGCCATGTCGAGCGGAACAAGGAAACAATCCATTCCCCTTGTACTCCTGCAGCATCCACAGCCACTGGATTAGAGATGCTAAAGGGTACATATCCCTGACTTTTCTCTTTCGGTCTGTTTACTGACTTGTTACCCATGAATTTGTTCAGCCCATTTTTGAGTGTGCTGATACTATCTGCTTCCACAACCCCCTGCAGGAACAGCTTCTAGAACTCCATTGCCTACTGGGTAGAAGGACTTAATCTGTTCTAAAATGATCCCTTAACAGTTTCAGTGAATACCTCTGTGTCTAGTATTATGGAATTTACAAAACAACAGTTCTTATCATGTTTCTCTTCTAGCTGCTACAAAAGCAAGGTGTGCTCCTTTGGGAGATGCAGGCTCACAGGACTTCAACAAATTAACTTTGCAACGTCCTATCTTTAATATTAGTCTGCTTGATTGGGATTGACTGAGTTTCAAGTGATTTTTTTAACTTTCCTACCTTCTTTTGCTTGCTTACTTGTTTCTCTCTCCCCACCTCTGTCCCCTCTGTTTCTACATCTGCCTTTCTCTCCCTCTGCTCCTTTCTTGCTATCACTCCCCTAATTTTCTTCTCCCATTCCTCACTGTTGTTTTTTCACATCTCACTCATGCACTTCTAAAGCTATAGGAGGACAGTCCATGGCTCAAGAGCTGCATGTGGCTCATGCAGCGGTTCAAGGAGGCCTGCAAAGATACAATTGGGCACCTGTTACGTGTAATCTTTAAGGTATAGTAGGCTGTGCCTTCTTCATTTAGAGAATACTGTAAACAGTGTAAGACTGTATAAATGCATTGACTTTATTGCTATATGAATGTTTTGCCTCCCAGGTGGGGTGTAATGCAAGCAACACAGCAAAAACTATTGCTGCAGCTTGCATGCTTGCCTGTTTTAAAAATTCACTCATGCCCAAGGAGAGGTTGGCCCATGGATAGCCCTCCCCATTCATTCAAGAGGAGGGTGGCCCATCTCTTCTTTTCCTTATAGAAGGCAATAAGAAAGGGGAGTTATATTGCTGGAGCAGACTGTTTCAGCAACCACTGCAAAATTGCCTCAGCCACCTTGATGGGCCGTCTCTCTCTGCCATCCCTTAAGGTCACTGTTAACATCTTGCACAATCTTGCTGTCCATAGGAACGTAACACCCTTCTGCCTCGAGTGTTTTTATGTCCTTTTCCATTCCTCATCTACAACTCATTCATTCTCTTAGTCTCACCAATGCCTGCAATCTGATTAACCTCATAACAGGAACGACGGAATGGAAAAAATTGGAAAAATGCTATTCTAAAGAAAGTATTAAAATTTCACTACAGGCTTCAATCCTGGGACGTCACTAAAAGACAAGCAGCAGGGCAGCTGAAGGCCTGACACCAGTTACATTCAAAACCTAGATCTCCTAGGTCACTCTTGTCACTAGCATACATCATCTTGCCTGACTTCCTAGAGCACGAGGGTGCTGTTGAAGTTCGAATTTGAAGTAGGAAGGAAAGTATAGCCGCAGCTTTAATGCAATGGAGAACTCTAGTCAGATTCATGATATTTTGAGATTTTATTTGGCACAGCTATTTAAAGCTTTCAGTCTTTTCCCTCTCTCCCACAGACCTCCAAGCCTAAGCAGGCAAATACTTTTATCAGAAGCCAAAGCACTACAAAATATGAGATTCTCAAATTGCAAATTACCCCGTCAAAAACAAACCCAGACAATTCTTATTGATAAACTACTTACAAGGAAGTCAAGGAGGACACCAGCTATAAATGCTTGAATGCATCACCTAATTTATCTCCTTTAAAAAGGTTACCAAGACATATAGGAAATAACGTGCAAATACAGTATTACAACAATCAGTTTGATTGATCAGAAACTTCTGATGAAATGACCTTTTGTGGTATACTACAGTATTGATATAATTGCTTTCAAACTATGTTACTACAACAGTGTGCGTTTTAGCAATCTTTCAAAGCCATCTGCAACAGTTAAACGCTGCTTTAATTAAATATATTGCACTTCCTCCACCATTTATTAGGTCACTTCTCAGAGCAGTATACACTTGTTCACAACACCAAATAACACTGTGAAACTTTCCAGAAGTTGTTCTCTGGAAAATTTCAAACATATGACATATCCGTAACAGTTATCACCTAAATTAGCACCTTAAAATTTCAGCGAAGATACTCAAACTGCATGCAAAACCTTTGAGGCAGTTACCCTGACAGGATTCCTTGTATAACGATCACTACCGCCCTGAAGCTTTGCTGTTGTCTCAAAAAACTCTGACAAAGTTCTGAGTCCATATCAGAAGTATTTTTCTTCTTTTCATCAATTCATTTATCGTGAAAAGACACCTTTGGACTTCAGAATTAATTTTTACTGTTGTGGGTCTTCTCTCCCCTGTGTGCAACTCTCTGTAAGATCCTAGCCATCAAAAGAAAGAAAGGAAAAAAAAAAAAGACCCCAAGACCCCTCTCCTGATTTCTCGTTAATAGACACTGGAATTCGCTTCAATGGCAAAAACCCATCACTCAGATACCCACAGCAGAAATAGTATTAAATATCAGCAATTGTCCTGCCTCAGGAAGCATCTCCCCTCCAGCTGACAGCATTTACTACTGCCTTTACAATTCTCCATACCAGTTCAAGATTCTCTGTCCTCCCAGCAAGTCCAGCAGCTCGACAAGGGAAAGATGAGAAATGCAGCTCTCTAATCTCTTAAGTAATCATTATGCTGATACAAAGAAAGTGCAAAATACATCTAACTAACATGCTGATTTGGTTTACACTCACTTCTGACTCTGAAAGGTAAAGCCTTTGGAGGAATCAAGCCCTCAATTCTGCACTGATTCACAGAAATACAGAAGCAATCATTAATCGTACAGCCTCTTTAATCCAATTACTTTGTATTTTCTCTTAAACAAATGAACTGCCAAAACTTGGCCTGGACCCAGTTCTCAGAACAGCTCAACTTAATCTCACCTGATCTACATTGTCAGTTGTGAAATCATGGAAGAGACTGGAGGGAGCATGGGGAATCAAACACTATCTGCCCTGAGCTACAACCTGCATGCCCCACTCTCCTTTCCCCCCCCCACCTTCCATCCCAGGGAGTCCAGGTTAATAAAGAAAAGAACATCGCATATTGGATGTTGCAAGTTAAGCATACAGATCTGTGATTATTCTCCTGGCAATGTCAATTAGCCCCTCATGCACAGAAAATATGTATTAAATGCACTGCAGTAACCATTACACTTTCCACAAATGCCTTGGAAGGCCAATTGCATGTTGCTGAAATTTGCAAATTGGCAAGAGAAACACGAAAACTCATCTGAATTCCAGAGTGTACAGTGTTTATTTTGACAGTTGTAGTTTATTTATAGTACTTGACAATACATGTTCTCTAGTTCATCTTGTAAAAATAATGAAGTCGGTATTTAGACCTCCACTGTTAAGCCTCAGAGGGAAAAATAAGTATAAACTTATTTTATTCAAATAAATGTACAGATTGGCAAGATTCTACTATAATGACTAAATTACATCATTAATTTAACTTAGTTTAAAGCACTTTCTTTGGTGGAGAAAGCACAGCCCTTAACCTTGTATGTGATGAGCAAGTCTGCACAGATATGCAGCAATCTCTTAACTCGTTCACATAAAATGATACCTTCTTTTTGTTTAATACATTAAATACTCTTAGAGAGGTGCTGAAATGGAAGGCTGGTCTGTCATGTACAATCACAGCAGAGAGCAGGCAGAGGGTGCAGAAGTTTTGCTATGTACTAACTCATCAATAACCTTAATCCATCGATATAACTAACTTGTACCGGTGCAGGTGAGCTATGTCACCATTCCCAACACAACCCCCTTTGACAGTGGGGCCAAAGTTAACGTCTTGTCAGATGGCATCTTATCAGCTCAAGACCAACCCATTCTTCAGAAACCACAAAGCTCTCGGTCACTAGCAACCTGCCCTTGTTGAAATCCTCAAACACAAAACCATCCCCTATCACTTTCTCAATCCCCTAGACTAGCCAGTTCTCCGTGGATAATTTTGTCTCCATATAAAAAGACAAGACAGATTCAAGCCCTTAAAGTATAAATACTCCACACAGCATTTCCCATTTATGTCTATAAAGTACCATATAGATATATCACAAATATTTCTTAAAACAAAACCAGACATAAAACCTGCTGCTATACACATATCCAATATAAAAAAATCTAGACAGAGAGAGCTGGAATACAACTGAAATGAAACCAAATTAAGGACTGCATAATCAAGAAGAAATACTAGAATTTGTCAGATAAAACAGATACGCAGCATCATAAACACAGTTGCACAGTGCCCTCCAAGGGCAGCAAAGCTGAAAGTCAAATAATAAAATTAAGAGGTATACAAGAGAGTGTGCACAGAAGGGATTTCAATCCTCTTTGTTCTTAGCCATGATACAATTTCACAGCCGCTCTCAAGATTCATCGTTCCGATGTTTGGCATGCAAGAGCACAGAATGCAGTTCATCTGGGAATTACTGAGCCAGGATGTGCCAAACAGAATCTACCACAGCATCAGCCAGCTCCTGCCACAGTGTCCGAGCAGCCTGGCCATCAAAACATTTCTGATTTTTAAAGGCAGACAATAAATAAAACCAGGAATATCTTCAGAAAGGTGAATTCCTCTAATCTTAACTAATCAATCCACAGTAAAGAAGCCACTCCTGTGCAGCTATTGTCTGAGTACATCAGGCAGAGGACTTTGCCTGCAGGAGCTGCTACCTACACGTACTTGAATTTGCCGAGTGTAGAAATGGTATTATTTTTATGGTTTGCAAGCTAGACCATACACAGCTGTGGAGGATCTCTAAATTAGTTAATACAGCGTTTCAAAAGGAAGAGTTATTTCTCCAGGGATCATGTGCCAAACAAAGGGGGGAGGGAATGCTGAACCACTGGTAGTTTATATGACAAAAGATATTTTTCAACTACACACAGCACTAATTACGAAGGTCCTTCCTATCCTACAGCTGGAAACTTCTCACAGAAAACACTCCCATTTCAGAGAAACAACACGAGGGGGGAGGAAAAAAAAAAAATGAAAAAGTGCTAAAACCACTTTTGCAAGCTGATAATTTTCATTAAATGTGATCTGCATTTTTTATTTCTACAAGGAAGTAAAACCCAGCATTTTTATCATTCTTGCTCTAATAATTTGAGTGTGCACATTAAAAAAAAATCTTACTGAAATTAAAGATTTTTAATTACAAAATCTAAGACTAGAAAGTTTATGCTAGAAAATGGCTATGTTCAGGAAGGACTATTCCAAGCATGAAAATAATAAATGACACCACTATTATAGTTTAACAGTGACAGTCCATCCTTAGATAATACACTAGATTTAAAAGCAAAAGCACTTAAAGCATTATTGGTGTTGGAGGTATTGAGAAAAATACATTTGCAAAAAATTACAAGCACCATAAAAACAAATGTAATCAAAACAAATGCCAGACTTTCATGGTATGTAGATGAAATATATTAATTATAATATGAAACTATTGAGTTCAAAACAGCCTTTGAGCCACACATTTTCTGCAGACTCCTCTCTAGCCAAGAAAACTTAATTCCACATTGCAAAGTTTTGAAAACTATGAATATTCCACATATTATAGCAGAGAGCACTTCTCCCCACTGTCTATACTGAGACATATATTTATTAAGTGCTGACAGTTAACTTTCACAAGACTCTCAGGGAGATCTGGTCCTTATTCTGTGAATTTACAAAAACTGGGCTGAAGTAGCCAGGAAACACAACTGTATTTTATTATTATTTAAATAATGAATTTGTGACAGCATTTCACTCCGAAGCAGTGGTAAGCCTTGGAGGCAAATGCCTCATTCAGTAAAGATTTGAAAATTATTTTTGTTTAAATAACAGCTGGTCTTGCCTATATGGACCTAAATGAGCCATGTGGTGACAAACTTGCTTCAGTTTGGGTAAGAAAGATTAAAAAACATTAATTCTAGTTAATATCCATTTTGGTCCCTCCACACAGATGGGAAAAATAACATTAAATTACCATGCTTACATACAGTCAGTACCAGACACCCAATAAAGCACAAATTCAAAGCCCTGCTTATAACGCAACCGATGCACACAGTTCCAGCAGAACAGCTCAGCTGCAAGTTAGCCTGAAACAAAGGAGATTTACATTCATTTCATCACTTTGCCACAGACTTCCTGCACGACCTTGGACAAGTCACTTGGTTTTTGTGTGCTGCAACTCCCCATCCCTAAAATGGGGAAAAACATTTATTTCATAACCTCACAGCAATTAGCAGATTTACTATCAGGAGACACTTAGATACAGAGGTCAAATAAATGACATAGAGAATAAACAGTACTTAAAGCTTTAATTAACTTCTGTTAAAGCTTTAGAAACCTTGTCACAGTGACAGAAGGAAAGCTTTGGCACAATACAAGTGTTGCCTACAAACAAAGACCAGGTCTGCCTACGTAGCAAGATGGAACCGTATTTTGATATCTGCAGGCAGTCGCGGACGCAGATTTCCGTGACCCAACGCACTGACATGACATACTCCTCTATCACCAACATACAGAGAAGACCAGAAGTCCAAAGTCTTTAGGTACCTTCTTTGAGCTCTAAAACAAGAGTTATAACTTTCTGATACAATACAAAGTAGGAGAAGAAATCACCAGGTGCCCTCTTAAAAGATTTTAAAAACTTCAGGTCCAAACAATTATTTTCCAGTTCACATTAACCACTAACCACCTTTTGAACTTCAAAGCCACAAGTTTCATAACTCAGTATTAATATCAGATGACAAATCGTCTTGCAGACAACAGAAAATTAAAGACCTCTAGTGCACCAGCCTACTGTAAATGATGAACATGGTAAGAACCACTCGGAAGTAGCCAAATGCTACACATATACTACACTAGGACATTGCCTCCATCAGGAATCCACAAATTTGTAAAGCGTATTAAATATATCTTTTTAGAAGACGCCTTCAAGTCCAAAAACCTACTTTTTGAATGCAGGCCAAATATGTACTGCATTTCTACACACATATTCCGCACCTCTGTACAAGTAACTGTACTAGCCTGCGTAAAACCAAAATCACAGCCTGGGGAGGGAGACGTGAGGGGCAAAGGGACTACATGGGGTGATGAAGCAGTCAACGAGAGACAAGCACAGGTAAGCATTTGGGGGACACAGGCAAGCTATGGAAAACCAGAAGCAAGGAAACCTACTGAGGGGAGAGGAAGTTCTGAGATAAACTTCTCCTCATATTACCCACATATGCGTAAAACCCACACAGCTGCTCAATCACAGGGTGTTGAGTGCGCTTGGGGTTTGGGTTTTTGTTTTGTTTTGGGTTTTTTTGGTTTGGTTTTTTTTTTTTTTTTTAACAGAGGATCTCAGGGTTACACACATGAAAATACGGTCACTGCAAGCTACAAAAATAAAAATGAAACTCATTTGTTTTTAAGCTATTTTGTTTGAAATATCAAATGTTTTTCATTATCTGTAATTGCATCTTATATGTGGTGTTTTATAAGAAAAAAAAGAAACCAGTTCTTACTAAAAATCATTTACAACCTAAAGCTTATTCTTTCAATATGCAGAGCTGCTCTGGGGTATGTTAAATATCTTGAACTCCCATTACTGCAATAAGACTGGAAGAAGAACAACACTTTGCAACGAGGCCAAAAATTAAAGCATAGCCAACGACAAACTGCTACCAAATACCGGGCACAGCACTGAAAAGGGGAAAATACAAAGACGGTGGTGAGGGGTGTAAGAATAAACGTACAACAGAAAAAAAGAATGACATTTCCAACATACCACAGGATGCAGTTTCGGGCACACATTTTCAAATGTGACTTCTGAGACTTCGGCACCCCTAAAGTTGGCAGCAGAATAGGGAGTACCTGGTATTTTATATAGCTCCCTGAATATCTAAGTTTTGAGATTAGTCTTGCAGGAGAGAGTGAGATGCCTAAAAGGAGAGGACTGCCCTCTCCTCCACTGACACCTGAAAAAAGTCCACAGAGCACAAAGGGAGCAGAGAGATGAGGGGCTAGAGGTGAGAGGAAAGGTGAGGATAAGCAAATCACGAAGGCAGGAAATCATGCAGCAACCAGAGTTTCTCACTTGCTTAATCTCCTCGCATTCTCAAATTGACTATTTCTATTTCTTTTTCCACAAGAGGTAAACTTTCCCCATAACTGCAATAGCTGAAACTCATCTCACTGTTGTGGCAATCAGCGCCTGCCTACCCTTTTACAAACCTGCTGCTACAGAAGCAAACTCCCAGTGCTTGACTGTGCAACTGGAACCTTGTTAGCCATAAGCAGAGCTGCTCTCCTTCACTCTCAGCACTATCTTTACTGAAGTAGGATGACTTCACCCCAAGATGAGCAATACCAAAACTCCTTTGGTCACACAAACACACACACACACAAACCCCTCTGTTCACGTTTTCCTACCTACCAACGTATTAAGAGACAGTAACAATTGCACCAGTTTCATGTATTATTTGCCATAGTTGCCAGCCTTCACTGTCACTCATTTGAAGGTCGGAAGGAATGCAGAGTACTTATAATTGCATTATGGGCGAAGATTAATCATTATTACGTGGACTATGAACCAATTTTTACCATTAGAAATATTTATAAAGGCTGAAACAACACAAGCTTACTATGTGGGCCTTGAAGTGCATTATCCACAGGGGTCTATGTAATTAAAAAAAGAAAAATCAAAACTGTACTCTATTTTGACAGGTAGTCTGCTAGCTTGTCTTTACTTGTGAATGATGCCAACTGAAACAAGGACAAATTAGGGTTCTAACATTATTTACACAAACCTTCAGATGAAACCTGCAACCCGACATACTTGTATGATATCACAACTTTTGGATAGATTTGCGAAGTTCAGACTGCAGTCCCAGCACCTTGATCATCCAGACTCGGTTATCTAGAGAGCAAGCCACAGTGCCTTTCTGAGCTGTGCTTCTGGGTGTCTTTCCCATGAAAATCAGGTTATGGTGGGAGAGGGAGTGGAAAGCACGTGGACTTCATCCTGACACAGAGCCAGGACACAGACAGGACAGACACCTCCAGCCCAAGAGCTGGAAGATCTTGTAATATTCAAGTAGCCATTATTGTCACTAAAACAATATTGTCCCAGCTAAAGATTTCGGAACTCCTTGGTTATCTTCCAAACAGCATAAAAATCTTACTATCAGCCTAGACCGCTACTCACATGCCTCATCCCATCCCTCCTTTCATTAATTATGATCCTTGGGACTGGTACCGAAAGAGTGGCTCTGGACCCGTCAGGCTAACTCCTGTGCTAACGCCTCCCTGCAGACTAACAGCAGCAAAAAGCTTCAATAAAAAGGTTCACGTGCATTTGTAGGTGGCAACTCAATACTAAAAAGATCAACTTAAATAGTTATTCATAAACAGATTTTTCTCTGATTTCTGCTATTACCAACATCAAAAGACCTCAAACCTCAGCCACAGCAAGAAGATAGGAACAGAGTTGTGCTTTGACAACTACAGTGAACACAGACCAGACCGAAAGCCACTTTCCTCTCAAATGAACAAGCACAACCAAAGATGTTACACTACTACTGTCTCCTCTCCAAACGCAGGGAGGCTCGGGCCATCGTGCAATGAACGAAATCAACCTGCTAGATGTTTTAAACAAATGGTACAAGTTTCTAAAAGATTCTTAAAAACAAGCTGCTCTATAAAGGGCAACAGAATATCCCTGCTTGTTATTTCATCAGCTAACATGTGTGCTCCTGTAGGGCACCCACTGAGTGATAAATTCACGCTTCTCTTCCACTGTAAGTTACTGTTCACAACAGAACTCCCTGAGCTAAAAAGCTCATAGCATTTTACTATTCTCCGCTTCCTTGGCAGGACTCTTATTTATACAAGATTAGTGCAGATTTATAAACCAGAAAAAACAAACAAGGAGAAAGTTTTCACACTCTTCTTTATAGGCCAAGTTCAGAAACATACACACAAAGCAGTGTAACACATTAAAATGCAATTGTTAAAAAAAAACAAAAACAAAACAATCCCCCAAACAAACAGAAAATTCATATCAAAACACGTATAATCTCTGGAGGCCCCCCCCTACCTGAAAACTATTTAATGTCATCCAAGCATTCACAAAAGTACTGTCAGCCCCCTAAACAGCCATTCCTCTGCACTATCCAGAGCCTCCAAGGACAGCTGCAACACACAGAGGCACACTTCAGCCCCTCACCTTCCCCCACCCTCCTCAGGGAAGGAATTGACACAAACCTGCAGTTGGGAGGTGGATCTAAGGTGATGTCAGCCAATTCCTTCTGAATCCTGTGGCAATAAAAGCGAGAAGGAACAAAGGTAAGTCACTGCGTGGGATAGCAGTTAACACATACGCCTTACAGACATACGGTCACCGCGAGTTTGCAACACTACGTAAGAGAGAGGCATGCTCAGCTGCAGCCTCCCACCAGTCCGAACACACTAAGCAGGACAGGCACCCTGTTACAGAGACGATCAGAAAAGCAGACAGGCACCGTGCACTGAACCCAGACAGGTGCACTGTTCTATGCTCCCATAAGGATGCTGACCACACAGGGGCAGTGGAAAAGACTGTCTGCTTTACTCTGCCAACCAGCCTGTAAATGAGGGGAAACCTCTGCAAATATGATGCACCAAGTGCTAGGAGGAAACTGCAGTCTGAAAAGGAATTTTGTCTTGCTGGATTGAGAGAAACAGTCATTGCCAAATTGGCTCTTCCCCTCTCCCCCCCCAGCTTCCCATCAACATCCCGAGAAAAAACACCAGCCCCAAGGGAGTGAATAACTGCACCATTCCCAAGGACACTTAAAGGAAGGTGAATATCTATTTCCGAGGCTCCTACACATTCCTGCCACCTTCAATTCTCCCCTCTCTTCACCCTCAAGAGCCACACAACATCTCCACATCCCTTCCCTCAGGACTCCAGACGCTCCCTCTCTTCACTGCGTTCCGACAACACCCTGTCCTCCCTGCCCAGACTATTCTGGGCTCACACTGCTTTTGCCACAAAACGCCCAACCAGCTATCATCCCCTTCCCTGGAGTCCCATTACTGTCACTCAGGCTTCCCCTCCAGATTTCCCCACCCAGCACTCAGTCTGCCTCCCTTCTCCTTTAAACTCAGCCAGCATCTTCTCCCTCTCTTCCACTTGTCATACATGGGAACCACAGGCTTTTCATATTAGGTAGTTAATAATCTTCTTTTTAAAATAGTTAAGGGCACGACATGTAAACACTGCTTGCCACTCATCTATGTCAGTTTGCCATGGAAACCTGCTGAGTGGAGATCTGGAATAACCAAACTGCCTAAATTCTACAAAGCCACAGAGAACACAGTTGTGACAACAGGGCATTTGCATAAAACCCCAGTCACTTTTGACACCTACAGATACAACCTCTCCGTGCTGCCTGGCAATGCTGTTCAGTGAGATGGTTTATTATTCTTACAGAAGTACTGCAAGTTTGCTCGAAAACTTCCGTTTGTCAGCTTAGCTCCCTGGAGCAGGATTGGTGCTGAGTTCAGGTGAAACACAGAATAAAGGGTAACAATTTATTTTTTTTTTAAAAACTGAGTGGCTCCAAGAGTCTGTCTCCAGGTGAAGAAAACTGACTGACGTAGCTGTTCTGGAATTACTATTCTATGCAGGCATCTCTCCCCCACGTAGATATTATTCTGGAATAAAAATTATTTCATTCTCAAAAAAAAAAAAAAAAAAAAAAAAAAAGAAACCAAACGAAAAACCCAACCCACTCTGTGCTGTGAGCAAAGACTATTTTAGAGGAGAATGTCCACAAGTGGACCTGCTGTGGATTATTTATTCTATTCAACATCCAACCATACATGGAAAACTCAATATAAGTGATGATCAGACAGAAAAACACAGTAATATATTTGGTGGAAAATATTTGGGGCTATTTTACACCACTTGCACTGGAGTGCACTCCCCCAGTGCAAGCAAACTCAAAACTCTTCATAAACATTAATTAATCCCCAAAGCAGGCCTGGAAAGAAAAAAGCCACTCTAGATCAATCCCAACCTACAGAGAGGGAAACTGATGTTGAAATGCAATGCCTTACTCCGAACCATATAGCTTCCAGTAGCAGAGAAGGAATTAAGGTCCTACATGTCAGTCCCATACCATCCCTAAAACTGATGCTAATAAGGAAAAAGGAAAAGACAGTGGAAATAACTGAGGGGCAGAATAACAGCCCGGAGGAAGAAAAGACAGGAAAATATTTGGGATGGAACAGAGGAAGAAGCACGAAGAGAGCCCAGAGAGCAGTGAAGTTGGGCAGACACTCGCTGCACCGAGATGCTGAAAAAAGTGAGACAATGGCAGCTTCGTGTGGAAAGGTAGAGCATAAAGGCTAGAGATGAGGAAAGGGAGCAGCAAGGGAGCAGTCGGGGAACGGAGCAAAATAAAATGAGGAAGGAAAGAAGATGCAGTGAATCAGTGAGAAAACTGACTGCAGCCTCACCTCTTGGCACTGGTAGATAGCAGCTTAGAGTTTTTACTCATGCTGACTTTGCTCTCCTTCTTCTTAGGCGTGCTTGTCTCTTTCTCTGTCTGTTGGTTGGAGGATGAAGATGAGGAGGAGCTGGTGCTGGCCCTCGAATCGTCATCCGACATAGCGACCCCCCCACCACACACCCCAACCTGGAGAGGAGACACCACGGGGCGTGGGGAACAAACAGTGAACACAAACACACACAGAGAAAGGCCGCTGACAATCTCGCTCTGTGTTTGGGTCACGCTCCTTTTAAAGAGTCCTCGTGTCTCCCTCTCCTCTTCAGGCCCTACAGTCAAAGCAGGATGAGCAGGAGCCTTCCCTGCACTAGTAACACCGAGGAGCAGGGGAAAGGGACTTTTAAAGCTTCCTCTCAGAAAGCAAGTGTGAAACGAGAGGAGAAGGGACTGGAATGAGGACGACTGCGAGGATCAGGAAAGCTCAAAGCAATTCCTTCTAATCTCCCCCAAACTGCACACACAAGAGAAGCCATCACCACCCACCACTATCCAGCCTAGGGGTGTAGGAGATAAAAATGGAACAGCTCCGGTCCCTTGGGTTCCCGGGAGGCACGTGGGGGACGAGGGAAGGGACGGGGCTGGGGGGGTGACTGTCGCCAGCACTAAAATGGAAGTGGGGCATCACTGGCAACAGTAGGGAGACCCAGAAGGAGGATCTGTGACCTGCGGTGGGGAAACCCCTGCCTGCTGGATAACCCCCGCCTGCTGGGCCGGGTGTTGGGAGCAGGGGGGGCAGGGAGCGGGGGGAAATGAAGGGGAACAGCTAGGTAGGGAGTGGGGTGCACGGAGGGGACCCCCGAGGCCCACTGCACCGAGGGGCACGCCAGCAAAGGGGGAAGAGAACACAGGGTCTGTGCTGGGGGGGGGCGGGGGGGGGGGGGGGGGGAAGGGCCAGGGCCTACCAGGGGTGAGAGCAGAGGGCCTGGGGAGGCCGGTGGCGGGGAGGGGGCAGCGGGGTGCCGGGGGGAGGCAGCCCGGTTTCATGCGGGTACCTCGGGGGCACAGGGGAGGAGGGCGAGCGCGGTGGGCTACCGAGGGCAGGTCCGCACCCGAGAGGGGCGAGAAGCCGTCGGGAGGGATGGGGGGGGGGGCAGGCAGGGCACCCCGGGAGAGTTCGCGGGGGGGGGGGGGGGGGGGGCCAGCCGCGGGCCCGGGGCGAGCGGCGGCGGGGCAGCAGCGGGCCGGGGGGGCCGGCACACGGCCGCCTCCCTCCCCGGGCCACCGGCCCCCGGGGAGCTCCCCGGCCCCCGCCGGGCCGCCCCCGCTGCCGCCCCTCCGCCGGGCGAGAGCCGGGGGGCAGCGGGGCCCGGCCGAGCTCCCCCGGCCGCGGGCCCGCAGGGCCGGGCGGCGAGGGGCCGGGGCGGGAGGCGGGGGGGGGGGGGGGGGGGGGGGGGGAGACAGCCGGTACCTGACAGCCCCGGGCGCGATCCCCCTGCCCCGCCGGCTCCGCCGCCTCCCGCCCCATCGCCGGGCCGCGGCCGGCCCTGCCCCTCGCCCCTGCCCCCGGGGCCGGCGGGGAGGGCGGCGGGGGGTGCCCCGTCCCCCTACCTCTCCCTTTGTGTCTGGCTGCTCCTCCTCGGTGCGGCTGGGCCTGGCCACTCGTGTCTCTCTCGCTGGGAGAGAAGCGGAAGTGCTGCAACAGCAACTATTAAACAGGCAATGGCTTCCCTGGCTGCCTCCCCCACCGCCGAGCGGGGCTGGGGGGCGGCGGGGCCGGGGCGCCACTCGCCGTGCAGCGGGGGCCCGGGTGGGGCGGGGGGACAGGCGGCGGAGCCCCCCGCGCCGGGGCTGGAGGGGGGATCCCGGCAGCCACAGTGTCCCCGCTCCCGTGTCCCTCCCCCGCGGCGGGTGCTGGGGAAGGAAGGGGGACGTGAGTTTTTAATGGAGACCCTCTGGAAAGTAACGTGCAGGGGTGTCAAGGGGGGAGGGATGAACGCCCTCCCCGGCGCCGCTTCTGCTTCCGTGCGAGAGCCCCGGAGGGACGCGGTGGAGGCAGGTGGCGGGAGGAGGGGGCAAGCTCCCGGGGCTGCTTTTTTTTTTTTTTTTTTTAAGGCTGAGAGGGGCTTATTAGGCTTGGCGGGGGGGCTGCTTGCTTTCCTCCTATTCTTACAACTGTTTCAACCCCAAAGCTTCTCACCTGCTTTGTCCCTCCTGCAACTTCTCACCTGTCTTAGTTGGAAAGCAATAAGGGGTAAAAAAGAAAAAAAAAAAAAAAGAGCCCAGCCCAAAGCCCCCCGCCCCCCCCCCCCCCCCCCAGCAAACCAAAAGGAATCCCCGGCAGCTTTCCCGTGTCTCACCTGTTTCAGCCCTAAAGCAGCAGCTGCGTCTTCCCTTCCCTCCCCCGGCTCAGCCCTGAACCAGCAGCAGGAGCAGCCGCTTCCCACTCGCCCTCGCCCGGAGTTCAGGATTCCATTGTCCCCCACACTGCACTTGGTGACATCACTGACACACAAAGAAGGGGTACTTCGTGATGTCATCAACGCATGCTGGGAGAGAAAACAAAATCCTGGGCTCGGGGCTTGGCAGCGAAACCCCCCCCCTCCAATTTTCCAGAGGTAAAAGTATTAGGGATGGTTTTTCTTTTTTTTTTTTTTTTTTTTTTTTTCTTTTCCCCCGCCCCGAGTCCCCTGACGGGGAGCCCGTCTGCGGGAAAGGCGCAGCGGCGTTCAGCCGGCCGGGCTGCTGGCGTGTTGTACGCGCGAGGCGTTTTAACGCATCTCCCCGCAATCTTTCCTGTCGATCTCTTCCCTCCCTCGTCCACCGAACGGAGAAAAGTAATTCGGCTGCAGCGACCCGCCGCCCCCAGCCCACGCGTGGGCGCAGGGAGCAGCCCGCCGCCCCCGCGGGCCGCCCCGGTGGGCTGCCGCCGCTCTGCCCGGAGGTGCCGGACCCACTCGGGAAGGGACAATAGGGACCGACATTCCCACCGACCTCACCCGGGGTAAATTTGGCTCGGTGCCGCCGGCTTCCACAGCCTACCGAGGGATCGCCTGTGGAATTACTTGGCATCTTCCCCCGCCCGAAAATACAGTGGCTGTCACCACCGCGCAGCACCGTAACGAACGGGAGTTTGTATTTTCCCCGTTCCTCCCGCGGGAGGACCCCGAGGTGACCCGCAGGCACACGCCGTTGCTGCCTCGACAGAGCGCTGCTACGACACGACGCCTTGGGAGTCCCGGGGGCTCAGTGACAAAACAGGGACGGAGGGGGGACACGGCCCCGCGCCCGGGGGGACGCCCCGGGGCTGGACATCTCCGCTTCATGGCGACCGGGGCAAGACTTGCCGAGCCCTGGCGGCGGGCGGCCTTGCCCTGGCGCTGCCTTCGGGCTCCCGTGGGACTGGGCTCTCTGCTCACCGTGGTGGGAAGCTGGCCCCCGAGGCGAACCTCGCCGGGAGGATGCTGTCCCTTAGCAAAGGCGAAGACTTGGGTGGGGACAAAACCCTAAAGGTTGGGTCGAGGAATGGATGCCCGTGGCTTCTTTTGGGGATGCTTGGGACCTGAAGAAACGGGGTGTTTGGGCCAGGTGGACGAGGACTGCCTGGGGATGCCGAGCTGAGCCTCGGTGGGACAGCGGCTTCACACTTCTCTGACTCACCACAAGGATCTTGTCATGGCACTGATCTTTCACCATTTATGCCCAGTAATCTTTGAGCCAGTGGAACCCCTGGAGGGGACACCCAAGCAGGGACAACATTTCCCTTTGTCACCCTTCCCTCTGTTTCCTTGGACCTCTGCATCTGCTGCTTCTCCCTCCTCGTCCTCCCCCTGTACCCCGCCCCCCCAACTTTCTGCACACATCTCAGCAGCACCTCATTTCACCTGGATTAGTCCCCAAACTTCCTACACTCCCCACAGACTTGCTGACCAGTCTCCGTGTGGCTGAGTAGTGCCGCATGCTAGATAGGTACACCGGCAACATTGTGAGAGTCACCCTGAGAAAAGAAGGAATTCCACTGCAGTGTCACACTCCCTGGTTTTTGGGTGCGTTTTTTTTTTTTTTTTTTGCTAACCCTCCTCTTCAGTCTTTATTCCCTGTGGTACTATATATTCGGCCTTGGTGAATTGTCCTCCAAAAGCAGCTTGCTAGCATAGACAACCTGCCCAGTTTGACCTATGCGAATGACACTTGAGAAGTCACGTTCATCTTTCCCTCCAGTAACTGTGGAGCTTTGGCATCTCCGCCATTGACAACGGCCTTGAAGGCACATAATAAATCTCATTAAAACTGGCATTTAGATAAAGGCGGGTGATCTGATCACTTAGTGCCCCTCACTGATGCAAGGGGGGCAGAATTCACCTCCTATATGCTTAACATCAACCCAGCTGCTCTGTCAGCATCCTCCAAATTAACCCTGGAGGCTGTGGAGGCTGGGGCTGGTGGTACGGTGCTACCAGCCAGGCGACAAATCCAGGAGGTGAGAGGACACAAAGCAAGGTGACCAGGCTTCACAAATTTCACTGCTTATGGAACAACTTCTTAAAAACAGAAAATCTTCACTTTCACCACAAACAAACCTCCAGCCCTTTCCTGTCATCACAGGAAACCTGCACCAAAGTCAAACGAGACAACTGATATTAATAATGAAAGCCCTCCACTTCTCTAATAGGGGGCAGGGAAAATGTAAAGATTGTTACAAAATCACACACACACACTTTTCCTTTATTATGTTAATAACCTTGGTAGGGGGGTTATCTGTAGACTAACCTTTTCTGCAGTACACAATCCTTGGTAACCCTGTTCAAAGTAATAATACGATAACCAGCAGCAGCGCTTATTTACTTTGAAGCCTACCCAGAAATACATTTGCTGAAAGCACCTACTAATGTCATCGCTTGAGCAGCTGTTACAGTGGCGACTCCCATTTTATGACTTACCTCCTAGGTCACGGCTAGGATCAGGCAACGGGCTGTTCTCCTGCGCTAGCCATGCTGTACCCATAGCCCTGGGGAGAGAGGGAGCCAAGAAGCCAACTTCTATGCCCAGAAATGTTTTTGCAGCTTGCCTTGCTCCCACCCATGATTATCCTCTTGGCCCTGCATGGACACCAAAGAACTGGAAAAGAGTGCAGAACATGATCCTTTTCCCAGCAAACGGGAGAACTAGCTCCTCCAATCCAATCTCTTCCCATCTTGGGAATTTTGACAAAACCTCACTGATCTGGTTCTACTTCTTTTCTGTGAAGTGTGTGCACTTTATCAGGTGAGCTTTCCTTCTTATCAGTGCTTCCTCTCTCTGTCTCCTTACTTTTTTTTCTGTTGGCCAAGTTGTGCAAAGGTCTTGCAGAGGAAAACTGACCGAGATTACTCATTTTCACTGTGCCCCAAGCTTTTTTAATCGATGGCACGAGCTCAGTGTAGCAACTGAATAGGATTAGTCATTTTTCCCTCTGGATCGAGTTTGGAGGAGGCTGCAAAGCTAGATGACTAGAACCGAGTTGCCTTTGGGGTTTTGAGCTTAATTCACAACAGAAGCTAGCCAATACAAATCACTCTGAGCCTCCTGCTAAAGGAAGGTGACTAGGATTAGTCCCTTTATACCATCTCAGCTCCAGATACATTTTCAGCATTATTCCGAGCTGGTCTGTTTGGGCCTGAGCCAAAGCCCCTTATAGTTCCACCAATTCCAGTGAGTTTTGCATCAGGCCTTTTGTGGGGAGCAGAAAAGAAATGATTACCTTTTTCACTCTCCTAATGTCAGCTTGCTGCTAATGTCACCCTTGCAAATGACAGCAGGAAAGCCTGGTATCTCACACAGTCCTGTGATGACACACTTTGTCCTTTTTGTGTGACCCTGCGATACAAGGTGAGGTAGCAAGGAAAAGCTATGATAAGCTCAGGACTTATGACACAGCTATTTGAATAAAGCTAGGCAGAAACTCTGAACTGGGCCAAAAGAGGAAGGAACTGCATTCAAATGAGAGAAAATGTAACAGAGAAAACACAAGTGGCTCATTTATGTCATACAAGAGTAGTGAATTTATTTACAGGCTCACCCTTTGGTTTCCTGCTCACAACTATCTTGCCATAACTTAATGATGCAGTCCAACTTCCCTTGCTGTAATTTTCTCACACAATACAGCTCTTAGTCCTTACAGTTATATCTTTTTCAGTTCCTTACAGAGGAATGAAAGGGTCCATAAACAGAAAAAGACTTGATTCCTCTCCTTTTATTCCATTGCCAAAGAGGACTTAGTTGTGGAAGGAAAAGTTTAGGTCTCATTGTCAGACCCCTGCTATTTGCTGCTTGGTTTTGGTCTTGTTTGAGACTAGTCCTCAGAGGTCTCTGAAGGCCTTGCTGAGAGACTGTGGTGTGGGCAGAAAGACTTGAGACCTGTTACATGTCTTGGCCTTTTTAAAGTCCTGGCCGAACACCCACAGATTTGAAGAGTGGCTGGCAATTAATTCCAAAAGCTTAAGCAGAGAAGTATACCTGCATATAACTATACATATCTTCTACCTCTACCATGCTTCTTTTATACCTCTCCTGGTATATGGTCCGGTTCATTTTGGTAACTGAAAAACTGAAGATGCTTAGATCAATTCAGTTTCATAGCATCGTAAGAAGTTTCATGAGATATATTTCCAGGGTTTTCTACCTTGCTTCCAGGTGATGAGATTGAGCCTTAAAATTGCTTTACCTTGAAGATACAATGATTCACTGCTTTCGCAGTTTGCCCTGCCTATATAGCCAGTACTTAGCAATCAGGACTGAGAGATACATGATGCTTTCCCCGTCTACGTCTCTAGCAGTCACTCCATATTTCTGATCCTCATTTTCCCTCCTGTAAAAGAGGAGAATGATGTTAGTCAGGAGTTAGACTAAAAATGTAAATAGAGGTGCACATACAGACTTCACCCCTAGCCACTCATTATACTTTTCTGTCGCTTCCTTTTTGTGCCTGATGGATCTGCTTTTCTGCAGAATGCTGCCTCCACAGTGGTCTCTGTGCTTCCTTCGGGCTTTGCAGTAGCTGGCTCTGCTTTTCTTCTCTGTCTCTGCAACACACAGGCTCCCTGGATTGCTGTATTCCAGACTGCTTGACTTTTTCTCTTCTGGCACTGCATGCTCCTCTAGTTCAGATGTTTTTCCTGTTTCTGCCTCTTTTTCAGTTTACAGAAACTGCTGCTTTATTGATTGTCATCAGCTCTCCACTTCTACATACCACTTTTCCTTGGCAGCAATACACAGATTCTGAAGAAACTCAGAAAGTGGAGTGATTATACTAGATTAAGCAGTAGATGGACTAGCATCAGTCAGTCCTGCCCTAGGAGAGCTCCCAGGGCAATGGCATTTCTGTTGGCAAGAGCCCTGGGAGAGGTGAAAGGTGTCGGCCAATATGACCCAGATAAAAGGACTCCTGGAGGCAATGGGTCAAACAGCAGCAAATGTGCTATTTTTGCCACGCTTCTCCTGCTAACTTGCGGGAAATTCCAACTTGGCATTTAAACTTGTGTTTGGTTTCTATTTGTCACCACTGAATGGCCAATGGTAATGGCCACTGCTCGACCAAATCTGCGCTTGAAGATTTCCGATGCGGTAATAAATGGTTAGGTTGTGACATTCCTCTGCTGACATAATGCGAGGTATAGTCCAGGAAATGCCAGTCTAAAAGACTGTTTTGCCAGCACAAACGGCACCTCATGATGTTACATTTTGCCTGTACAACTGTCTTGCCTGCACAGCTATCCGAAGAGATTTTTTTTCTAGTGTAAGCTTAACCTCAGAGTGTCTCTGTCTTTCAACAGAATAGTCAGACAGAAGAACCACTGGGGATGGCTTATTAATAGTGTACGCTCACAGTTTATGCCTCTGCCTTTGTAGGGTGCTTTGATAAATTCAGATGAAAAGGACAGTATTTTTCATACAGTCACCAGAAGGTTACAGGTGGACCATACACTCTGAAGACATACCCTGGAAAATCACTCATTGCAGAGATGCAGATCTGCAATAAGACATATAAAATGTCAGTCAATTGTACTGAATGGGCTATTTAAGAACTCAGCAATAAGCAGACAAAGTAATTTTCCAGGTATCCCAGGTGAAAGGGTTTCTCACCGTATAAATAATACGTACACCTACAGTCCTTTTTTTCTGCCCTTTCAAATATTTCTCAGTGTCACAGTATGTGTCACTCTGGCTCAGATGGGTTAGTACAAGAAAATCTGCTTTGCTTGCTCATATGCTGAATTGGTAATATTCTTATTCTAGTTTATTCTTTCTACTAAAAAATGAGTGATTCCCTGTCTGCTCCATTTCTGTGGATTTGTAAATCCATGTGGGGAAAAAATCCACATGTCCTAACTTCTCAGAAAATGTATTTAGTGAGGATTTCAATTGAGTCTTTCAACCTCTGCCTCCTCATCTAACAAAGGTTCTTCTCAACAGAGAAGGATCAGGAGAGGTGTTCAGGGCTCAGTAATTTCACTCTGTGGCTTGACTACAGTTCAAGACTTCAATGGTCTTCAACTGCAATTTTTCTCCCTAGGCCTCCTTATTATTAGAGCCCTTCAAAAGGAAGCAATAGAATCACTCAGACTCTTACAGATCCCTGATGCTGCATTCTTGAGAAACCAGTGTATAGCACTTCTTTTCTTCTTTTTTGTCTGACCAGCACGTGGAAGCAGAGAATAGAACATGCATCTGATTGTTAACCATTACTTATATTTAACACTTAAATCATCTTTTTTTTCATATCTATTGAGGGATAAAGCATTCTTCATTTCCCATGTAAAGTCCGTAGCTAAAACAAAAAGGTGTACGCTATTAAGAACTCCAGCATTAGAAAGCCCTTTGTTTCAAGACTTCTTGAATGCCATTGTCTATTTTTATCTTCCTGATATAGGCCATGGTAACTCTCAGATTATGCCAAAGGTTATAGAAGTGTTCACAGCATGGACTAAAACTTCACACATAATATTTTCTCAATACCCGTTCTCACATTCATGATCATAAAACTTCCATGTAGTGTCTTCAGCAATTGCTTACATGGTAGTATAAGCTTAGGAACCGAAACATTTCTGAATACCTGTAAAAGACTTCTTTTTTTTTTTTTTTTTTTTTTTGTCAGATAACCTTGTGTGGTTTTGCTCTGTTCCCATACAATCATAAAAGATGTCTTTGAAATGCGACTTCTTGCTAAGCTAAAGAATGTCATGTCTATGGCCTGAAGGACAACTAGATATTTCAGGTTTTGTCCACACAGGCACATTTTACCCTTCACATTGATAAAACTATACAGATACAGTTAAACAAGCATAACCCTACTTATGAACTCCTGCCCCAACATAAAAATGCTGTCTCCAGTTCAACTAAAGCCCTTTCCAGAGCAATGTAAGTCAAAACTGGAAAAACACTCACTTCTAGACTGTTCACACAAGGAACTATACCAGTATAATTATATAACATTACATAACATAATAACCTCTTTTGTTGCACAGACATGCTTTGGGAAACTTTATCCATGGTGTAACAAAGTTGCTCTGCCAATCTTTTCATTCAACAACTTTATCCATGGTGTAACGAAGTTGCTCTGCCAATCTTTTCATTCAACATTTCCCTTGCGTTAGAACTGAAACAGGAGGACCTCGCTTTGATGCTGTGTTTGTGATCCTTTCTCGAAGACTTCGTTGCACCTTTTCTACCCCTTTGGCTTTTTCGTTTCTCTCCCTCTCCCCATAGCCTGAAGCACTGTCTTTCTCCATATTTGCCTGGCCATGAGTCCCTGCTTCTTTTTTACCATTTCCACTTTTTCTTCTTTACGTGCTTCCTTGTTTCTGGCTTTTCTTAACTCCCTGCAAGTGATTCCCTGCATTTTGGCCAGTGTGTCCGGTCAGCCAAGTTTTTTTCTCCCATCTTCTCCAAGCATACAAAATGGACAATCCGTTCCTTTTCCCCCCTTCCTTCCAGGTGGTATGGTGGCAACTTCTTCAGCAAATGCCACTACATTAGTTCCCTCTCCTTATTTCCTGCTTCTTCCAGGCTTACAGTCTGCTCCACAAAGTTCCCGGCAAATGGCCATGAAAGCAGCTTTCTCTCAACAGACCAGTGACATAGCAAATGCTCTACAGCCTCACTGGTCCACAGCATGTAGTTTGAGAGCCACTACCTAATTGCATCAGTTGGCATGATAAAAATAGGAGCTCTCTGGACATGAACTTTTTCTTCTTATAGCGTAACTGGGCTTTAGGCATTACCACAACATGAACAGGACACAATAACATAACAGCAGAAATTTAATTCCTGTTTTGAGAGTTTTAACTTCTTTTTTGAACAACACCCCAAGTCAAAAAATATTTTTATAGAACCTGATTTAGTAAGATGTCTACAGGCCTAGAGGCACATGGCTGGTAAGAAGCCAGTCACATGTATATGCTTAAAGCAAATCAGAAAGACATGCCTCCTATACAGAATATGATGCTCAAGGTGTCAGTAAAACTGCACAGCTCTGTGACACTTTGGGTGGCAATCGTGCCACACCCTGGAAAGGTTTGTTTGCAAAACCGAGGTTTTAAAAAAAAAAGACACTGAACAACAGGTGTCAAGAGTACTTCCTCCACAGGTATAGTCAGGAGACCAGAGGAAAATCTTTTCACTTGCTCTTTGAAGATTTGCACACAAATTGCTGTGTCCTCAAAAATGAGATTTGCATTTCAAATCTCAGAATTTATGTATTGAAAACTACAAACTACAGGCAGTCTTTACAGGGTGGGCTGATATAAAAGGCATATTCATATGATTTTTTAAAAATAGCTAATGATGTGATGGAATATTGCCATTTTTTCTAGGAATTTGTTGGCAAGGAAATTTGAGATTTTACAAATAGCAGAGACAGGACTAACACCTTTCCAATGCCACTTCTAAATTCTGCCATTATTTTTGTTTTAAACATCTGCTAACCTCAAAAGATGCCCATTTATTTTTTGTTGATATCATAGAAAGATGACACTCACCCTTCCAAATATACAGCGTCACAGAGGACAAAGAATGCAGTACAATCATCTGCAGGCTAGGAAACTGTGGGTTCATTTCTCTATTTCACCAGTTTACCTTGTATTTAAACTCATCAGGCCTCATCCACCAGCTGATGAAGTCAATAAGATTCTTTTCACTAGTTTAATCTGTTTCAAACCAAGCCACTGGATAGGAGTGGAGTTTTGGAAGGAACTCATCAGTGGAGATGCTGCTGCTTTCTGCAACTCCAAGATTGCCATCAGGAGAATCCTTTAGCTGCCTTAATGTCTCTGCTGCATCCGTGTGTTGTGTTCTGTCTGTGTTACCCAGGTATTGTGGGCTTTTTTAATTTAGCTGCCTTGATCTCTATTCCATTATGTTTTTTCCCCTGCTGTGGAATACTGTTTTCCCGTCCTCTAGTTTCTTTGCTATTGGCAGCCTTCCCTCTCTGCTTATCAGAAAAGCAAGAGAGAGGACAGTGTCACACTTGAATGATTTTTTATAAGGTTGGGATATACTGTAGCTTTCACAGTAAGATAGCCTTGCCAATGGAGTTTGTATATATAGATTGTTCAGTTTCGTTGCAGCTATGGGATTAGCTAGCACAGTAAAAGAAAAAAAAAAGCAAAAAGAGGGATTCTGGTTTTGCCTTGGCATAACTCTGTTGAGTTCAGCAGGCTTACTCCAGATTTACGCTGGAATAAAGGGAGTTCAGAGTCAAGCCCAATGGATCAGTTTACAGTGCTTTTGGAGGCATCAATTTACTCAGTCACTTGGAAAATCTTACTCCCCTACTGCCGAAGATCTGGTACAATTCACAATTCTAATATATTTGGGGGTCTACTCTGTGGTGTGTAGGTGTGTTTGCTTAATAGAATTAGGAATCTGTAAAGTAAACTTTATACAGCAAGCCCTGCCCTCTCTTGTGCTTGAGGGCAAAGTAGAGAATAAGACACACAGGGAATTTCCTGCCCTTGTACAAAGACAAAAATCTTATGAGTGCCAGCCTGTAACAGACCTGAATATAGCCTTCCAGCCAGAGATCGCTTACACAGCCCTCAGATGCAAACTCTAGCTTGATACAGATCTGAGTGCTCTCATCCACAGGGAAAAGGATGCCAACAGCCTTCTGTGAGGAGTCCTATCCTGACTGACAGGATTTCTCATAGCAGAACCCGCACTGAACAGCACCTTCAGTCCCCTTCATTGCACAGCCAGGATTCTGGTCCCGCTATTCAACGGCTTAATGTACTACTCTTGTTCTGTAATGAGACAGGCTTAAGCAAGTTTGTAGGTGTGGCGGAAAAGGCTGTTTTCTTCCTGTATCAGTGGCAATGGCATAAAGTAAACTTATCAAATTTGACCACACACTACTAC
Organism: Morus bassanus; assembly: GCA_031468815.1. Lineage (NCBI taxonomy): Eukaryota > Metazoa > Chordata > Aves > Suliformes > Sulidae > Morus > Morus bassanus. The sequence continues at coordinate 42,650,331 of CM062567.1, read as the reverse complement.
CATAGCTTTTCTTTTAAGAAGAAGGACTCTGTGGTAAGTAAAAATAGAGAAATGTTGGTGTTTGGAGGTTTGTTGACAGATCTTTTTTGTGCTCCCCAAGGTGTGAAATCACATTTGGCAAAAAGCATCAGAACACTAGAACGTGTCATTTAGCGCCCTAAGTGTTTATGTCCAAACCCCTGCCACTGATGGCACAACATGCTGCAAGAACAAAAGTCTGTTGGCTGGAACCTGAACTGGTTTCCTGATTCGCACCTGTGCATTGGCAGACAAGGAGCCATCAATCACAGACTCCCGTGTATCCTGGGTAGAGTGCTATAGGCAGGGCTGAAAACAGTTCTCAGAGTGCTGATGGGAGGGATAGGGTAAGAAAAAATAATAGAAGAAAAATAAGAAACAAAAGGTAATAGAATTACAGGAAACAGGGCTGGAAGGGATGCCAGCAGGCTGGATTGACTATACTTGTGTAATTTCTGACAGTGGCGATTAAAAAAAAAAATCTCTTTGAAATGCATCATGGCCACAGAGCCACAGGTACAATTTCTTAGAAACAAATCACTCTCTACATCTGCTAATTTTTAAAGCACCATTCTAGAGTGGTAGACAGCAGTTTGAGTCACTGTACAAAAGTTCCTGTATCTTGTTTTATTTGCGTATGCATAAAGTACCTGTATAAACTATTTATCTACAGAATGGAAGAGTATAGGTATACATGATTTTTGTAACACTCTGCCAAGAAATGGAATTTTACTAGAGTAAGACTTGTGTAACATGCTTGAAATTGGGCTCATAACCAGCTTGTACAGCTTTCAGTTTTATGGGTGGATTTTGTGTTTAAGAAGTAGAAGTAAATAAAAGAAGAGGGAAAAAAAAAAAAGAAAATTAACTCCTATGCATCTAAGTCTTCTTTACAAAGTTATCAAGGCCAGGTGTCCTCATTAGTTTCTTTCTTCATTAGCATTGGAAGAACAAAGAACAGCATTTACTTTATATTCTAAAGATTGATTGAAGTGGAGGATGAAACACTGAAATTGAATTAGTAAATTATTAACCAATTTCTAAGTAATAAGAAATAATCTATTACAGAGTCTATCCCTCCATCTAGAGATTTGTCTTAAGCATTTGTCTTTAGGAAAGAAGGTGGAAGGAATAAGGGAACACAGACTAGAGACAATCCATCAAGTCAGCTACTGGAACATTAATAATGAAGACCTTTGAACTTGGCAACTCTTCCAGATATCTCTCTCTTAACTGTGACTTACAAATTGTCCCATGGTTGCTGCTTAATCTCATGGCCTCTTTTTAATTTTTGCCCTCCAAGTTATTAAAAATGCTCCCGTTATAATCTCAGCAGCTGACAGTGAAAGCAACAGTTAACAAAGCCCGAATCTGGCTGTGTGTCAGCTCAGGAACTCCCTCCAGCCTGCAAATACAACTCCACCCACTCACATTTTCAGGAGAGGAGCCTGGTGCCAAGGCAGCGCTGGCGAAGGTGGTGGCTGGGGAAGTGGAGATTCTGGCTTCTTTGATTTCTGAGGCTGCCTATGAACAACCAGGTTCTTTCTTCCCTTTTGAGTCAAACCTCCCTTTGACGGCTGGAGGTTTCCCCATCACTTATTTGTAAGATTAAAATGCCGATTTACTTTGAGAAACCATAATAAGTAACACGAGCATCTGACTGAAACAAACTTACCTCGTGTAGAGTTCTCAGTAACAGGAAGGGTCTGGCTCTCACTATGAATACTTCTCAATGGCCTTGTGGCATAAAGGTGTTTTGAAGCAGCTCACAGGGGTGAGATTTTAATCTATCACTCCCACACTTGCAGCATGCATGGAAAGATTGGGGAGAAGGAGAGGAGAAGGCGTATGGGGTACTCACAAGCACCTCCACCCACAACAACTACCTGATGGAGGTTACGGCTGTTCCAAACTGCACCACCCGGTCCCCTGATCTGGGAAGTGTTAAAGCCTTTACACCAGGTGTAAAGCTCTATTCCTCTCTGCCTGTAGGGTGGTCTCCTGCCCTGCTTCTCAGCTCATGTATCTCTCAGCTCACAGGTGCAGCCCACAATACTTTGCATCCAGACACACACATACACAGTCTCTGCTCAGAAGAACAAATGTGTTTTGTCCTACAGTCTAACTGTGCTCCACAGTCTATAGGGCCCTATGAATGGCCTTGATGGATTTTAGAGATGGTAGGGGGGAGGACGGAAGTAGGATTTTTTTTGAAAACTTCTATGCTGTGGTACCTGAGCTGTGCTAGATTTCCCTGGCTGGGCTGCAAACTGTGCAAGCACACATTGCTCTCTCTCAGACTTTTGCTTAGGCTTTGGTGAAAGCCCACAAATAATGTACTAAATTCTTCACTCCCACCTCCAGGCTTAAATGAATAGCTTCTTGACTCATTGTACCCTATGCACGGCTTCAATGGATGACTTCAGCTCCAGGGGTGAGCCTCTCTCCCCAGCCTCCTTCCTTGTTTGCCAACCCCCCTGTCTCCTCCCCACCCTAGCCCAATGGCTTAGACCATCCTCCAGGCACTTCCAGGGCCTGCCAGGAGTGGGAAGTGGCAGAAGGACACAGCTGAAATTGTCCTGTGCCTCGGTTCACTTTCACCCCATACGATGCTCCTCTTGTTCCATTTTAGTGACAGCTCTTAGCCCACATTCAAAGGAGGGCTGAATCTGGTTTCTCCCTTTTCCCCCTCCCTCCAAATGAGTGTTGCCTCTGGTTTGTAAACAAGGGAGCAGCTACGCACCTTGAGCTGCTGGTTCACAGATGCTCTGGAGTACACCCTGCCTCTGAGAAAGAGTGAGAGGAAACTCCTGAACTTGTTCTGCTCAGCTTCACCATGTGATTGGGCTCTAAACCACGTCAGACCCAAGGGTAACCCTACAGTGATTGCCTGTTGTCTGGCAACACTGGCTGGTGATGATTTCTCAGCAGAGCTTTCACTTGGAAAACATAATTCCTTCTTAAAATGCTCTCAAGACGCTAAGCGTGAAGATGAGGTTTAGTAGCACCCACAGCAAATGCGCTTCTGGATCTGGCTCTCCCATCCCTCATGCCTGGCGTATCCTGCGCAAGCATCCTCCTGCTGTATAAATACACACTGCATCTCTAAAACATAAGTGGGAAGAGCCTGAACAAAATTATTCTGACTACAATGCATGTGGTGCCCTCTCTCAACACTACTCTGTATTTACTTTTCCTCTGTGCCTCAGGGGCAGGCTTACAGTCTCTGAGAAATTCTGTTTTCTCCTTTTTAGATCCCGAGCCCTTTGAGTTAAACCATTACAAGGGAAGATACAGAGATAGCAAAGGAACAAGGGATTTTCTTGTAATTTTAGCATTTATTTCCTTCTTAAAGATGCAATTGTTTAAAATAAGTGATGTCCTGGCAAAGGCTAGCGTTATACCGTGCCAGACAATTTTATCATCCCAGCCCATGAAGGCTCTAGTGTACAACATAAAGCTGCTTTGCTTTCCGACATGCCAGTTTTTCAATGCCAGATCTCCCTTGGCAGTGCCCTATTCCTCTCCGGAGTTTTCTTCGTTCAAAAATTAGTCCTCCTTGCAGCATCCTTCTGCCCTCCAGCAGGTACCACCGGTGCTGAGTCGGAGCCCAACCGCGCCGAGCCGAGCTTTACGGCTCGGCTCGGCGCGGTTGGGCTCCGGCTCAGCGACAGGAGGGGGAGCTCGCAGCGCGCCGGCTTTAATCGGGGACTTAATTTAGCAACGCTGCAAAATCTCCACTGCGGCTGAGGTGCCCATAGGGCCCTTCTCAGTCCCCCACAAAGGGAATGGGGACTGGGGGCGGTATTTTGGGGTTGAGGTTAGGGCAGAGAATTAAACTACATTAAAGGAGAGTTGAGAGGCAATGCGACTGCTGGGAAGTGATGGAGCGAGTGGATCTTGATATGTATTTACGGCGCTAGCAGCGATGAATAAGGTGCTTCCAGTAATAAATAACACCTTTGCTCTGACAGACTGGGGCAGATTCACTGCTGGTGTAGGCTCCTTAATTCAGCTGAGGTATAAAGGGTCGTGTCCGCTTACACTAGCACTGAATTTAGCTGTATAACTGGTAGGAGACCCGTGGAGGGAGCAATGTCATGCCACAGGGAAAGTCTTTGTTTCCAAAAGTGAGGCAGAAAAGCATCAACTACCAGTCTTCTCATAAAATCACAAGACCAAAGGATGGAGCTCTCTTCTTCAGTATAAATTCAAGGGAAGGATATTCAAGTCTGTGCTGTGACATGGAACGTCAGAGGCAGAATTTGGCCTCGTACACAAACTTTCTGCCACACCTTTAGGCCTGACGCAAGGCTCAGCCCACGTTAACATCAACAATCATGAGCCTAGGATGCTTTCCTGAAAAATTCCTCTTGAACTTGGAGGCACCATGCTTTTTCTTGCTTTTGCTTTTGTTTTTTTTTTTTTTTACTCTTTTCTCTGAGAAGTCAAGCAAGGGCAGAATCTGGGAAAAATTCCCAACCTGTCAAAGCACCTTCCTGAAGTCAATTCTCCCTAAGGACGCAGAGGAAATCAGAGCTTTCAGATTGCATTCGTCAAGACAAAACTAACATCAGCTTTTATGGAGCTAAGCCACAAGGAAAACTTGTACTGGTTTCACAGCAGTAGTGAGAGCAGGTTTTCATGACAGAATGATGAGACCAAGTCCTGTCTACCTTTGCGCACAGCCTACCGGTGCAGTACTGCAGCTGAGCTAGTCTTTAAAATGGACATTATTTTTCCTAGTGCGGACAGCCCTGTAGAAAGCTAATCTAGTAATACCATAGTAATCCATTTGAGAGAGATTTATTTTACAGTCCCCTAAGTGCTTGCATAATTCTCCTGTATAGATTCCCTGAAAATTCCCAAATTTGAAATCCAGCAATCTCGCACAAGGTAGTTTTCTAAGGTAAAATCTCCTCCTTATGCATAAGCTCGTGAGACTCATTGTTAGTGCAAACTGGGTCTCTGATTAGAAAAAAAGAGACTACCACTTGAGCTGGAGAAGAAAGAATCTATATTGGATTCAAAATATTTAGTGCCAATGAAAGAATTTCTCGAAGAGCTCTCCCAGATAGAGGATTGTATCTTCTCCTGCTATGGAGTAGGAGCAGGATTCTCTGCAGGCAGAGAAAGCTTTCTACAGATACAGCCCTGTGATACATTTAAACAAAATTAACTTCGTTCTTAAACCTATCTAAAAATGTTAGTGGAATCATGAATGCTGACCTTAAAATGAAAAATGATTTGCAACCTTTGCAGTGGTATCTTTATCATAGTGCCATAATTTAAAGTATTTTATCCACTCAGCTACACAATCTTACCATTCATTTGCAGTTGTCATTTTACCTACAAAAGAGTTCACCTAATATCCCCCAAAGCAAGAGAAACCTACCGAGTATTACAAGAGGGAAATTATTACTAGTATATTATAGAGAAAGGCTGTAAAGTTCTAACAGAGGGAGTTGTGTATACACACCATGTTTCATGCAAATTATGCTTAATAGTTTAACACTGCATAATATTTTGCCTCCTGAATAAAAATGTTTCTTTAGTTATTTTTCTAATAATCTATGTAACTTTGGGGATCTAATTAAGGCAAACCATTTCCAATGTGCCTGTTTAGCCGCCTGAATCAAGTGGCCTGATTTTCAAAAGTGCTGAGTACTGAAGCTGTAGTAGATGCTTAGCATCTCTTACTACCTGGTCATTTTTATGTGGTCAGTATGAATTTAGGAGCCCTATGGGAGCTACCTATGTGATTTTTTTTGTTTAATTATTTTAAATATAACCCCATAGCTCACAGTAAGAAAATGAAACCTAAGAAATATTTCTAGTAAGTTTATTTCTCCTTTCCCTTCTCCCCACCTTTTCAATTCAGCTGTAGGAAAAGATGTCGACCTACAAGACTGTTTCAATGTAAAGATGTTTCTGTAGCTACAGGAAAATGCTTGTACTACTTCTTGATTGCAAAAGGAGCATGTGACGCATAATTAATCCACATATGGATAAGGACATCTTCCAAGACTGGAAATGGAAAACTAATCAAGAGTACATATGACACACTGGATCCAATACACATGCTTCACTAGGACTTCTTGGCTGCCTCACATCTGGCTGGCCTGGAGCACAGGCAGAGAAGCATATGACTGTCTGCCCTCTTTCATGGAGACGAGCACTGAACTGAAGCCTGGCTGTGCCTGCAAGGCTTCAGTTTCATCAGCTTAGTGAGTGCTAAAGTACGGTTTATCTTGCCTGGACTAGAGTTTTGAATATACTGATTTGTTTCCAGTGAACTAACACTACCCAATAGGAATATTTTGAATCCTAAACCTTTGGCTTGGCCTATACACAGATTTTGTACTGATGTAACTAACAAAAGTGCTAGCATGATTTATCTATTTTTTTTATCCAGGGGCATCTCCCACAGAAACAAATCCCTGATGGCAACTGACTTGAAAACTGCGTACCAATACCTTATTTCGAAGGGCCAAACTGGCTGCTGATACAGATAACAAATTTTCATTGACTTTATCAGGGGATCTGCCTCGGAAAGGATGGAGGTGTTATGTTTTATATCACTGTGTTGGCTACTGGAAGCAGCTGTGCTTTCCAGTCATGTGGAGAATTACTGAGGTCTCAAGCAGGGTGCTGAGCTTCCCATGGCTGAGCACAACCAGAAAGGTTTAGACTTGGTTTCCCAGGAACCTCTTGCTTTCCTCAAAATGTAGATGGATGTAATGTCAAACTAATTCTTCAATGCTGGACGCCATACCTTATAGAAAGATTTACAGAGCTGTTTGTAGCAGGTGCTTTGGCTGTGTTGTTTACTGCTTCAATGAGAAACGAAGTAAGATATTTATATTCCTCTCCCATAATATTTAATGAGCAATATTTATGCTTACATCAGAGGTATGCTTTGATCTGTGATTATTTGCTGCAATTTTGCAGTCTAATGCGATGTCCAACTTCAGTACACACTGTCGTGAGGCACCGTTATGAGGCAGTGGTTTTTGTTGTCTCATCTTACAAAACATAGAGAGCAGTTATGGTTTAGGGGGCTGGAAAGATCTGTGAATGTTAACAGTGAATTATGAAACTGTTGGTATTTTCTGTCCTGAATCTGAAGAGCAGCCAACCAAAGCAATGTGCCTACAATATATACACACATATAAAAATACACACATGCACACACACATAAACAATATAGGTATGGAGACAAAATGCAACTCTGTAAGTATGCCCTGAATGAAATATGCTAAAATAAATCTCAGCTACATTGTCTCAAAAGTGCCCCATAAATAGAAAAGTGCTCAGACATGTTTGACCCTGCTAGCACGGTACCATGCATCAGCTGCTCTGTGATACCTCACTTGAAGTATCTGACTCGTCAGTCATGCTACCTCATTTTTACAATGGGCCAAGGGATGCGTACAATCTCCCATCTCATGGGTTGCTATTTGTTGGGCCCCATAATGCAGGCAGGAGTCTGAGTTCTGAGGGAAAGACCTGATATGAGGCTAATTCAAAGGAAACATAAAGGATGAAACCCTGGTGGGGCCGAATCATGATAAGTATATCAAAGCTGTTGGAAATACAAAGATTTGCAATAGCTCAAGATGAGGACCTATGTACTCTGAGAACCCAAATCCTTAGCAAAATGCAAGGTCTTTTCTCTTTAAATATCTGTGACCTATTACAGGTCAGATTCAATGAGCACATCAAAATGCAACTGAGGGACAAAGACTGCAAAAGCACTTCAAGCAAAGGCTTTCCTTGAATATTGATCTTAGGTAGATGAATGAGGTAGAAAGCTTTCAGAGAGGTCTTTGCGTAGAGGAGTTTAGTCCTTTCCATGGAAAGCAGATGAAAGGAAAGTAGAGAGTGAGCAATACTCATGCCTGGTTTGTGAGAGGGTTGGGGAGGGGTCTTGCACCAGGGAATTTGTCAAATCCAGGTAAGACTGTCAAAAAGGGCTTTCACAGTAGCCTACTTTGGGAGAACTGTTCTTCAAGCAAGATCTCTTGGGGCTGTTTCACACAATTCATTAGAGAGCATCGGTGGGTAAAATAGTGGCAATGATCTTTGGAGAAAAAGTCCAGTTTCCACTTCCCATTTCATCAGAAGCTGTCAGGAAGCATTACACAGTGCTATTAAACAGCAGTTGCCTTTCTTCTTACGGGCGGATGAAGTAATGGTGGTAGAGAGCCTTGCTTTCAGTAGATATGTGAAATGTGATGGAAATTCCCCATAACCCCCACCTCACAATACTGGGAAATCTTAATTGCCCTGGATGTTTTTTCTTCCCGAACTCCAGAAATTCCAGTTTTGTTCCCTGGGATGTTCCTGGGTTGGATTTTAATATTTTTTCTCAGAGAGATGGGTGCTGACACCAAACACTATCACTTTGGATGGTTCCAGGTCTGAGTGAGGAGGCAGTGGAGAAACAGGAAAGGGGATGGTGGAAGAGGAGGTAGCCCTTGGACTAATGGAAGCATTTTTTTAATAGCTGGTCCTAGCAACAACTTCCAGCACGGTTTTGTTTGGCTGCTGACAGGGAACTGTTCTGCAGTGACATCTATACTCTGTTAGGAGACTTGGAAAGGAATTAAGGCTGTGCTTTAAACCAAATCTCACTGGCTCTTGTCAACATCCTCCTGACTGACGCCAGCATAGATGAGAAGAGGATCTGACCTTAGGGCTTATAAAAAGCCCCCACATTTCTAAATGAATTTTTTCATGTAATTAAAGCTGGCAGAGTGTTGGTGCTACCTCAGAGAGAACTGAATCAGCAACATAGTCACTTGGCTCCAAATTCCTGCTTCTCCTGAGGCAGCCAAATGACAGCGAGAGGGGAAAGGAGGAGCTGTGATGAATGTGTTGCAAAAGCAACAGAGTGCAAGAAGATGGGGGACGAGGCAAGCAATTCCCTGCTTCAAAGCACCACCCAGGGAAGAATTCTAGCTCGCTCAAAGCGGTGCAGCTGAGGCTGTCAGCCAACATCTGAAGGAGATGGTTTGGACGGCTACGCTGAGTTGCTCAGTACTCACCCCACTACATGCACCCAGCTAATGCTGTGAGGCTTGTATACCTGAGGCATTGTTGGTGCTGTCATCCCACTGACAAACAGTCACAGCCAGCAAAACCGTCCTCCCGCTCAGGTTGTCCTCCCTGCAGTAGCTGAAGGACGTCTTTTGTTGTAAGGCATCACTAAGTACATGTGGAGCAAGTGTCTCTCACTGAACATGGCTCTTGCAGTGGGAAGCTGCAATGGACAGCTGCATTCTTTAACAAACTCAGCATCTCCTGTGTTTTTGTGATGTTGAATGTGAATATTATGTATTACTTGCCAAGAGATCACATTTAAAAATCTCAGAGTCATTAATTTATATGGACTATCAATTCTGCATTTCAAATACTCCCTTCACCACATGGCTGTATAGGAGAGATTATTGGAACACCTCTACTGCTGATGCACAACGAAGATGGTCCAGCACAGCAGCGGACTACGCAAGCTGAGACTCTTAAGAGGAAAGAGGCAGGCTTACTCACATTGCTATTGAAGACAACATCTATTTGCACAGTGTAAGGCACCAAATGCCAGTGGGAAGAATTCAAGTATTTTCAGGCTTCCCAGAGGAATATTATAAACAAAGCAGAGAAAAAAGAAAGGTGTATAAAATGTCTTGACAGTGCCTTTTAAGTGAGTCACCATGTGTTATTTTAGCCAAGTCTTTATTCATTTCTACTTAATGCTGTGTGCTAAAGGTCTCAAAGCTGCTGGCAATACTCAGTGGAATAATTTTAGTGCAACCTTAATAGAATGAGCAGAATAAAGGACTGTTCAAATACATTATAGTAAGATAGCTTTTTAATAGAACAAGTTATCCAAAACACCGATGGCAGAAGCTTGTGGACAGAAAAATCTCCCCTGTGTTTAATTACCCCAGCCTGTCTTTATTTCCTTCTTATAATTCTAAACACTGTTCACTTGTGCTGGACACAGTGCAGCTGGAAATTTGGTATTTGATCAACGATGTGTCCTGTTCACAGGCTGGACGTCCAAACAGGATGACTACAGCCAACCATCCCGTCTGACCTCCTGCATAATGTAGGCTATGGCATTCCACCCTGCAAGGCCTGCAGTGGAAGGAATTACTCTTTGCTGCTATTCTGGATTCGGGAAAGCATTTCTATTTAAAGCAGTACTTAAGCACACACTTAAATTTAATAATATGCTTAATTCCCATTTAAACATGCAGTTAAGTGCGACTTTGAGTTTGAACCTCTGCGAGCAAACACTATGGGGCCCAGTAACTTGGTCATACTGAAAAGTGTACTTTATGACACCCAGTGCAAAGTGAAATCTTAAGACTTTATTCAAAAAAGTTAGGTAGCTTGCTAGTGTATCTCCAGTCATCAGGTGACCTCCAGAGAGGTTTGATTTGCTTGGGGATTTTCAGGCCTATGCGGGTTCAATGGTGTCACCAGTTGCAGTATGAAACTGCTGTAGGAAATGTAAGTGATATCCCCTTCCACTTCACTTATTAGAATGGATATATGAATCACTAGTATTTCATTAATTCAGTAACAACCTCTGCTAAAACTCTCAAAAGACAAGAAAGAGGAGAAGCTGATTTTGTCTTCATTTCCAAGGTTTTTTTCACTTGCTTGGGGAATGGAGGAAATCTCTGCTGCACCATAATACCTTACCTAATTGAGCTCTTAGATTAATGTTTAAACTTCATTTGCAAGTCCATTACCAAACCTAATCAGTTACAAAGGTACCATTAAGGAAGGGATCTTTTTTTTTCAAATCCGCTTTTAATTCATGTTTCCCCCCACAACTGTCCAAGGCCCTGGCAGTGGCTGCAAGTACTATGTTACAGATATTGTACTTACACCAAGAGGGAAAAAGAAACCACAGAATATTTTCAGTGGAGATAATAATATACAAAATTACATAGAGTTCATATGCTGGTATGACCCAAAAAGGGGTCGGTTAAATCTTGAATTTACTGAAATTTTCAAGTATCAAAGGAAAACAATATTGATGTTCAGCCTCTTTTAAAGTGATGATACCACCTTTGAGAAGGTGCTGGACTGATTGCACTGAAGGCTTCTCCCTAGATCCATTACCTGCAAGAGATGTGCAACATGGTCAGCATTATCCACAGCATCTTCCAGTGTACTGAAATCCTGGCACAGCCCAGAAGTTTCAGGTCTGCTTAATTTTCCATGCTCATGTACTCCTCAGCCTTGTTGCTAATAAAGCCTCTTTGCATTGCAAGCAAAGTGTTTCTTTTGAGCTATGCATCAGAATAAGACCACCAGATTGTCAGTACATGGGATAGCGGACAATATAAATGCTAACACGCGGCTGACCTGACCACAGTTGAATGGGTGACTTCAAGCCAAAGACTCTCTCTCCCATTACCTAATCCCTGAGACATCCAGACTCCCATCCTCATCAGCACTTAAAAAAAATAAATCTGGATTTTATTTTTATAACTGTTCTCAGAAGATAAACAAAGCTGAAATCGAGATATAAAAATCAGCAGTGTGATATTATGCAGACACCACTGCTTTCAGGGAAATCAAAATTTTGCTGCTGTGTCTGCGTAATCGGGGAAAACTCTGCCTACTCAGGGTGGTTGGACCCTGGCTCTGGGACGGAGGGGTGTTTAGAGGTAGTTGCTAATAATCAGGGGTTTAGTCACCTCTTCTAAACCTCCTGATGCATATAATATTATCCTGATCCCTACGCACCCTTTACAGCCTGCTTACCCAGCCAACCTAGTAATCTCTTTGGGAAGCAGTGGTTGGGAAGGAGTTTTGTGGAGTCCTGAGATGAAAGTAACTCTATTGCTACAGTGCAGATAATATTACACTGGACTGGCTTGTCCACTAAAACATGCAGTGCTGCAGCTCTCAGGACTGCTCTTTAAAAGGATGCCTTCTGCTGGTCAAAATGTCTTAGATTAAGGACAAGGGAGGCCTTTCCACCAGGCTACTTGGCTTAAGAAGCACATAGCAGAAACCCCAACATGCTGTATGGAAGCTGTGAGGTCTCTTCCACACTCTGTCACTGGTCTGCTGCATGCCCTTGGGTTTCTCTCTTAGCCTCGCTTCTCTGATTTGACAAACAGGGATGATAATTGTTATATTAGCACTTCCCTTTGTAGAGCACTTTGTGATCTGTGGGTAAAAAAGTGCTGTGTAAGTACTTCTGCTATGATATGCTGCTGCGTTTCTGTCTCCCTATACTGAAAAGAACGGGAGCAAAGAACAAAAAGAGAAGCAGGTAAGAATGATTAATAAATATGCAGCCTACGATGGCCTCTCTCCCAAGATAAACGTAACAGCAACAATAAATGCAGAGGAGGAGAGGGGCCAGCGTATGGCAGAAATGAAAGTGTAGACAATGCTGGCATTATATTCACAGATCCTTGTCTCCCCAGACTTCAGTCACGGCTGTGTGCTTGAAGCTGGTCAGAAGAATCCCCAGCAGAGGTATCTGACTACGCGCCCTTAACAGAGGATCACTCTGCCTGCTTTAAACATGAAGAAAAAGGAGGGAGGAAGAGCCCCAGGGTTCAACGTCAACAAGATCTAAACTGCTTGACATTCTCGTTCTGAAATGCCAGCTCTTAAATTATCAAGGCCTCTTTTTTTCTTTTTTTTTTTTTTTTTTTCCCCTGAGTGCTCTGTATTTCCCCATGTAACAGTGTGCAAACATTTTATCAGCAAATACCAGGGGGGAAAAATCGGCTATCTAAAACTGATAAAGCAATTTGGCACGGAGGCAGCAGCTATCACTTCTAAATGGGTATGAGCTTTCTGAGGTTTAACAAGTCGCAGGGATAAAATTCTGGGGATTGACTGCTCCGAGGGTGAATGGGAAGCTGTGCTCACTCGCCCCGTGACATTTCTACCTGCTCCACTGCCCATGTTACTGGTACTGTGCCCTAATGAAAGGAGTTATACTATTCTGCTGTATAGCGACAGTCCGTGACACTGTGCTAACGGCATGTTTGGGGCCATTACTTAAGTGATAATCTCACTGCTCCTTTGTTTTATGAGGCAATAATCTGATTCCCATGTGCATAAAATGAGGCCAAAGGGTAAATAGTTTGTTATAATGAGGGAACAACATTAAGACTGATGAAAACTAGAGGTCAGTGTTATTATTTCTGTTATGACACCCATTCATTTAATAATCCTTGTGTTCATATCCTAACAGCAGGGATCCATGTCCTGGCTTTTCAAGGCAGTATCTGTCCCCTAATAAAGGCAGATATTATCCTGCTGTCTCTCATGTCTAACTCAGCTCACTCTCGATATGGTTCCTCATTACAATCAGATCTGAGAGACTCACAACATGGCTGTGTGGTGAAGAACTACTGGAGAGGGACCAGAGACACTAAAGAGACATTCTCTGCGTGGCCTCAGAGGTATCAGCGGCAGGACAGGGAACTCATCACAGGTTTTTTCCTTCCTGATGATCTTCCCACGTTGTGGACTCTCCTTCCTTTCTGCTGCACCTTTCTCCCCCCCCGCCCAAAGTATCTACTGCCGACTGACAGTTTGTCATTCCCAGCTGAGAAAATATTCCCAGTAGGAGTTAGTGCATCAGTGACACATTTCTATAGGTCTGTCTTTTTTCAGAGAGAGAGAGAGAGAAAGAGAGAGAGAGAACAAAAGCATAGCTGGTCTAATTAGAATAGACCTGAACATAGCAATATTACAGGGTTTTCTTAATCACAGAATAAAATAAGGAGTGTCAGGCTTTCCGAATGGGCAAAGTTTCCATGTGTATTAAATATATATAGGCATGTATAATTTCATAAACCAGTTAAATAAATAAAACACTTTTATCTGAGACTTTATGATAATATAGAGTCTCCAAGTGCCCTGGATCCACCTGTTCCCATCTTATTCTCTTGTCTTGTCACCCAGTTAACCTCCTGTTAGGTAAATCCCTTCTTCATCTTAATACTGGTACATATTCTGCCTGTGGAGTATATCAAGTATTATTATTATTAATAATAATGATGATGATGCTGTGATGGCCAGGAGAGGTAAGTTTGAACCAGCACTACACTGGAGTAATGTACATAGAACAGTAGATATGTCTTTTTACACATCAGCTATAGGCAAGAACATTATAATCAAAACAGCCAGGTAATAGGAAACAACTGCTGAAGAATAGGAGCCTTAGTATATGTTTTCTAACTGATTTAATGTACAGTATTCAGTATTGCTGCTACTTACATAAAAAAATTCTGAGTGATATTAATAGTGAGAAAATTTGACTTACAGTTCACAGTGACATCAGCAGAAGTAGAGCTGGCTCTAACATTCCATATCCAAGATCTTTACTTTGCTTAAATACATTTTTTCAATTACACCTAAAGGCCAAGTTTTCAAGGAGGTTTGATGAAGCAGACAGGCAGGTATGACAGACAAAAAAGAACATTTCAGAAAAGGGTGTTTTTATCGCAGGAGCTAAATGAAAACTATTGGGGTGAATTCCCTTCAGGTCTTCTAGAATATTGTCCATTGCTTTTGGGGGAAATAGGGAAGTTCAAAAACCAAATTATTTGCTACTGATGTTGTGAAACTGAACCTTATGATGGAAGTCAACACTCTCCTAGTTGTGTAAAAGATACTATGTCTACAGAATAACCTGAATCTCAGCAAAATATAATTCGCTTCAGAAATGGGTAACAGAATCTTTTATGCCATTTTAAGAAGCTTCTGGGTGGTTTATGAAAAAAAAAAAAAGATTGCAGATTTGCAAAAAAAAACATCACAACCTACAGAATGCAGAATTTGAACCAATGCAGATGGGCTCCCCAGGTGTGCATCCAGATCTATGCCAATGTAGCTGAAGTCTGTTCTACTACCTGGATGTGGAATGAATATGTTGAAAGCACAAATTTAAAGGGAAGGAAATAAAGAAATTTTGTTTTCCAAGCCTGCTGGTAGGAAATAATATAACAATGGGAATCCCCACAAAAATAAATTCATTTCTTGCCCTCTAACATAATTACTAAAAAGTAAAGTTATAACTAAAGTAACAAGATTCTGGTTGTTAGAAGCATCCTTCACTCCTCTCTGGATGCCAAAAGCACCAGTTCATCCTTTCTCAGTTGGCAATATCTCTCTGTAATACCTGAGTTCATTCCTTTTATTCACTGATGCAGAGAGGTTAAGGTGAAAAGGGATCATTAGATAATCTGGTATAGCCTCCCCTGCATCACAGGCCATTAAATTCCTTGCAGTTATGTCTGTAATGAAGCCAATAATTTGCATTTGGCTAAGGCACATCCTGATTTGAAGATGCCATGAGATGGGGAACGACTTGTTCCTTTGGTTATGTGTTCCAGTGGTTGATCACCTTCACTACCAAAAGAAAAAAACAAACCAAACAAAAACCCAAAAAAACCCCAACCCCAACAAAAAAACCCAAACAACCAAACAAAAAAACCAACACCACCACTCCCCCCTGCGAATTTTCTAGTTTGAATTCACCTGGCCTTAGTTTCCAGCCATTAGTCCTTATTACAGGTTTCTCCACTAGGTTGGGGAACCCTTCTATTTTCTGCCTACAACAAAGGTACTTCTTTGCTGTAATTCAGTCCCTGCAAAACGCCTTTTGATAAGCTAAAGCACTAAGCTCTTGCATCTCTTACTGCAAAGATTTGTCTCCATTTGGAAGCTCTTTCCTGTTTCAAATATCCTTCAAACATGTGGACACCAAAACCAGATGTTGTATTCCAACATAACTTGCCCCAGTGTTCTACCCAGTAAAATCACTTCCTTAGTCCTACTCACTAATCATCAGTTTAGAAGTCCCAGGGTAAGACTGTTCATGTTTTATCACAGAATCACCTTTGGAGTCCATGTTGAATTGCTTTTCTGGTATAATCTTTTTCAGATCCATTCTTCAGCAGGATGAAGTCTGTAACTTTGGCTTGATTCCATGCTGCTAAATGAATTACTTTACATTTCACTGCATAAAACCACATTTTGTTAGAATGTTCCAGGATTGCTAAGCTCCCGGTCAGTTTGTACAAGTGCTCTGTCCTCATCATTGCCTTTTTGTCATCTGCAAATTTTATTAGCAGTGATTTTATATTCGTTTCCAGGGCATTCATTTGAGATGTTGAATGCCCTCGATCCTAATATTGATGCTTACAGAACCCTGATGGAAGCCCCCCCAGTACCATGTCATACAGTTACTACTACTTTTTGAAAGCTTACTAGTGTGTTTCCCAGTCCACTGTAGGCAGACTCTGTGGAAATTGTATACTGCTAACTTTTAAACAAAACAGCATGAAATACTATGTCAAACATATCAGCTGATAAAAATAACTACATAGATGTAATACATTCAGTTTGTTTGACCTGTTTTTCACAACAGCTGTTGACTGGCAATAATTATATTTTGGTCCTCCAATTCATTATTAATTGAGCCTTGTGTCATCATTTTCTTTTTCTCTTTTTTTCTTTTTCCCCTGGGATTGAAATCAGACCAACCAGTCTGTACATCATGCAATGACCCTGGAACCTTAGGGAGACATCTGCTAATGACCAGCACAGCAGCTATGCAATTTGTTGTCTGATATATGTGCAAACATAATACAGGGCAAATCTCACTTCTAAAATGCATTCATAAACCTTCTGTAAAATTCAGCTCTGTAGCAACTGAACTTAGAGGTGCTCCTGAAGATCAGGCACAGCTTACCATAAAATACCTGAGGACACAAGGTATTGGTACAAACCTTTGGGGAGTCAGCCAGGACTGTGGCTTATATGGTCTTGGGATGCTTGCAGTAGCTACTACAGGCCCATGCTGCAACTAAGATAGACTTCTCCATGTTACACTGAGACCCTCTCCAGCATCCAAAGCAGGCAAGACCAAGGCAGCATTCAGGTAGCTCTCTCTTCCAATAGGCAAGAAGTGTTGTGCCGCTCCTCCCAGTACACCTTGGGTGGGTATTTCTGCCTCCTTACTGCTTGACACAGAGATGTATTAAGTACTTGTTTTCAAGGCTGTCAGTCTGGCACTTTTCACAAGAACTAATATGAGAGTTGTTCTCTCTCCTTCATCCCCAAAACAAGTGACACAAAAAGTTAGCGTTAAAAATGACAAGGTGTCCAAAGACATTAATGCTTTTATATAACTTTACACACATCATAAGACATATGAGTAGTACTCATAGGCAACTGAAACTGTCTTTTGCCCTGTCCTATCTATAAATGATTGCAATTTTATTTCTGAATCTCAATTTCCCCACTTTCTACATTCCCAATAAACAGCCATTAGCATCTGGGGTATTCTTATTCCGGACTTGAGAATAAAAATGTAGTGATATGCATTGGGTTTGTGTGGCAAGGTTTTGGTAGTGGGGGGGGCTGCAGGGGTGGCTTCTGTGCTAGAATTTTCCCCAGCGTCTGATAGAGCCAGTGCCAGCCCGCTCCAAGATGGACCCACTGCTGGCCAAGGCCGAGCCCATCAGCGATGGTAGCAGCACCTCTGGGATAACATATTTAAGAAGGGAGGAAAAAACCTGAGCAATTGCAGCCAGAGAGAGGAGTGAGAATATATGAGAGAAACAACCCTGCAGACACCACGGTCAGTGAAGAAGGAGGGAGAGGAGCTGGTCCAGGCGCTGGAGCAGAGATTTCCCTGTAGCCCATGGTGAAGACCATGGTGAGAAAGGCTGTCCCCCTGCAGCCCATGGAGGTTCATGGTGGCACAGATGTCCACCTGCAGCCCATGGAGTATCCCACACCGAAGCAGGTGGATCCACCTGAAGGAGGCTGTGACCCTGTGGGAAGCCCACACTGGAGCAGGCTCCTGGCAGGACCTGTGGACCCATGGGGGACCCATGCTGGAGCAGTCTCTTCCTGAAGGACTGAAGCCCGTGGAAGGGACCCACGCTGGAGAGTTCGTGAAGAACTGCAGCCCATGGGAAGGACTCATGTTGGAGAAGTTAATGGAGGACTGTCTCCCAT
Source organism: Morus bassanus (assembly GCA_031468815.1). Classification (NCBI taxonomy): domain Eukaryota; kingdom Metazoa; phylum Chordata; class Aves; order Suliformes; family Sulidae; genus Morus; species Morus bassanus. The sequence goes on along the minus strand of CM062567.1, from coordinate 42,632,286 downwards.
GGGAGGGAGCCAAGGCTGGAGCAGGGGAAGAGTGTGAGGAGTCCTGCCCCTGAGGAGGAAGGAGTGGCAGAGACAATGCATGATGAACTGACCGCAACCCCCACTCCCCATCCCCCTGTGCCACTAGGTGAGAGGAGATAGAGAAAATCGGGAGTGAAGTTGTGCCCAGGAAGAAGGGATGGGTGGGGGGAAGGTGTTTTAAGATTTGGTTTTATTTTCTCATTACCCTACTCTGGTAATAAACTAAATTAATTTTTCCCCAAGTCAAATCTGTTTTGCCCATGATGGTAATTGGTGAGTGATCTCTCCCTGTCCTTATCTCGACCCATGAGCCTTTTGTTATATTTTCTCTCCCCTGTCCAGCTGAGGAGGGGGAGCGATAGAGCGGCTTTGGTGGGCACCTGGTGTCCAGCCAGGATCAAGCCACCACATGATAAAAATAGAAAATCCACACTAGGAAATAAACACTGGTGTTATTTAGTATATTGAATAAAACAGGACCTCTCTGGAGCCCTATACAACATGGATGGTTGAGTTACTAAAAGTACATTGTGAGCCTCCCTGAGCTCAGTCAGAGTTTTCCTCATCTAGTTTGAAAGAGCAAAACTTCCTTTTTTCTTATTACTTATCTTTATTTCCATAAGTAGCCAATTAAAATGTCTTGGATCAGGACTCTGGTTTGTTTGCAGTGCCACTGATGGAGAAGCTTTAACTTGCAATTAGGCCTGAAGCATAGTGGCAGGGAAACACCAGAAAGGTGGGCATCATACACCTCCCAAGAGCCGTGTGGTAGCAGGAGTGTTGCAAAGTACTGTATGTAGCCCCACAGATGAAGCAAACAAAAGCCCAGTGGTTCAGACTGGGGGATTAGAAAATCATGTGGCTAATCATGAAAGGCCACATTTTACAGTCAAATGGCTCAGACAGTATGTGCTCCAGACAATGATGGACACAACAGGAAGACAAGAGGAGAGCTGTGGCTGAAAGGTAATACTCTATCATCAACCCTGTTACCGGAGGTGCTGTGAGCTTGTTTCTCCACCACCAGTCTCATTTGCATTAGGCAACACAGCTTTTTGTACTTTTAAAGAAAATACAAGTAGCAATATGGTATCACAAGGTCAGCTGCAATCATGTATGTTATCAGTGGTTATCTGGAAACCACATGAAACAACAATCTCTTTCCTCACACCAGATCTGCACTGCCTTCTTATGTAGCAACAGCTTGCAGATGAGGAGCTGAGAGTAATTTTATTTTTCTTCTTCTTTCTTCTTGCACAGCCTTATGTCTTGAAAAGTAGCAGCAAAGTTGGTCTATTCCCGTGAACCCTTCTGAAGGCAATGGGAATGGAAGTGTCGTTGCTAGAAGCCCAGCTGTCCCTGCACCTTCTGGAGGCTTTAAAGGAGATGTTGGACCAATGATTACTTAAGGGGCAGAGAAAGGAGCGGTGGTGGCCTTCCCCAGTTCTTTTATGACATCTCCAAGACCCAGAGCAAGGGTGACAGCAGGAGCACCTACCAGGCAAGCTGTTGGCCAGATCTTCCTAATGTTGGTCCAAGGTTGTCTTGAAACAGCAGAAATACCCTCCTGCCTCAGTTTCCCTGCTTCATTGTGGAGACAAGTCAATTCCTTGAGACAGATTAAAAAAACAGGTGTAATGCACGCCAGTCACCCTCCTTCAGCAGGCAGTATGTGGAGCCCCGTGGGTGTAGCAGCTCAAGCTTCTGCTGACCTGCAGCTGTCCCCAGAGGTGAGGGACACGGCGGTGCTCCCGGTGTGGACAGCCCGTGGTTTCTGTAGGTGTGCAGTCTGTGCTAGGGCCGCCACAGCAAATTCTTTTCATGGGAGGGGCAGGAAACAGCATTTCTTTAGCGCAGTGGAAAGCAAACCATTCACTGCTGTCAGGGTTTCATCTCCTCACAAATAAGATCTTTGTTTATAAATGTGGCTTTGTAGTTTTGTGAGAACCGGTAGAGTTCCACTTTCAGGAAAATATTAATGATTAAACATGAATAAGTAAAGGAGGATGAGACGTTTGTGGTGTCTGCTGAGACATAGCAGTATTTTGCCGTAGCTGACAAAAAAACCCAAGCCCACAACCTGCGGATGCTTACTCCAAACTTCCACGTACCCACTAACAGGGCACACACCACATAGTTCCTCTCCAAACTTACCCAGAAAATTGCCTCCACCCCTAGTACATAACCCTGGAGATTCTTCACCTGAACCTCCCCATCCCCCTGGCAGACCAAGGGGTAAGGACTCAGGGACTTGCCTAGTTTCAGTGAAACTGTGCAGTAAACTCTATTAATCTTTCCAAGGTAGGAATTAGTATCCGTTCCTCCTTCTTCTTCCTCCTCTGTCAGCACCAGCTGCTACAATGTGTATTGCCCTATAAAACACTTTCTGTTCAATTCTGGTGCCCTCAGGTGCCCTTCTCCTCCCCACTCCTCCCAGATGAACACCTGTGAGAGGCAGATGGTACAGATAATCCAGAATATATTTCTTGAGTCCATGTAGAGAAGCTGCCAAGCTGCTGATTTTTTGGCACCATGCCTCGTGGCATCCAAGGCTGGTGAGAGACGCAGATGCCGCCTGAAAATAGCTGAAGAGGAAATTCTCCCAGTGTCTCCGGAGGTCCAGGGAAGGCGGCTGCTGCCACAGGGTTTGCAGGCAGACGTCCTGCCGGCACCCCTGCCAGGAACGCCTCGAGAGCAGAGCTTCCTTGCTCATGTCTTAATCAGTCCTTCCTCCGGCTCCTCTTCAACAGGCTCCAAGGGTACTGCCTTGCTGTCTTGTACTGGAGGGGGAGGGGCTGTTTTTGGTCGGACATGGCCTGGCAAAGGGAGGAAATGTATCTGCAGGGAGCTGGAAGCTATTGTTTCTGCCTGCAGACTTCACCTCCATGCACACCCAGAGGCTGCAGCAACAGATATCTCTCTTCATTTGTTTTCATAAAAGATAATCACCAGCACATATTTATGTCTGCCAGAGGTATAATATGCACCCTCTTAACCACTGAGCTTTGTCAGAGCAGTTGCACAGGGAGGCCGTGTAGGTGTCCAGCCATGCAGGTGTGAGAGGGCTCCCAGCACAGTCCCACACCATGCTGCATCCTTCAACAGCCAGCACCAGCAGCCCTCTGAACTGCAGCGAAGGGTTCCCCGGGACAAACCACCACCATCAGCGGCTCAGGTCCATCCTGACGAGAGAAGTGCGTTTCTAACATGTGATTGTGCCTGGGAAGTAGCCTGGTTCACACATGAAGAAATTAACTCTGGGGTAGGAATCATGCCCACACACAGCCACAGCAGTCCCTCTGAAATTCAGATATTCATCAGGGCCTATCACAATTGAAGCTGGATTATTCCACAGCAGTCACCAGGAAAAGGAGCTGAGACCAGCTTACCAGCACATAAGACCAACAATAACAAATACCAAAGAGTCAACACACTGTGCTCGTCATATTGCGTGGGGCTTCAGGGCAGCGTAAATCCTTGCACTGCCTGGCCAGTTTTGAAAGGCATGTTCTTATTGCCCAGGGTCTGCCAAACACTTTCCAGACACGAAGGAGAGCACTGTCCTTGCCTGAAGGGACTGATGGTCAGTGGCAGACTAGCAGTGAGGAAAAGCAACAAATATGAAGAAAAAGGCATGTGAGTGTTGGAAAGTGTGTGGTTTACCCCAGTATATTTTGAGAAGCTGGAAGAAATGTGGGAGACATCAATTTTCTTTCCACTATTTATTCTTTATTAGTTCTATAACCTTCAGATCTGTAATTCAGGGTCTAACATCCTTCATTTCCAGTATTGAGTCCTTTTATGAACATTTTGCAGAAAAATGCCTCTTGCTCCTTGCCTCCTCTTCCTCCTTCCCCAAAACGAGGACACTACACCTAGCTCCTTAAAAACACAGGAATACCTAACCCCACTGGCATCAAATAGGCTTAACCAGATTTAGGTGCCTAAATACCTTTGAGGATCTAGGCTTTAATCAGCTCATTTAATGAGCTCCTATAGTCAAAAATGCACAAACAGGGTCTTAAAGCCAGTGGCTCTGAGATCCAGTGCAGAACAGGACCTCCAAATGCAGGTACTGAGGCAAAGGGTCAGGGAAGGTCCCAGAAAGCAGTGCTGAGATGGAGATAGATAACATGCTCCCCAGGCAGCAACCCTGTGTCTGCATCAGGTGATGTAGTAGTGATCAAAAAAAGGGCGATGCAGTATTTGCAGCAGACCTGCTTTCTGCATTTCCTGTAAGGCGGTCCCTCCTGCTCCCATTTTCTGAAGGAACCTGATTTCTCACTGAAGGCCAAGCAATGCAGAAGCAAGAAAACACCATGGAGGATTTCAGCTATGCCAACACAGTTTTGGGGAGGATACTTCTTCCCGTTAAAGGGCACAAGTAACAAATCAACTAACTTCAGTCACAAGCAACTTAGTATAGAGACACAAAGGAACTCATAGCTGAGGCTGCTCTTGCTGCCTTACCACAGAATGAAAAAGAAGCTCCCTCTAAAAAATAATAATGCTATTCTCATTACCACAGAGCTTGCGTACCAATCCCACTCTACTGCAGAATATTACTCTGCTAGGTAATGTATGAACAGAAAACAAGAGAAAAAAAGAAGAAGAAAATGGTGCCTTCTGTCTGGAGAACTTTAAAAGAAGAATAGACGGTGTCATAAGCGGCAAGGAGCAGTATTGGTGCTGCAGCAGCTCAACCATAAATGAGTTTGGGTTGTAGTTTTTGAGAAAGTGTCATAAGAAGAGACCTTTCAGGGAGAAATTTTAAGAGGAAAATAACAAGATTGTTTTTTCAGTGGCTTATGGGCAACCTGCGGATAAGAAGATGTAGATGACGAGAGCTAAACAGTGCTATGCTATGAATTGTGGCGGTGCCAGCCCCAGGGCTCAGTGAGGGTTCTGCTGTCCTGAGCAGACGGCAGCTGAACATGAGGACACACCCATGCACAGCGGCACCCAGCCTCTCCAGGAAGTCACTTATCTGCTACCTTGCTCAGGAGGTCTGACACAACCCTACAATCGATTTGTGCTTGGGTTGCTGTGTTGAGATGCAAACAGGTGTTATAAAAATATGATATAGTCCTCTATGCCTTTCACAGAGGATGTGGCCTTTGATCATATAAGAAATGGAAATTTTATATTATTCAGAATATTTCACCACCTCTGGATTGGCTGATGGATCTCAGGAACCTTTTTTAACAGTGGTGTAGGGCTGGGAAACTGTGGGTCCGTGCCTTAAAATAGTCATGGACCATGATGACAATTTTCACTGTGAGGTTAGCTAGGAAAAGCCATTTCTTGGTATTATTACAGAGAAGGGACCACTGATACTAAGTTATATGTGTGAGCTTAGAAAATGAAGAGATGGATTAACAATGTCTAATGCAGGAGTTGATTGCCACAACAATCAAGAAAGACAGTAGACACAGAGGACCTAGATGATAGCAGCAGTTAACCATGGTGAGTCAAACTCATGGATTAATTTTCCGAAAGCAATGTCCAACAAGCTGGACATACGAATGGAGGCAAAGAGTCAGGTCCATAGCTGGCAGAGAGGTCTGGTGCTTCTTCAGGCTCCTCAGGCAGCTCTGGATTGTAGAAACTGTTTGGATGACTGCAGCATTACATAATGCAAGAAAGAGTCCCTCTTCTGACCACAATATGACCCTTCAGCATTGCCTGCTGCACCTGAACATGCTTCACTTTAACTCACGATGGGGCACAGTTTGCCTGTTTTGGTGTTTATCTCATAGCAATGGGCCTTGATATTATACCAGTGTCTGCAGTATAGATTAGAAAGGGGCAGAGGGAGTTGGGGTAGTGACTGCTCTACTAATTGTAGTTCTTGGAGGAGCTGCCATTTCTGTCTTTCTCAAGTTAGCAGTCTCTAGGCCTAGGGCTGTACTGGGTTTCGGCAGCAGGCCTCCTTCAAGGCAGCTGTTTCAGAAATCCTTGCAGATTTCTTAGATTGCTCTCCATTGAAGTCAGCACACCAGTACCCACTCCAGCTCTTCTCTTGCTCTAAATGAGGCAAAGATGCTCAGACCAACAGAGATGGAAAAGAGTAAATGGCAGTGAGCACCTTTTCCTGCGCTCTTGTGGAAGCACCACTACACCTGATGGTACTCCAGGCTACCACTCTCTGTCAAGGACCTGCTCATTTCTATCCTTCTAGCTCAATCCTCCACCCTCCTGACAAAGCAGCTTTGACAAGAACCACCTATTCCTTAGGACGCAGCCAAATCCTGCTGGATGGCCCAATCTCCTGCTTGCTGGGGAGGCAGGATTTCTCAAGTTACAAAGGTACCTGAAGACCAGTTAGGCACTTCTACAAATTCTGCAAGGTATCAGTGCAGGAGCAATGCTGAACTCTTGAGGAAATCAAGGAGAGCTGAGGACTTAGCCTGAAGAAGTATATTTAGAGTGGATATATCTTAAAAATATATCCTGTCTGCATTTTCAGGAAACTAACTGCTTTTCAAGATCTGCCTCCATGGTTTCTTTATCATTCTAGCAGTGCTCAGGGTGTTAGGTAAATGTTGCAGCATTTCAAGTGAAAAGAGGCATTAGTGCAAATCATAATCAGGTCTGAGGATTCTAATTCTCCCTCCAGGTACGTCGGTGTGACCCTGGCTCCGGGGGGGCACTGCTCCAAGCATAAAATGGGGAGTTCTCTGACCTGTCAGGGTCAAGATGGATTAGAAATTCAACTCAAGTCCCACACAGCTGCCCTGTAACTGACAGAGGAATCCCTGCATATGTGTTCAGCTTTTAGGTTAGCTTTCATTGTTATTAATTTCCTTTTATAATCTCTATTTCATGTTTACCCACACAGCATCAAATTCTCAGCTGATGTAAATCAGCAGTGACCCATTGCTGTTGTTAGTGGCATTATTTTACACCAGTTGAGGAGATGGCCCCTAGCTATTAATTTTGCTTTGCTCCTCTGTCTTCACAGGAATAATCTCATTTCGATTTGAGACTAAATAAAAAATCACCCCTTGTATAGCTGAATCCTGTAATTCCCTCCTGGCTTCCACTCTCCTTGCTGCCAATGGAAATGAAGAGCACAGAGCACCTGGCAGGATCAGGTCCTCGGGCGGCTTGGTGGCTGTGCCAGCCCTCTAATTCTGGGGTAATGATAATAATCAGGCTTGCACCGAGTGTTGACACATATTTATTAATTGCAAGGTGCGGCCGGCTCTGCACTTTGCTAAGACAAACACTTGCAGAACAATGTGCACAGAGGAGGCTGGAAACCACCCAGCCATGTGTCAGCAGCAGCTGAAAGGGGAGGAAATTGCTAACTGTCCCGCGCAAGCAGGCAGAGCACTGAAAACCCAGCTGGAAAAGGAAGGATCTCCTTTTCTTGGGTTCAGTTTTCCTTTTGGAAAAACCTTTCCTGTTTCATCAGAATGTCCCCGACCTCACTGCGGCCCTAGCGGCTCATGACACAAGACCAAGATGACACAATTGGAGCCAGGCTTTGTGCCAGGGCTGGCAGTGATTTAGTGACATTCCTAGAGAGCAGGGGAAGGCAGGCCCTGGCCCACGAGCTGAAGGTTATTTGTGCAGAGTCATATATTTAAGGCAGCAAGCACGCGAGTCCCAGAGTGGTAGAAAGGGAAGGGGAGCCCGCCTGCCTGCAAAGTAGCTGGTCCTGCAGAGGTGAACTGCTGGATGCTCAAGGGAGAAATCAACAATGAGGCTGGGACAGAGAGGAGCTTTCATTCTTACTTCTGATACTAAAAAAATAAGTAACAAGTGACTACACTGTGTTTATTTGTTGCTCTGCAAACGGTGCCCAATGACTCACTCCTTTAAGTGCCTTCCTATATCAGTGATGAAATTACTCTCTCTCTTGTGAGCAGCTTCTTTCCTTCCTTTTCCTTCAGCCTGGGGATTTACATACGATGATACCGGATAAGCAATGACAGTGCAAGACAGCTCACTGAGTTCATACCTCAGCTTCAGTTGAGTTATGCTCAGCAAAACTGCAGCTAGCTTGAATCTGTCTGTAGGCTCTTCTTCACTGTGCCTCTGCTTGCTTTCCCACACAGCTGAGAGCACTTCGAAGCTGCGCTAACTCATGTCACTTAGAGCGATTTTCAAAGCCCACTTAACTTATCTGCCCTGTCATAGCTGTGACCAGTCTGGCACTAATCGGGATGTTCAAGAAATATCAGCCAGTTACACGCAGTCCTCTGAATCAGTGAAGAGGAGAAACTTCCTTTCACATTTTAAGTAGTTTCTATATGTCTAGAGATGTCTTACAGAAACAGAAACTATACCTGATAAAGTGCCAGCATTAATCTATTTGATATATTTAAGTGTGGCTGTTTAACTGCAACATATCAAGTTAATGCAATACTGATGGAATAAGAAATGGCATCAGAGGGTTTCAAAAGATTTCTTATCACAAGGAAAAAAAAGGATTTTGACTTCCCATTTCATTTCTCTGTGAATGAGAATACCTTTGCTATTTACATTATTTACTGTTTACTGTAGTAGAGTCACTACTAAAAATCAAAGTGATTTGCAGAACCCTGCCAGTTCTTTTTATATCTCCTTTGCTGACTCAATAAACATCTGACACTCCAGTATTGTAACTAAGTACTGTACTGATTCTGCCCTCATTGAAAACATCTTTCTAAGAGAAATGAATTGTTCTGCTTCTGCTAAAAATGTGATTTGTCTGGTGAAGCATTTGTAAAAGCTTTTTTCTCCCAATGTTACTGTGGCAATTGGAAGCAGTTAGGCATGTACAGTAACTTGAGAAGCTATGTGAAATCTTCTGATATGCAAATATACTGCTGTATACATGGCAAAGAAGAGTTTTGGGCATGCTTACATGAAACAGAGTTGTGTTAACAAACAATTCCCTTATATGCTATTTTGAAATAAAACTTTTTTCTGAAAAATGATGTGAAGTAAATATTCCAAAAAGCCTGTGCTGGTAGGGGACTGGTTCTGAATTCAGACCAGTTCTGCCCCAGGCTAGTTCTGTTTCTCCCAATAAAGTCACTTCAAAAAAAATAGAGCAGGATTGAAGCCAAGGAGCCTGAGCAAGGTGCAGCAAGGGGAGACAGTCTGGTAGCAGCTGGCAAGGACAGGGCATTTCACTTCTCGACCATCATCTGGCAGAATCTAACTGGATGGATGTCCCTATGGGAAAAGGTGGCCTTCCAGTCTGAAGAGAACACGTTGCATCTGGTCCGTATGTGCTCTTGGATCCAAATTCAGGCAGGGAAGAGACAATGGGAAACCAGAAAGAACAGCCAATTGCAACTCCACTATGGTGTTCTTGGATGCTAGCCACAGGCGAGTCTTCCAGGTAAGCACAGAACACAAAGGAATTTATGAGCACATAAATCATAGGACCTGAAGATGGGAAAGGCCACTGGAAGACTAGTCAATGCAGGCCTGTTTTCTTCAGGGAATTTCCCAGTTGACAGTTTTAAGAATTTCAAACAATAGGGCTTTAACTTTCCTCTGGAAGCAATTCAAGGTGGTTAGGCACCTATCTGAACCTTTCAGCATCTTGGTGCGTTTCATGGGACTGGCCCTATGCAGATTCCTAGCAGTTTTTGGTGCAGGTCATTACATTCAGATTTCTTTTTGCTGTTTATTCCAGGCTTATTCTACAATGAAGCAAATCCAGAAGTGGAGGTAGTCACTCCAGGCTTGCCGACACTGAGGGTTTGCCCAGGCTTCCTCCCAGGGAAACCAAGTCAACAGGAAGAGCAGATGTGAAAAGCTCCCTGGGTGGACAATCTGGGTTTGGGTTACAGTGAACTGGGAAAATACATTAAAATAATGGAACAAGGAAGCCTGCATGCAGTGTTGTTGTGGGATAGCTGCAGTGTGTTGCAGTTACACTCTACCATACAGCAGAATGTCCTCTGCACAGTCCCTTAGATTTGAGGCACTTCTGCAAATTGCTCCTAGAAACTAGACTGAGTTTTAACAATGCAGATCCCATCTTCAAATGGCTTTGCTGGTTTGCACTAGGGCAGGCTGTGCATCACAGCTACTCCACGACAGATTCCCAAAGAAGATGTGAGAAAGAAAGGGCCCGCAGAAAGATCGAGGAAAACGCCTCTGCCCCTAACATCTGAGACTAAGGCTGCTAGAGCAAGAACAGAGACCTGCTTGTGCGTAAATTCCAATTTATATTCTCTGTAGAGATGAACAGAGTCTGTTGGCATTTTGCAATGATTGCGAGGAACTTTAGTGGTTAATTATATCCTCTGTTTCTTGCCTCACTATCTCTGTGCACTTTCACATGAGTCCTAAAATGAGTTTACTGTTCAGATGCCTAGGCTCTGGGCCAGGAGCAGTGCCTAGATAGAATACTGTGAAACATCTCCTCATGTGCCGTGATAAAATGCTCGGGGACATACTATATAAAGCTATCAGTACGTCCGCAAAGTCATGAAACATTATGTCATCAGTGCTACGAGCACTGCAAGGTTGTAATCTCAGAGCAGTCTAGCAGCCAAAGTAGGAGAGTAACAAACCTAAACAGCACTCAGCATTCAAGGATTGTGTCACCATTAGATGGTGGTACTTTTCAACTTGGGGTGCCAAGGGCAGTCAGGAGGTGGTTGGCCAGAATGTGCAGGTTAGTGCAGTGGGAGAAGTGGAGGAGTAACATAATGGGCACAAAAGAAGGAAATGGTGAAAAGCAGGTGAGAGCAGGGGTGGCAGGGCGGTGGGAGGCCAACAGAAGGCTCCCATGGCAGTGATGTGCTTAACCATTTCCCCTTGCCCTGGGTTGGTCGCTCGCTTTCGTCGTGTGAAAGGGGAAGATGGTGGTGTGCCACTGTGGTGTGCCAAGTTAGAGTCAGGAAGCGGGGAGGAGAGGGGCTGGAGGTGGGTGATAATTTAGCCACGGCTGGAGGAAGATGGTTTGCGTTAGCCTATGGCCTGTTTGAATTGATTGCCACCCTTTGCTGTCCCTTTCATATCAGTTTCAGCACCATTTAAGTTAAAATACTAATAAAATGTAAAGAAGGACAGATACTTTCTACTGAGGTGCCTTGCCCTGGGCTGGCAGTCTGCGCGTCCATGCTCATGTACAGCCTGCTCTCTCCATGTGTCTTTCCCTCCTGTGTTACACAAAGATCCTTGCTTACAAGCAGAGATGGTCTTGGGACCCAGCCACTGTGGCAGCTCCCTGGGACCCTGGCCAGGTGAGGGGAGAAGGGCAATATACTTAGCTAAGACAGAAAGCAGTAAACACATCTGATGCTGAATGGAAGAAGAAAGGGGCTTACCTCCTAGCTTCCCCCTGGCATACTAGAATCCTATGGTTAGGTCTTCCTTACCAGATACCCTGCCAGTCCCAAAGTATTCAGCAGTTTTGACTAACCTGAGGCAATCGTAATAAAACATAGTTTAGCAGGAATGACCCATGACAAACCCCCCTCTCACCCATCAGAATCTGGCAGGTAGCACAAACCCTGCCAGGGTCTGACTTCTTTCCTTACAAAACACTTCAGCTTCAAGCTCTTGATTGAGAGCTACAAGGTGTCCTGACATGTTCCTGCTCCAACAATTTGTTAGCTGTGGCTTTTTGCAATGATTGCCGAATTGCAGTGTTTCTTCAGGGCTTCCTGGCTCTCCCCAGGAGACAAGGAGATGCAGGATCAGTGGCAGAGCAGTGCATCAGGCAGTGCAGTCATGTCCACAGTGGAGCTTTGCTGCCGATTCCAGCAGTTTGCAGTTGTGAGTGAGCTGCACTTGAGTGCAAACCTGCACTGAAACACAGACTTGGCCATCTGGCCAACATATTGCAAATAGGTGGAGGACATGCAGGTACTGATCAGTTTTGGCATGACACAAAACAGAGTAGGAGGGTGACTGGAGGCCAATCAAACCAGCAGAGAAGCGTTAATCCTCACTCACTCTGCGCTATGAGTGAGCAGAGCACAGATTGTCTCTGGTGTTAATACCCACTGGAAATTGTGCTGTGTGGGTGCAGGGCGCTTCAGTGGCTTGCTGGGAGTCTTGTGCCAACAGGCTCTGACAGTAATAGCAGGCGTGGGAGTTGGGAGGCATGGGTTTAATTTCTGTGGGGTTCCTGGGGCAAGGTCCTTCCTCTTGGCCTTTTGCCCTCCTCCCTGGCACTGGGAAGTGGTGAGTCCTTTGGAGCAGGGGCTGTCCCTTCAAATGGGTGTGGACACAAAGGGTCGAAGATCTGGTTTGGGTACCTTCATCTGCACACAAGTAAAGTTCAAATAATCATAGTGAGGTCCTTCCTTGCTTAATTGTCTACCGTTACTAAGCCTTCTGCCTGTGTATCTATGTCACAGTGGCAGAGAAAAGTGTGACAGGAAAGGGTTAATTTTTTGAAGGGGGGGCGGGGGAGGTTTGCAGGCAGAAGGGAGGAGCAGGAGAGTATTTCTGTATTAACATGCAGCTGGTTAATGCAGCTGAATAGCCCTGGCTCAGCTGTTACCTTTCTCAAAGCCAATGGCAAATGATGAAAAACCGTGGTAATATCTATTAAAAGTTTGTGGAAGGGGCCTGCTCAGTGGGAGCTTTTCCATCTCACATACAAGTGATGATTTAGAACAGAGAAAGATCCCCTCGAGGGGATTTTGTGAACCATGCAATGCTAATTAACTCCATTGTTGTATTTTGTTTTGAACATAAGAGTCCCTCTGGGATTGCAGCACTCTTTCCTCCTGCAATAGATTTCCATTTTGCACCACTGTATAAAATCTCCTCCATATCCCATCAGCAAAAGGGATTAACAATAGGGAGAAGCATATGTGCATAGTTTTATGGGGTTCTAGGGAGAAATGTCTCTCCCTTCACCTCCCAGATGCATTCTCAATAGGGGCCATTCTGTACATCCTTGTTTTCACTGTTTCTTTAACCTTGAATTAAAACCAAGTGTACATCAAACAGTGGGCAGCATCTCCCTTTGATCTTCAGCATATTCAAACCACTTCCAAACATGCTGTGCTGGAGTTTGTTTTAGTGGTTGCGTTATTTGGGCACTAATGCAAAAAAAAAAAAAAAAAGAAAACCAATACCCAACACCCCAAAAAAATCTACAAAACCCATCAACACCGGAGTGGAAGCACTGGTGAAAGACTGACTTGCTTATCCCAAAAGGTAAGCAAGAAAACGAAAGCTCTCATCTGTTTGAAGCCCTTACTGTCTTGAGCCAACAATGTTAGGAAGGAACTTGACTCCCTCTATGCTGGATCTGCTCTTCATTTTCTGGGCTTCTGGTGTCCCACTTTGGCTTGCCCAGACACCCTCCTCTCCGCTCACTCTTTTTGTGTTGAACAAAGTGGATCCTGACTCACCCTTGTGCTCTGGCTATTACAATGTAGCATCAGCTTTAGCGAAGACAGAGCGAGGACCAGCAGGTCTTTCAGATGAATTAAATAGCTGCTTGTTAATTCTTCAGCTTCAGCCTCTGGCCTCCATCAACTCTGAGAAAGCCCAGATCTCTATGCAATGTCTTGGATAGTCTCTTTTCTCTGCTGCCTTAAGTTTCAGCTCTGCACAGGCCAATATTTACAGAGTGTTGATGTCCATCTTCCTGCTTTAGGCAATTTGGTAAGAAATATTTAGCAAGCTGTCCCAAGGGAGCAGCTAGTGTACGAGCATCAAATTGACAACTTCCGGATGGAACTGGAACTGCACTGGGAGCTACCTGCCACCAACTGTAATGGGGATTCTGCACTAACTCGACCAACAGGAGCAGGGATTTGCAAATAAGAGACTTTCTCATACACCTTATAACTGTAAATTCTTAAGCCTTGATTCTTAATTCATGCTGAAATATATTTAATTATAATCTGGGCAATTTTTGAGATCTCTGAATGAACAACAGGAAAGACATTTAACAACATTTTCAGGAGTGTAAATACTACAAGTCATAGAGGAGCCCAAGCAATGCTGCCTTTGCACTGGCACGACTGTGCTACCTTCAGACCCAGGTAGAGCTGTGGCCCATCAGAGATCCTACGCCCCTGTCTTCAGTCAACCAAGCAGAATACTGGGTATATTAAACAGCTTTGTCAGGGATCCAGTGGGGGTGCTCACTGATGCACCAGTCCCTGTGGCATTGCTACTAGACTGATGAAGTAAAATTTGTCATGTAAAGCTTCCTGTTCTCCCCACAACATCCCTCGCTTACTGCAAACTCCTCTTTTCCTTTCCAAAAGGAGTGGAATCAATTCCAAAATACTTATACTGTCTCTACCCCAAACCTTCCTGCACCACCATGGCTAGATGGATTTTCCCCTGGAGTCATGCATTCAGTGATCCCAGCAGAAGGTACTCCTGAGACCCCTCTTGTTCAAACGCTATGACATTATCTTATGCTCTAGGGTCTTGAGGGCTATTATAACAACAGTTGAAGTTGTAGTTGTCTATCGCAACAGTGGCCTACAGAGCATGCTAGTGTATATAAAGCAACATACTGAAAGGACGTTCAGAGCCATTCTTTCTGAAAATGCTGCTAAATATTTTCTGCTCAAGCATTACAGGTCCGTGTAAATACATGTTTTTCTTCTTTTCTTTGCAGTCCCTTTATAGGAAATGACAGAATTATGAAGGTAGAACTCAAGGGGAGGGACTTTCCATTCTAAAATCCTCAGCTTACTTCAAACACACATGGTGGTGTAGTGACCTCAACATCTTCTCACTCACATCTGTATAAAATAGCCAGAGCAACTCCATAGGTTTATCCCACTCAACATCCAGAGAGAAAAGGGTAAGAGCCAGCCCATTTTTGAGAAGCATTTCCAGTGCAGTGTTCTCAGCAGGAGCATATTTGCCAAATCCTGCTGCTTTTTTCACCCTTTAATATATATAGCTACAAGGGAAGATTTCTGTGAACAGAACAAGACCACAAGTCATTTTTTCCAGTCATCTCCATAAGCTCATCTTCCTCTAGTGCTCACTGACCACTGGCTTGTTAATGTGCAGGCATAGAGACTCAGTGAAGGTGTTACCAGCGTGGTCTTCATCATGCCAGCCAGGACCACCCTCTCTGCTCTCATGTAGCTCAACACGTTTGTCCTTTATTGAGCTGCTGTGGATAGCCACTGCCCTGAGCAGCTCAGGTTCATGTCCAAAAGCTGAGGAATAGTTTCCTGATGAGTGTGTGATGGGGACACAAAACACAACACAAGAAAGTGAGTCCTTTTGTGACTGCTGAGATCTCAGCGAGCTGAAAGGCAGTGAAGGTTTTCTGTGGATACTGAGAGCAGATTTTGCATGAAGCCACTCCTGCTCCTGGCACCATGGAGGCACCACTCCCCTCGCCCCCTCTCTCCCAGGCTAAGTATAGAAGACACTTGAACCCCCAGAATTTTCTTTCCCACTCAGAGTTCCGCAGTGCAGCTCTTGCTGAGCAACCTCATCTGTGTGCTCTGCCCAGAGAAGTCCCCACCAACTCCTCTGGGGCTCTGCAAGGGGTCACATATCACCAGTGCACAATCCACCTCTGGGCCTGCTCATCTCTGGTTTCCTTGCTTCAGAACAATGTGGAGATATTTTTGTAGTTTCCATGATATAGATGCTTATTGCCAACATCCGTTTGTCCTCTGTGACCTATGATTTTCCACACCCTGCTAGAATGAGTGAGAAGCAACTCTTCTGCCATTTGAGTGGCTTTCATGTACTGTTAGGAAGAGGCTGGATACGGGGAAGGGAGTGCACAAGGAAGGGTGGGGGCTGCTTTCACAACCACTGAGTTTTCTTCCAGCCAGCTTCTGAGCTTTGCATTTTTCCCCATTAGACGGAAATGCATTGAAAGGTAGGGGTAGCTAGCCCTGCTCATCACAGAGAGCACACGCTACTTGCAAATATTATTTTAGCATGTCCCTGCTCTTTCCTGTCTTGGCCTAATATTTGCAGTGGATAATTTCTAAAGCCTAAATAACATAAGCTCGTGATTGAACATGCTTTTCCTGAGCTAAACTCCACCCTGTTCCAATGTAATTACTTCCTCTCAGTGCCCCTTGTTAAATCCTTAGGAGAACTGGACAGAGGTTCAACCTCTGAGTCTTGCAGCCAAACCACAGAGCCTGGTGGTCACTCCAATGTGTCTGGGGGCTCTGGGGGCTCCTGTATAGCACCCCAATCCATCCCTCTTCCTTCCTCCATCCTTCTCTGCTCCACTGTCAAGCCCATCTCGTTTCCTGGAGATTAGGGGTCCCCCGCCTGGGGCTGGCAGCCACGCAGAGCTCCTCTGGGTCAGGTCTCTGAACTGCCTGAAATCTCCCGCCCAGCTGCCAGCCGCATGACAGGAGGCAGAGGCGGGTGTCACACCAGGATGCATATCAAAGCCAAAGAACCCTCGTTTTAAGTCTGTCGCAAGCTTTGTGCAATAACCTTTCTCCCAGAAGATCGGGCGATAAAGCTTTTAAAATTAATTTGCATAATTGGGTCTTTAATTCTTTTTAAATGGAAACCAAAATGGCACTGTTCTCAACAAAAAAGACTTTCACAAAAGCCAAAGGATTGGTTGCAAGGTGGAGATGTGTCACTGAGCTGAAACTAAGCCCAGATAAAAGATAATTAGGCAGACTGAACTGAATTCTGGTTGTGCATAGAGCAGGGGAAGTCTGAGGTAACAGCACAGACCAGTAAAATTACTTCATGCTCGTGTCAGCATAACTGAGACTCAGTCTGCAGTAACTACTTTAACTTTTCAGCTCTGTGGTTAATTAGCAACCCTTTTAGTTTATGACTCTTTCTTTATTCAATAATTTATTAGATTAATAAACACTGTAAATATTTTTATAACAGCGGGGCAAATGTTCCATTAGTGTAAAAGACCAAGACACCATTTGAGTCAATCTGACTGCGATCATTTATTTCAGCGGAAATTTTGGCCCACTGAGGTACTATTAGGAGAGCTGTGCACAGAAAAACAGACAAGAGTTCAGCTAGTGAAAAACCATTCTCATGTGCTTGTAAACGAAAAGCAACATTTCTAATAAGTGCAATGTATTTTACCTCCCACCCTTTCCCCGAATTACATGTGCAGCTCTATATGGTGTTTTCACCTTAAAATAAAAAAGCAATTTTAGTACGTACAATCCACCACACTCGTTGCTAAAGAGCTGTTTTTACTGTTAAAAATATCCAAATAGCAAGGTATTAACCTGTTCTACAAGAGAGCTCAATTTTCTCCCCCTGCTTGCAACAATTCATTCTTTAATCAAATATAAAGAAACTCCATCGGCATCCTCTACTTGCCAGTGCTGTTAGTTACCCAAAGCAGCCTGAATACCAGCTACAGGCTTATGGCCATAACCTCATTAGCCTTTGCTTTAAAAGAGTAGTGAAATAGAAACACCGGAGCTGGGGTTAGCTGGCAGAACACAAATAGAAGATTTCTGCGACTTGTCAGTCCTCCTGGGTGCTCCATTGCTGCTTGTGCCATGGAAACGCAGCCCAGGCGATAGGACCATGCAGGAAGCCCACAGTTAGATTCTGCTCATGGGTACCCTGGTGTAAATCCAGAACAATGCTACCAGAGCCACCAGACTTAAATGGGATTTTCACCTGGGCAACTAAAATGCCTGAAGAAGTAAGGCATAGCTGGGCTGTTGCAGACACTGCCAGGAATAAAGCTGAGCAGTTGAGGTTAGTTGCAAGTACTGCTGCCCAGATCAATTTTAGGTAGTTTACCCATATTTTGCCCATATTGCCCATATTTTTTTGTTGGCGGTTTTTTGTACTTTTTCAAGAATCCTTGTAAGAATAAAAACTATGTTGTTATAAATTAAAAAACCCTCATGAAATACAATGAGAGCAACACATACCACACCGTGGCACCAGGGATGTGATCTGTTTTAAGAAACACATGGCTTTATGTTTAATGAAGGGAGCCTGTTGAAGGATTGCAGACCAGGAGGGCACACTAGATTTGTTGTTTTATTGGGTTCTGGGTTATGTACTTCTCCTTTTGCTGGGTATCTGACAACATGTGCCATTCTACTTGCAACTGAGTGAGCTGGGGGGAGGAGGGCAGAAACAAAGCATTTACGAAGGACTGGAGCATTTTATTTTCTACCTTTTGAGAAAAGTGTTAAAGAAAAAAAATTGTATCATTTTGTCTTAACTAGAAACAGAAATAGAGGGAAAGAGAAGTGGAATTTAAGTAGACGGAGGAGAATAATCATTCTCCACAAGCACACGGAAGGAATTGTTAGAAATACATAAAATACATTCACCAACATCAAGTTCATTGAAATCATGCACTTAAGATGCAGCAAAACCCCTCCAATATATCAGGGCCAGATCTTGAAAATACTTCACTGCCTACAAGATGAATTGAAGGCACTTTCCATCACACATGGGATAATTTGCACTTTATGGGGTCAGGAACTACATGGCTATGATCAGACTGTGCATGCAGGTACAGCCTTCCATGCTCCATCTTTGGAATTGCCTGAAACTAGTGGGTAAAAGGCACTGCTGACGCTGGCCAGCATCACTGTAGGACACTGCCAGAAGGGTCAGTCCCAAATTCCTCTCTAACCCTGTCTGTCTGCAGCGAGGTGTTGCTGCCACTTTATTTTGGATTTCATAACCGTGCAACAAGTACTGCTCCGTTTCAAGTCCGCCCAGGTTAATTTCTCAGAAAACTGCCCTTTCCACACATGCCTCAGAACCCCCTTGACATCAGGTTACCAAGCTGTGCCAGTTTGCCTGCAGTTGTACAGGAGTGAGGCTTGAGGCAAAAAAGAGATGAACTGGAATCCATGGCCAATGCAGAGGGAAGGGCTGGATCACCTCTTCCAGCAGCAGCCTACATAGGTGTAACATGAGGCCACATGTCTCAAATGTGATCCAAAACATCCCTCAAGAAATCCAGGCCTCCTGCCAGTACACCACAGAGCTGCCAGAATGATCCCACAGAAAATATGAACAGAGGTGATCTCCAAAATCCTTCCCCACTCCCAAACTTTAGCAGTGGACAAGGACTGCAGGAAGGTTCACTTCTGCTTGCTTGAGTTTCACAGTCCCAAGCCAACTCCTGAAGAACATAGAAATCTTCCTGCAGCCTTTAACGTGCAGCCTTTCCATTTAAGACATTGATTCAAGACACATGGAGACTTGGCCTCAACTCCCTTCTAACTGAGAAAGGAGTTAGACCCCTGTCTCCTAGAAATTGAAGAAATAGGTGGGAGTGAGGACAGGGAATCTTCCTCTTGTTAGTCTAGTGGTGTGTGGCAACGAATGCAGCACTCACAGGGTTGGAACTAAGCAGAAGGGAGTATTAATCCCCCTCTCCTCCCCTAAGGCATTGGTTAGGGCTGCTCTTTTCCACAATGAAGGTCAACACCTGGATCTGCTCACCTCTTCAAAGTATCAGAGATTTCATGTATTTGCCACTTTGGTGCTAGCAAAGCACTTTATGCTGGCATGATTTCACCTAGTAATGGCTTCGTTAGTGTACTTCAAGCCTGTTGCACAATGAAATACGGTACTCTGGTTCCATGACACCCTCAGGTGGCAACTCTGCACACTTTCCACTCTCTCCTCAAGCCTGTTGGAGACCACTTTTTGAACAGCTTGGTAGAAGTATTTTGCACAGGCTCCAGGATATTAGCAGCTGGAATTTCTCACTCGCACAAAATGCAAATAACCTTTTATTAGCTACTAGATCTACTGGATATGCTGGTGACAGTGTCTAACAAGGCTCTGGTGCTAGTTCAGTTAACAGACCCCATATTTACAGTCTTCAGTCTTGGATATATAAATAGGCTAAGGCTCTGGGAATAGATTTCCTCCTCCCTGTTGCTGTCAAAGAGAAATTGGTGAAGGAGTTGGCCAGGCAGAAGTGCTGGGTGTGAAGGTCCCCTCTGCAGCACCCCAGGCTCCGCTCCAGTGGGGAGCACAGGCACCTCCCTGCTCGAGAGCTCCACACAGCAGCCCTGCGGAGATGGGTGCCCATCTGATGGGATCACCCCTGGGGAAAGACCCTTTGCTTTTAATGGTAGAGGGAGATTTAATTTTTAATTCCCTGGCCACTGTTTCCTTACGAGCTCAGAATAATGAGCTGTGACTCTTCAGCAAGAAAACCAACGCATTTTAACAGTTCTCTGAAAACATTCAGAGAAAGTCCCAGACCCATGGGGTTTTGCTTATAATTGCTGCCAGGCTGATAAATCCTGGAGACAGAGGAGTCTATATAAACAAAAAGATTTCCAGTAGCACAGGAAAACTGTGCAATACCAAGCTATCATCACCTTCTGATAGACAAAACATTTATAGTTTATTGTCAGGAGGACTCTGGCTGAAAAGCGCTTGCCTGAGCCAGAACGGACTGACCTTTTGCAGTAGGCACAATAAGGCAGAGAACACTGCTGAGCCATCAGAACTTCTGCAATAAACCCAAATCCCTTTTGATAAAGGGAATCAAAAGCACACAGCTCCCCACCACCTCCTAATAATGCCCATGACCTCGACAGTGCCTTACAAATCTGCTACATAGTTTGAGAACTAGATGCAACACGTGCTTCCGGGCAGCAGCTCTTTGTTTTACTCTAGATAGGTGCTTAGCAATTTCACATCAAGTTCCCCAAGCACCAGCTTCAGACCTGTAAGAGCGTTTTCATTTCCCATCACGCTATCCTAACGCAACCTGTCCAAGAAGCCTCATCAATACTACAGCAGCAAATAGCTTGACAACTTCCTCGTAAATAACAGGATCCCGCTCTGCTTTGTGCTGTGCTGTGTTTAATACCATACTGGGTATTTTAGAAATACTGGGAATCTAGTTGAAAGCATGTAGTAATAAGATAAATGTTTTGCCCATCAAGAGTCAAAGTGCAGATTGCTTACTCCTAGCAGCTTGTGAGTCACTGCTTAATAAACAACCCAGAGAAGGCTCCGAACAAACCTGAAATGGGTACAATTGCTCTTCCCTTTGTATTCTGTGTATAAATGTATATATTAAAAACAAAACAAAATGAAACAAAACAAAAAACCCATTGTATCACATTATGGAGTTTAGTAACTGGTCCTTGCATATATCTAGCCTACTGCAGCATCAAAAGCAGCAATCCATTCAAATCTCTTGCTTGATTTGCATTAAAAGCAAGCAATTATTTTTAGTTCATAAAGGTTCATTAAAAGGGGGAGGATAAAAAAAAAGAGAACATAAGAAAAAAATGAAACCAAGTCAAATAATGCCAACCCAAGTGGGAAGCCACCAGCCTTGGGTGGAGGACTTGAAGTGCAAGTCCGTATTCAGATCCAGGGTCTCGGCACCTAAGCCACAGCACACATGTTCAGGGATCAGTTCTATGGGAGTTTAAAATCAAAAGGAGCTTTAAGTCTTTTGGGTTTAACTGCTATTTCAATTGCTTTAAACAGTTATTTAAACATTAGGGTTCCACAGGCCCCTAAAAGCCCCTCACTGCTCACTATTGCCAGGCAGCTCAGTGTCTTCCTTACACCCAAATCCCTTCCTGTGCTTCAGTTATTCCTCCACCCACGTGGAGGTCCTTTGCAAGGTCACCGTGAGCCCAAATAATTGCATTGAATAACAGTATGACTCCTCTCTTTACCAAATAAATACAAACTCTGGATCCAAAGCGGACGGGGGTTCTTCCATGTGTCTTTGATTCAGGCAGTGAAATCCTAAGTAGAAGGCAGGCCTCTCTGTTTCACATTTTTTTACTGGCAAAGTAGAAAATTCTCCACTCAGCACGCAGATTTGCTGCAGTTTGCTTAGACACCAAGCCTCCATCTGCTCTGTCAGGGTCGTAAACCTCTTGCCTTGCGTCTGGGTTCTGCTAGTCCTTTGCCTCCCTTGCCTTCTTTCCTTATCTGAGTATAAGAAATGAAGTGAGGATAATAGCATTTTATTGCTGCACAGCAGGGCTGTGAAGGTAATTAAAGATTTCAAGGTTGGAGTAAAGGGAGATGTATATGTTCCCTAGATAGGTGCATTTATTTTTGTTTAAAAATGTAAACCCCAAAGGTGATTATAAGAGTACATTTTTCCCTCCTCCGCCCTGAACAACTGAATCCATTTACCTGGAGTTTGATGAAGTTACAGCACAGCAAATCCTGTTTAAAACCAGTGCCCTCCTCTCTCCCTTTTTACTCCCATCTTAATGCTTTACAAAGCAAAACTCCAGACACTTTGTGAGTCACATATCACTACCAAATAAGTAGCAGTCATTGAATGGTGCCTCATAAAGGAGGCAGGAAACAGGAAAAGCTCGAAATAAAGCTGTTTGTAAATTAAAGACCTAAGGGGAAGAATGGATAGGAAATGAGCCCCTTATTTTTTCTTCAAAATTATTCTGATTAATGAGGAGAAAGATCAATAGCCTATCTGCAGCTGCCATGGGGAAGACAGGGTGAAGAGTGAATCCAGACCCAAGTATCCCCGTGGTGCCAACACATCACATTCTGCACAAGCTCCATATAATGAGCTGCAGGGTGAGATTTCATGCGACTGCACTACTTACCTGGCTGTTCATTCGGTTCCTCATTATAGCTTGATGTGATCAGTTATAGGGCACCAAAAGGAGAAATGTATGGCATATATTTGTGAGTAGGCAGAAAAAGGATTGCTTTTATTCCTGCAACACTGCTTTCCTCCTGCTGTAACAAGAGCCCCAAATGCTCCAAACTTCCCTGTGCACTGCTGCTGCATGCAGCTCTGAAGTCATGTGCATCATTTCCGCAACACATGGCAACACCTGGGCCCACAGCCTGATGCAAAGCATACTGAAAGCAGTAAAACATTCCCACCGACATTTTTGGATTTTGATTTTTAATCAGCCCTTAAATGAAGTGCCTCAGATACTGGTGCTACCTTTATCAATGTTTGGTTTGGGGAACCTCATAATTATGTTTAGCAGCTTTTGTGGGCCAGCAGATTCCTAGGCAAAATGACCTGGCAGACTGCTGAGGCCATTTCTACTGGTTTTGGAGTGCTGCGTAGGGATAGAATGGCTGTTATTTGGATGGAGACCCTGGATGAAACAAGACAAAGCATCATCCTCCCATCCTCTTTGGCTTGCCCCAGCGACAGGGAGAAAGTACCCAGCAGTATTTCATTAAGGTCTTGGCATGTTCCTTAATGGCACTTGCGGTAGTTACAGGCACAAAGGAAGCACTTATCCCCTGTCACTTCTCCCATCTGCGGCCGTTCATTTGCAGATCTGCCCAGAGATCAATCCACACTGGCGTGAGAGATAAGAGGGGACCCTGATGCTGGGCTTCAGAGATTACAGCAACCAGGCATGCTCTGAGGGGCCAGTGCAGAGCCATAGAACGGTGCTGTATTTTTTAGCATCCCCTGGTACAAGCAGCCCAGAAACGCTATCACAGTCGACCTGCTCCAGGCTCTGCAGAGAGCTGATGGACACCAGCGCTCAGATGTGGTTAGGGAGAGATTCCTCCCTTCTGCAGCAACTGGGAACTTACAAAGCAACACACAGAACAAGGCTAGTGCCAAAAAATACCACCAATACACATTTGTAAGGGAAAACTCTGCTTCCATTGCCAGCTCTCCAGAAGACACGGTCTCCTTTCTGGCATTACCCAGCTCCAAACTGGGAGGCAATCAAAGGGCTTTTAGCAGAAACCTCTTAGCAAGAGGCACTGCTCCTGCAGCCACAGGAGTGACTAGCAGATAATGGGATACAGTTCTTAAAAAGCTGCCTCCTTTGCTATAAATACATACAACATTTAAAAATCCTTCACGTAAGTGTGAAATCACGAAAAACAGCTACACAATGCTCATATTTAGACTTACTGAGGAAAATGCTTTCATTTGGTAGAGTACTTAACTGTATCCTTACACTCGGGCTTAAGCTGCTCCTAAAATTGGCTCGGGCTGCCACAAAACAACAGCTTAAACCAATTTAATTGCTGTCTGCTGCAATCCCACCCGCCTTCCCACCCCTGGTTGCACATTCCCTGTCTCCTTCCTTACGCCAGCTCTCCTGCTCGTCTAACCCCGCTCTGAGCCATTTGGGAATGCAAGCCAGACACACACCCTTGACACCCAAAACCCCATCCATTTTCTACCAATTTATCATGCTGGAGTGACTCATCAGCAGGTCAGATGCATGCTAGAGCCAGTGTAAAGAAAGGGGTGGAATTGCTCAGTTGAGGCAGGGTGGGACCATGAGGTTCAGACATGAGTTCAGAAATCTGGCAGCTCATCGCTGTGGTCCTGCTCCCTCCACCTCTGCCCATGCCATTTAATCCCATCCCTTGCTGAGTTATCCAAAGCCTAACTTGACATCCTCCCATCTCACACTTGGTTTCTGCAAGGTCAGCAAATTGAATCAGCTCAGCAAGAGTCCTTACCAGCATGGAAATGCATGACTGGAGGTGAGGAGGGCTGCTCCCTTTCCACACCAGGGAGCCATTAGATCAGCTAAGTGGTGTTGTCAAGCCCTACCCTCAGGCTTCTGCATGCATCTGAGTCCCTGTTACCCTGAGGCTGGGGATACAGAATTGGAGGCAAAGCTTTACACTGAAGAGAGCAAGGCACCCACTGCAGTGAGGAGCTGAGCAATAACCATGCTTCCCTGCGCAGGCTCCAGCAACCTTGGCTGCTCCTCCTTATAGCAGCTGTCCTACCTGGTCATTCTAATAGCCCTGTTTTAAGATGAGGATACCAAGGGTTAAGTAACTTTAAAGGAAATTCAGACACTGAAGTAGCCAGAACCTAATAAAAGTAAATGGAAAGGAGGGAAAAAAAAAAGAGAAGCAAAGCCCTACAGCAGGAAGACAACTGAGATTTCCAACAGGATACCCTTCCCCCAGTGTCGATTTACTGGTGTTTCATGATATAGACAGACTCTTAAATATGAGGATAAGTGTTCATCTGTAATGAAGTTTTCTGCATACATTATGTAGCACTGTCTCTTTCACACTTCATATATAGCTGTCTGTACCTATAAATAGAAATGATGCCTCACGTGCATTATCATATATTACAACCTCTGACGATGTGGTAAAGGAGAGGAAATGAGCAAAGGAAGTGGTGTGCTCTGCCAGAGCATACAAACTTCGCAGGGCCCTGGTAAGTCAGCTTCAGGCAAACCAGTGCTGTGAAATAGTCCAAAAATATGTGGAAAAGCAAAATAATGATTGAAGAGACAGTAAACCGATGGGTTTGTTGCATGACACTTAACAAAAGACCAAGTACTTTTGTGGAGAGGCTGCAAGACCAGAAAGAATCCTTGCATGCTTAAAACCAGAGTATTGTACAAAGTGGCATGGAAAAAATAAGAAGAAGCAGAATAAACAGGCCAGAGCAGGTCTGCTGGGCAGTGCTAGGAGGAAGATGACAGACAGGGGATTCCTGCAGTGCTGAGGCTAAAGCCAGACTTGAGCCCTGACTCTCTGCAAGAGATGGGAAGACTAGAATTGCTGATCTCTTTCCTTTTTCAGAATGTATCGCCTTTGCATTGGTTTCTTTTCCTTTTTCTTTTTTCTTCAAAAAAGAAGAAAGTTCTTCTTCATTCTCACACATTTTATGAACTGATGAAATATCTTCATAACTAGTTCTCATCAGTTTTTTTCTTGTTCACTATTTCAGCCTGACCACTGTGCCTATGGGGCTAATGAGCTGTGACTGGCAATACAATTAAAGATAGATTTGATGGCATCCTAGCAGACAAAAAGTGTTTTAATTAAACTGAAAGAAAATTGTTGTTTATCATAGAGTGAGCCAGGAGTCCATACTGACTAGACAAAGGTAAGCCTTTTGATAGGAAAAATCAGTGCCATGTCTAAGGGACAGGGAAATTGAGGTTTAATTCTTGGCTCCAGCAGATTTCCCACAGGGCCAAGAGCTTGATTTTGCAAGTTTTGATTTGCCTTTTGGAAGATGCAGACAGTTCAGTCTCAGCCTCCTGGGAACTTGCTTGCTATTTTCACTAGGAAGGGCTGAGCAGTACAGAGCCCAAAGGAGGCTCCGCACTGCTTAGCATATCAGGGCCACTTTCTAGTTCTCTCCACAGCTTGATTTAATAGTAAAACTCAGTGGTCAGTCATGAAAAGTCCAAGCTAGATCTGAGCTAGCCAGGGTTACCCGGAAAACCACAAGTTTTATAGAAATCAATTCCCTCTCTCACCCTGTTAGGGCTCAAACAAATAGCAAAGCTTGCTCTGACTTTACCAAGAGTAAAGTTAAAGATTCCAAGTTTGCTATTTTAATCAACTTCTGTTAATTCTCATCAGCTTTGAAAGTAGTATGGTTTTGAGAAATGCCTGATTCATTGTGGAAGCAGCATATGGAGAGAGAAAGAATGGTAATGAATCAGTTCCTCCAAGATAGAAATATCACATATAGGTGTTTCAAGGCTGGGTAGGCAGCACCCCTATTAGAAGTTGTGCCACACTTGTCATTTTAATACTATATCATCACTTGTTTCACTTTGTCAGCTTTTACCGCTTGGTCTGAAAGCTCTCACTGGGTGCAACAAGTTCATCAAGAAGATGCTTTTTCTGTTTTTATCCAAAGTGTTTCATTTTTTTTTTACCCTTGTCAGAAAAAAAGAAAGAAAAGAAAAAATATCTTTAAGAATGTATATACCCCCACAGCTGTGAAGGTATACTTTATTTTTGGAGTCCCGATAAAACAATTAAGTGTGACCTATATGGAAGAGATCAGAAAACTAAAGTTGTTACACGATGACAGTGTAGTCCATCTGTTAATGAGTTCATCATAATTGAGTGAGAAGCGTGGAGGCAGAGGACCATTTACACAAGAACTGAAGTTGATTCAAGGCCACCCTTATCTCCCAATGGTCATCCTCTTTTAATTCAGATTTAAAAGCTGCGGTGCTTTACAGGTGTCTCACACTTTCTGGGGGTGTCCTTTAAGCTGCACATAAATCCCTCCCATTTACCATCAGCTTTCACCTGAAACAGAAAATACATCCTACAGTTTTATCAACTGTCATCTAAGAGCAGGGGCACCTTCCGAGGCTTTGGTTACTGGAACAAAACAGCTTTTTATTTTGCAAAAAGCCTCCTACACAAAAAGATTCATCTCCACCACATGAGAGGTCAGAGCGTTGGTACCCACTGTAAGTTGCCTCCCAGACAAGCGTAAGAGGAAGCCAAGAGTGGGCAAAGCTGGCTGCCCCTCCTGCAGCCACCTCTCAGCAGGAAGGCATCCCCCAGCAGCTGGGCAGCTGCAGCATCTCCTGAGCGGCACAAGGTATCCCTCCTTCAGCACAATGCCCTATAAGGCAGCCCCGAGGCACGCAAGCCCGCAACCACCTGTGACACTGTCACCTAAATACACATCGATGATACACGGTTTTAATTGGAGCCAACTCGGGAAGAACAAGCGTACATTCAAGCTCAGAGAGCCAGTCTAAAGAAAGAAAGAAACAAGAATAAAAAAGAGCTTCTTGCAGCCAAATTCCAATAAATAGAAAGGGAATCATGCCATTAGGCAGCTTTCCTTAACCTCAAGTAAAAGTCCTACTTAACCCTGGCTCTAACTGTTGCCCCAGCACCCGACTTTTTAGGTAGTCTCCTAAGCCTGACCGGGTCAGCACACACTGCCTTACCCCTCACCTGCTCCCCCTCCAGCTCCTACCTCGGGGGCTGCCCGCGGTGGCCATTGGCCCTCGAGGACAGGCCATGGAAAATCTCTGCAGCAAACTCCTCCACTGCCAGGTTCCTTCCTCTTGGCAGAGCGGAGCTGCTCAGAGCACCAGAGCCAGGCTGAACACAACACGTAGTAAATCAAAACCTCTCTTTGCTTATGCTACTAATGACACCTCAGATTACTAGCATTTAATTGAATTTACTTTTCAGCATGCTTTCTATGTTTTGTTTTTCTATCAGCTGAGACACTAAAAATCAATTCCTGTAGGGCAATTTCATTTAGGTTTATACAGTGTTTTATATTCAGATTTTCAATGCTGCAACATTTCAGTGGCAAATCCATGGAGGACTATTTTTTAAGTACTTCTATGAAATTAAAGCAGACCCATACTGAGGGTAGGCACTTTAACAGGCAAAATACTTTAAAAACAAATAAGTGTGAAAGAAAACAATATCCTGGAGAGAATTTATTTGGCCAACTGAAGCAGATTCATTAGAGAGATACACATGCAAGATATACAGTTCCATGTGTAAATATTTGGAGGACTGGTGACACAGATAAATAGTTATTTAATAACTTTTTTTTCTGCTGAGTTTTTCATTAGATTTGATACAAAATACTGCTGAAATCTTCCCCTTGAGCCAAACCAGCTACCATATAAAAGGTCTTGATTCTGAAAAAAGTCTTCACATGCTCAGCTTTGTGGATCAAGGGCACTCGTGCAGATCTACAGACTGTATATCTCACAGTGCATGAATTTAACTATGGGACAGGTTGGTTGAGACTCTGCATGGGTCTTGTGAACTCAGGCAGGGTGGAGTAGCGTGAGAGCTGCTGTAGGGACTAAGGGAAGACATCTGTACCATGAACTATCACCTTACCACTTCCCTGGAGAATTATTGACTTTAATATGTTTTACTTTTCCCAAAGGATTTAATAAAGA
Organism: Morus bassanus; assembly: GCA_031468815.1. Classification (NCBI taxonomy): domain Eukaryota; kingdom Metazoa; phylum Chordata; class Aves; order Suliformes; family Sulidae; genus Morus; species Morus bassanus. The sequence goes on along the minus strand of CM062567.1, from coordinate 42,603,718 downwards.
TCTGGAGACATTTTTTTCCTCCCTTGCTGATGGGCTTTGCTGCTTTCTGGGAGCAGGAATGCTTATTTGGAGGAACATGCCCTTAAAAGACAAATATTTGGTGTTAAGGAGTTCGGCATGGAGAGTGATTTTACTTTAGCAGCTTTAAATATTTCTAATAATTTTAATAATTCTAATTAGGCTGTGTAATAACATGTATGAATTAGTAGTCCATAAGCAACTAACATTTTAATAGGTCTCCACCCACCTTCCCCACTGGAACAAGGCAAGTCCGTACATTTCAGGGCTGTGTACTATATGTCTAGTGGAAGTGGCTTGTTCCTGTTTTGCTAAGGTGTAGTGCAATGCTAGACAGCGAGAAGCTGCTCTGTACTTTGGGATATTCATTTATGACTGTAAGGTGACATTTTGATCCTTAATTCACTCATTTGGATAAGTTTACTTCTGCTAGATCTACAGAAGTTTTCTGCTGACATTCCCCCCCTTTTTTTTAATTACTAAGTGCCTTACTATCAGTTCCCATTAATGTTATTTTCTTTTTTTACCTTCTGCAGTGCTGGAACCACCCTTGCAGGTGGCACCATGGGCAGTTGCGCTCGTACCCACCACCACATTGTTGGGGGCACTTGGAGGTTGAACCAAACCCTCTTCAGTCCTGGAGGTGCCAGTGTGCATCCAAAGCAGGCACATGTATATGTATAAAACATGCATCAATACACATATATCACATATATAGACATAGACATATATATATATATATACACACACCCCCACACCTTGCACACCACACACCACCCCACCCCCCCACCCCCCCACCCCCCCCCCAAGGTGGGCTGGTGCCTGATTTTTAAGCTGGGTCTCATGACTGTGAGTTTTTCTTCCTCAGCACCTCTGCCCTGGCCCTCTGCATTGCCTCTCCTCTGGCCCCACACTGCTCTGCATACAAGTCCTGGAGGCAGCAGGGGGATGAAGAAGGGCCTGGGCTGAGGGTCACAGGGCTGTGGCCAGCAGTCATCCCATCTCCTGCCACCCGCGCCTGGCTTAAAATCATATAGGAGGATTTATAAGTAAGAACAGGTGCAGCATTACCCTTCAGAATACATTCATCCATTGGCTTGATATAACCTAAGAAAAGGCAGGCTTTATCCTCTTCAAATAAGGTCCAGCCATTGAGGTAAGCGTTGCATTGCCTCAGCTCACGCTGCTGCAGCTGTTGCACACATTGGGCAGGCTCTGGAGGGAAGGAACTTTCTTCTCCTCAATATTTTTCTTCCTACTGATTACATCTTTCCCACTTCATCAAAAAAATTACCTCTAGATCCACATGCAGGCTCCCAGGCTCAGCCTGCCAGGCTCCTGTGGGCATGGCAGGGGGTAGGCAGAGTGGGTGGGAAAAGGAGAGGAAAGGACAGAGAGACAGTGTACACAGAAACAGTGTGCAACAGGTTTTTTTTTTTAAAAAAAAAAAAAAAAAAGACAAGAAAACCCTTTCCACCAAAAAAAAACCCGAGGAAGGGTTTCCTAACATTGCTTCTCAAGGCCCGCGATTGCCAAAGCTGTGCTGTGAACATTAAGCGGTGCTGCTGGGGTGGAAGGGTGATAGTCCTGTCCTTGAGTGAAGATCTGTCGCATGGGAGAGCGTTACCTACTGGCAGTTTTGGCTCTACGTGTGGCTTCTGAATCCTGCAAAATTCCTCTTGGTTCTGTGTTAGGTTGAATTCGAACATGCCAGAGGCATGGTGGTACCTCCTGGGGGTCTGAGCAGCGGCAGGGGGGTGGGACGTGAGTGGGGGAGGAGGGGAGGGAGGACCGATCCCCTCAGCCCCTGGGAACAGGGGTTTCTGCAGGGGGAACAAGCTGGGGGCTCTGCCTTGAGTGAGCTGCAAGCTGGATTTAAAGCAGGTGCCCGGTGCCTCAGCTGCAGAGGAGGAACAGCATCACCCACCAGGCACAACCTCATGTCCTCCCCTGCTAGTTTTGCATCATTGCAGTGCTGGCTGAATGGCTGCTGATTTTTGCTGGGCAGGCGCATGCCCAACAGCATCTGATGAGAGCGATTAGGAGAGGGAAGCCCCCCTGTTAGGGGGTTGCCCTTGTGGGACCGGGAGCAAGGAGGAAGGCACAGCTCCCTTGGCTTTGCCATTTAACTCGCCGACTCCCCGGGGTTACCTGCTCCCATTCACAACTGGGAGCCTGGCACTGAGAGAGACCCACGTGAAGCTGTCGGATCTGGACGAGGTGCAGCAGTATGTTTGCTCAAACAGTTCAGCATCCTGCAGCTAGCAGAGTGTCTTTTGACCTAAGCGGAATGCTGCAGCATGCATAGATTGCTGGAGGAAATTTGTAGGGCATGAGTGCAGTGTTTATTTCTGTAATTATTTTTCTTTTCATTTCCTCTTGGGGTTTGACTGCATCGCTTGTCCTTCTGCTTCGAGAGTTTCGGTGCCACTCTTTGAAAATTAGACAGAGTTATTATGCCTAACAGCTCCAGCCGGCACATTAGCAGAGCTCAAGTGGCTGCTGTCATTTTTCGTTTGCAGACTTTTCTCAATCTTTTATAAAAATTGAAAGAAAAAAGTTACCAATAGGATTATGTTTTTTAAGATAAGTAAGTCCACACTGTACTATACTACACATGTAATAGAGTCGTCTTCTTCCACTAGAAAACTATTGATTAAAGTTATTCAAATCTGTATTTATTTTAAATAGATAAAATGGCAAGTTTACACAGTAATGAAATATAGTATTTCATGATGTATATTATGAAATAGAAGAGAATGAGATTATTCCTTTAAGCCTATCAATTATTAAATTATCATAAAAATGTATGTGGATAAATAATTCCACGAGCCTTTCTGATTAGATTACCTTGATATGACAGAGCATGTTTTGATTATTCTTTGCTGCTTTGCAATAAAGATTTAAATTCTAAGCAGATTTCAGGAAGGTTTTCTTTTAAAACTGCAGCAAGAAGTAGCGGGTGGACCATACATAATGAAGCAGAACAGGAAACAGGAGAGACTTTAATTCACACAATTATTTTCCTGTGTAAAAGATGATGAAGTTCCCACCACACACAGCTTTTTGGGAAAGTTTTATTTGATTTATTACATAAGTAACATTCAGGGCGTTTAATACAAACCATTTTGCTACTACTTACAATACTCCGCCTAGAAGACCAATGGAGAGTGCTGTTGTAAACTCCGAGGCCAGGAGATCTGCAGAGAGTATTTGTGCCTTGGTGTAAGTGCTGAGCACTGAGAGCGTTAACTGGCCTTTCAAATGAATGACCATAAAGTAGGTTTTCATCCCTTTTTTGTGAAGACGGCAGCAATTTCAGGTGCTGGGGTGGGCTTTCCCTTCCTCAGTGAGATGTCGGCACACCGTGGTGAGACAGCGATGGGCCGTGAGGAACCAGGAGCAGAGGTGACTGGTGTTTGGTGTGTTGGTAGGCTTAGCAAGGGGTTTGTGTCGCTGAAGCCTGAGTGAAGAAGCAGATTTAGGAACTGGGGAGCAGCAGAGAAGGTGCAGGGATGAAGGTTGCCTGTGGTCCAAAGGAAGCAGGAAGCAGGATTTTTGCAGGTCCTTGGTGTTGAGGAGTGATTGCTAGAGAAAGGCTCTTATAATTGAGAAGCATCTGAGAAATGTAAATGGGAAGAGTTAGAAGATGGGCAAGAACGCAGTTCAGCTTTGCTACAAGCAAGGTGTTTCCAAAGTGCGATGGGCACTTTCTTTGCCCTGTTTATGACAAGTGGAGAAAGGAGTAGGGCTGCATTGAAATCTGTGTGGTAGGAGCTCCATTCATGTGAAGAGACTCCATTCAGGGCCTTACAAAGGCTATGAGTCAACTGCAAAGAAAGGAGGCATTTCACAGAAACTGAAGTGTGACCCTTTGTTTTTCTTGACCCCCAAGGTCCTCAGCGATACAAAAGGGGACCCCAGCCCGATTCTGCAGCAACAAATGCCTGTTGTGAGTGAGTGTATTTGAGGAGCAGTGACAATAAGGAATGACCCGAGGTGCGTGTTTCCAGCCCTTATTTCCCAAGGAACTGCCAAGGGGGGAGTCCTTCGTGCAGCCTGACAGAGGTGGAGGAGATGAGGGTGCTGGGAAGCTCTTCCCAGTGGAAGCATTTCCCTAGAAAGCTTCTCCTGAAACACATGATCTGACCATCCACGTTTACTATTGGAACACCTGGGCAGTGGGTTGGTTTGTTTTTTTTTTTTTGATTCAGCTCTGCAAAACCCATAGAAGTAAACACAGTTTTTACTTAGCTGTTATGTGAAGTGGGATTTTTCTAATTTAGGACTGGCAAGGGATTAGGATGGCTTAGTAGCCTTGTCTTTATCTCAACCTTCCATTACCCTGTGACTACTTTCTTTCACAATCAAAGTAGACATGAAAGGGATCTTTTGCTTTGCCCTTTTCATTATTCCGAAGTGCTGCAGGTCCCTATTAAAGTTCATGACGGAATTAGGGTGCAGAATGATGGATTTAAAGGTATCATAAAACTCTTCCTGGTAAATAGTAGTCCCCAAATATATTCCAGTTGTGACCTGAGAGAGGCTGCTGGAAGCATCTCAAGCAGCCCATGCATTGGCTCTGCAGATCGTTTAAGCTGAGGAAATGTATTTGCATATGGATGTCATGCTAAGGAGGCAGGCCAGCCCGGATTTCATTACTGCTAATGACGTGTGTGGGAGAAGTGATTTAGTTTATAGCCAGTGCCAGGCGTGGCACAATGAGGAAGTACTTAATTCATACAAAGCTCTTTCTTGCTTCTAAGACCTAAAAATCAGGGGATTTCAAGGAACAGAGCTGTAACCGAGGTAAGGGAAGGGGGGGTATGGAAGCTTCAAGATTTAGTATTGATGTCGTGGAGGAAAGGACAGGAGGAGAAATGAAAGGGAGTGAAAAGGGTAAGTGAAGAAAGAGCAACTGAGGATGGAAAACCAGCAGGCAGAGCTGTCTCTGCAGGAATCTGCAGGCTGTCAAGGCTGGTCAGTCGGACTTCGGAGGTGCCAGAATTTTTACTCCGAGTCCTTGTTTTAGTCTGTTCAACTCAAAATGCAGGCAAGCACATTGAGCCTGGGGCAAGATGTCCAATTTCAGAGACAAGAGAAGCTTCTGAGAACTGGCAAGGAGAAAATGGTCCCCAGAATAATGCTGGGGATGGAGTAACTGGGAGTTGCTGCACTGTCTGAATCATCGCATGGCATCTTTGTACTCCACCCGTGCCACCTCTACTCTTCCCGCTGCAGTAGGCACTGCCTCAGGCAAGAGGGAGCAGATGGGTGCCTGGGGCACATTCTGGGTATGTACTTCAGGGGACAAAGAAAATACTGTGCTCAGGCAACTTCAGGAAGAGCTATTTGAACCTGGATCAGTATCTTGGGTGGCCTCTCAGCTGTGAATAATGAATCAGTCAAGCAGAACAAAGCAGCCAGAGAGAAGGAAAGGGTGAATGAGAAGGAGGAATAAGTCAGAGGGATTAATGATGGAGATAAGACAACCAGCGAGAGGGAGCATGCTGTAGCAACATGCTGAAAGAGCAGCTCAGAGCATGCACTGCACCCAGAGGGTGCATTGGGCCAGAATTTAAAAGGTTGAGAAGGCCTTGAAGAGGGGCCCAATTATGGGGTTTATGGAGCCTGAGACCTCTGGTCTTTTATACTTAACACCGTATCATTGCACAGGGTAGCAGGGAAGATGGTCTGTGAGCTGCTGCCTGTTGTTCGGACATGGGATATGACTGTGCATCCATCTGCAGCTCACAATATGAAAACCTGAAGAAAGATCTTTGAAGAGGAATTATTCCTCTTATTCATGGCACAGCAACTGATTTTAATGGATTTTAACAGTTTGGCTGCAATCACCCACAAAGTATGTAATCAAAAGGGTTACGAGCTGCTAAAACTCACTCCTGGAGCAGTCTGGAAATGCTGTCTCTGGAAATACTGGATTTTTTGGGTACCTTAATTTAAGCTATGTTGTTCTGTAATTTTCTGGAGAGGGAAATCAGTTGGTGAGTTGGACAGGAGTATGCAAAGGCAACTTCAATAATGAGTGAATAACTAAACACAGTTTGGAGAGTCCCCTGACTTCTGCTTCATCCGAACTAAATTCAAAGGTTATGGGACACTGACATTTAGCTGGAGTTACTGGAAATTAAATATTTTTCACTTGATGTTGCAGTTGAATGCAGAAAAGTTGTGAGATGGCTTTAAAGAATGAAACCCAGTTTTAGCATTTGTGTGTCCCTGAGGACATACTGAGATTTGCTGAAATGATGGCCTTCAGGTGCGGTTTTAGGACAACTGTATGCTATCGAATATGTTTTACTATGAGTGAGTCATTTGAATGACCTTCATACCCAGTTGTAGGAGGGCAGCATGTGGTCTTCACCATCTAGAAGAAGTAAGAAAGAAGATTTGGCAAAAAAGAGGAAGCAGGAATCAGCTAAATTTGCAGAGGATCTGAAGAGCAAAGGTGGGACAGAATAATGTGCAATATTTTCTAGATGTAGGAAAAAGAAAAGGAGAAAAAGAGACTATGCCAATACATTACTGTTCAGCGGGGCTCTGCTGGCAGACTGAATTCTGTTGGGGATGGATCATTTCTCCTCAGTGACAACAGCAGGTTTCAAATAATGCTACATATTTCCCAGGTTTAGCAGATGAAGGAAAAGAATTACTTGGGAGGCAAATAGAGCAGATTTGCAAATAGAGGAGAATGTTTTACGGCCAGACTTGCAAACATTTGGCTCCTACAGACGCCAGAAGACTCTATCTGCTTTAATCAACATGGGTTGATCCTTTCTGATTATTTCTTTGAGAACCCTGTGGTTCTTAAGGCAACAGTTTTATATTACCTAGGACAAAGCCACTGTTCAGCTTCACACAGAGGGCAACTTACCTGCACATTCAAACTGCGCGGCTTTTGATCAGTAAGGAAGGCAAGTGAGAGCTGATGAACTGAGAATAGACATTTATTAAGAATTCTGTGATTCTCCCTCCAAGGTGTCTCAGCTGTCTTTCAGTTATGTCTTCATTAAAGACACAATAGGCTCTTCTGTTTATAATATCTTCTTTATATTTTGGAAAAAAGAAAGATGATAGTAGAAATCAAAGAGTTCTTTTTCAAGCAGGTTTAAAATGTACCTGGGAAATTACTGCATTCCGCTCAGCTGAGTGTAAATAAAGGCTGCAGAGTGGCAGACGCTTAAAGTAATTCACAAGAAATCTGAAATTGCCCATTAATTGCTGTCTCGGGGGATACAGGTCTTTTATAGCAGGAATCTCTTCAGCAGATGGGGTAAGAGAAGTAATGCAGTTACTGTACTGGGCAAGATGCAGTTGTTCTTTTTAATCCCCCTTTGTTGTATTTTTACAGCAGGAAGGTTCCCTTCTGATGTGGAGGTACTTTGTGTCAAGTTGTATGGTGGAAGCAACTTTCAAGGGAAGCACATATAACAGTTGTCATGAGAAGGTGTTCTGGCTCAGAGAAGTCTGTTTTTTGGGTTTTCTTTTGTTTTATTTTTGAACTGTTATTGTTCTTTCACGTCTGTATTTAGGATCTGTTGGCCTCAAAATGTTGTGTGGCTGGGCTTGTAAACAGTTGGCTTCTGCGGACACCAGAGGACTCTCCGTTTGCTTTGATCAAAAGAGACTGATTATTTCTTTGAAATCCCCGTGGTTCTTAGGGTGGTAGTTATATACTACCTACAACAAAGTCACCGTTAGTTATATTCTACCTACAACAAAGTCAACACTCAGCTTCTCTTCACACAGACAACAACTCACCAGTAGATTCAAGCTGTAAGTCTGTTCAGTTATTAGCAAATGGCTGAGAGAAAAACAAATCAGCCTGGAAATGCCGAGCAGCGCAGTGATTGGCATAGAGACCCTATGGTGTCACCTTCACTGATTTAGTTTTCAGGACGGTTGCATTGGGTTGGAGTGTAATGGGATTGGGTCTCCCTGTATCTTTATACTGCCCTATTGTAATGTATTTTCGAGATAGGATCTTCTTTAAACATAAGAGGCAAGGAGAGAGGGGAGAGGGCAGGCAAGCACTGTATATAGCATCTGTAATGTTGAATTACATGAGACAGGGATTTTCCACTATGCTTTGCAACACAAAGAACATTTAGATATCAGCATCACAGTATGTATTTTTTAAATCACAACACCCACACATTTCCTTAGCCAAGTAGAAGTTTTCCTTCCATGGCTGCATATCTAAAATTAGCCTGAAGGTCAAATCTGAATAGAAATACCCTTGCCATCGAACGTGCTGGGAATGATTGGTGCAATGGGCTCAATTTTCCCATCAAAAACCTTCATTTATTTTTTTAAATAACAGTTGCTTTTACAATTAATGAGCTTGGAGAAAGGCAAAATAAGGCCTGCTGTATAAAATCATCATCAATATTCTGCTTTCACTGCAAGGCTATTTTTATAGCCAACTATTTTAAATGTAACAAGATGGATATAGTGAAGCCATGGTATAAAAGAGGCAGCAAGAGGCTTCAGAATAACTGAGCTGAGCTGAGCACCGGCATGCAAAAGAAAGGCCTTAAAATTTGGAAGATGTTTGTATATGAAAGATATATACAAGGAAGAATTCTAAGTTAAGAAATGCATTGTTGAAAAGAAATGAATAGTTTAGGTCTAAAATAGTTGCTTAACCTGTAGTTGTATTATGTGAGGACTATGCAGCCTATATACTGCACAAACGCAAAAGCACCGTCTTGCAAGAAGTGCATTTATCAGCCACAGTGTTTTATTGAGTGCTTTAATAATACAAGTGTACATCAACTGATCCACAGTCAAAAGTGGCAGGTCCCTAAGAAATTTACAAGCACTTTTTTTTTTAAGTAAATCAAAATACATATTAATTTGTTCAACGCAATAGCCTTTTGTGTGGGAAACAGAAGGCTAGTGATAAACACAGTCTTAGTAATGCACAGTGATTCTTGATTTTAAGCTTTTATACAAAACTTGTTCCCAGTAGCATGCACCCACCATTAAAGACTTCAGTACAAAAAAATAACCCTAAACACTACATTTAAGTAGAAACGAGATATAATTTTGAATTTGTTTGTTTTCCCAAAAACCACATGAAAGAAAAAGAACCCACACATTAATACAAAGCTTTGTGACAAAGCTCTATACTATTACAGATCCAACATTCTTTGCACTGATAACCAAAATTCCCTGTCTACATTTGAGGGAAACCACTTTCAAGTTAACAGAACAAAAAAACCCAAAACAAATAAAAATAAAACAAAAAAGAAAGTAAGGACAACCTTTTGTCACAAAATGGTTCAAAGTTTAATAAAAAATAAGAATGAAGGGAAGGGCTATTGATGCACTTAGTGAATGTGCTTGCACAGGTCCAGCAAATCCTAGAGTAGGTTTCTATGTGGCATATCGCTTGGTCCACTGTCTGGCCATTCTGTCGTGCTCTGCTCTGTTAGTCATATACTGAGTGGCAATACTTCCAACCAGGGGGTCAGCTGAAAAGGAAACACAAACCGTGAAATACTCGTCGGCCTTGGCAGGATGAAAAAAGCTATTCTTAGACCCAGATTCATTCCGTTCTCTTAGGTTTAACTGTAAGAACAAGGTGCCTACATATACTTGTCCCATTTCAAAGCATGCATGCATACAGGAAGAAAGGAAGAAGAAGATGGGGAGGAGTTGGCTGGCAATTAGCTATACATTTCTGGTAAACATATAACTAAAACCATTTTCTAAAATTCTGCCTCACAAACAAATGTTCCAATAATTTTATTTTGAGCTAAAAGTCGCTTTCAGGTGAGAAGAATAAACATACTACATCACTTTATATATAGTATTAGACTCCCACACATATCTATGCTGTCACCTAAGAGGAGGATGGGCTCTAATTCTATTATCAGGTTAAATGTTTTTTTGAATACTTTTAGTTTTGAAGGATAAAGAAAGATCAGGAATTAGGGCAGTAAGTACTACTTTCAAAGCAGCAAAAGTTAATTCCAAACTTTGGGAATTGGTATTTGATTTATGGGATCTCTCTGACCATTTATATGGCTGGAATGCTGTATGATTCGGTCTTCTCAAGCTATTTCTGTATTTCTAAAATGAAGAAACAACCTGAAAAAGTATTTTTACATTAATCTGGATCAACAAGTTATTTCAAAAGTCATTAAACAAAACCAATTAGCCCTCTAAGAAAAATAAACCAAGACAAGAGTTTCCCAGAAGTGGCTGTATGTCACCACCATTTTTCTCTTCTCATTTTAAAGCAGATAAACTGTATAGAGATTTTCCCTTTTTTGGGTGCACCCATACTCTTGATATTTCTCCTGCAACAGTACATTTCCTGTGATTGTACCAACGCACCGTGCAAGTTCAGAAGCACTGAAATCATGTTTCTTCCTGACTTAGGACAGATGAACATGACTTCTTATTAAAGCCAGTTAATAATCAGCTTTTTAGCTGACTGAAGATGGTACCATATGAATGGAACAATGTGAATCTAGGCTTCCCCAGTACAGTTGTAACCTGACTGTGGCATTTGCATTATTAACCACTGAAATTCCTGGGACTAGATGTCAGGCCTTCCACAAAGCAGAGTAAATCTGGACTTCTTTCTTTGTTGATAATAAGAGTTTATGATAGGAGAAATACATTGGTTTAGTCAAAAATCAATTGATTGGCTTACTGCCAACATTACTGAATATTACTGAATAATATCTAATGAAAAAAATCATTTGCTACTCTCAGGAAGAGCCTATGATTTGAATCTTAAGTTTGCACCTGCTAAATTAGTAAGGCAAGTTATCACTGTGACTGTGGTGAACTAAGTCCCTGTAGTCTCAGTCCTGCAAACACTTACTGAATATGCTTACCTTTAATATCTTAATATATCCAGAGGAGGTAATCGAGACCTGGGCTTTGCTATTTTTACATGTATGAGTGTCAAAGATGCATATCTGAGCTAAGATCCATTTTAAAAGTTTCAGACAAGAAAGTATATCACCTTTAACTCCTCAGCCAAGGAGAAGAACTATATAGAGGATTACTGGAAGGATTTTGTTCTGCGCAAACAGGAGGCTAACAGTCTATGTGTATTTAAGGAGTGCAAAGTTGTTCATGGCTGGAATGAGGTTTGAGAACTGCCGCAGGGTAAATGGGGAACTTGGGCAATGGGAAAAGGCAAAATTTCTCTCAGCAAAAAATTTAGGGAGTAGCCACAGGGAAACCTTGTCATAGTGCAACATAGCTCAGGGATGAGCCTGACAACACTTATGTGAATTCCCACACCCTTCCTGGATGTGACACCACTGTGCGAAAAAACACTTTCACAGAGCCATAGAGAAATGCAGACTAAGGGCTGAACTTGAAAGGAATCCTTGGAGCAAAATTCGATGAATGTGTTGGTTTTCATGCTGTTGGGAAAGGTGGGGTTTGGCCTCTGAGGCATCTGGCTGTGACGGGTTGCGAGAATATCATGGCATTATCATCTGGAACGCAGTAAGTGCTTAATGAGGTTTAGTGTGTATTCAAAGTGCTGCTGCTAAGACCTTTATAAAACCTTATGTGAGTCAGTGAAAAGTGATGTGCTGTAGTAAAGGTTTACCCAGTTAAAATCTGAAAGTCTTTTATGTGCGTGATGAATGTTTCTGTGGAAGTGTGTCTTTCACATTGAGAGCTGTAAATCAATTTCCTTGATATACTGAAAGGGTACTGAGGATCATATAATCATCCCCAATCCTGAATGATAGATTACAATATTTGGTTTCCTAGTGTGGGTTTCCATCCATACCTCCTTTTGGGAGCCAGGAAGTATTTCAAAACCATACGTCTTTGGAAGGATTTGGAAGGTACAGACTCTTCCTCTCACCTCCTCCCACCATGGGAGGGTCTCTACTTTCTACTACGTGGGGTGGGGGAATCAGTGAGAGGAGTTCTTGAGAAGAAAGTGGGGAAATTTGTTGAAGTCCAGTAATTTAGGGAACTGGGCTGTTTATTTATCCATATGTTCAAGCTGTTGTCTTTGCAAGTGGTTTTTTTGGCAGTTGGGGAAAGAGTGGAGGTGAGGGCCTGCAAGATGTCTGAGGTCTACATAGCTTTTGTTGTAGGTCTGTAAACTCCCACTAGGAGAGTGACCTGTGAATCAACTATCATCTTGGGGTGCTTCCCTCAAGTTAGTGCCTCCCTCCATCGGTGTCTGTCTGTGCAAAGCAGGACTGCTGAAGCAAAGAGAGGTCCTTGCCTGCCATAGCATGGGCAGGACCAGCTGCACCCACAGCCAGCTGCTGAGCGGATGCTACTAAAAGGTGCTCTAGGTAATAATAGTAATAACATTGTTCTTTGCAATTTGGCAGTTTGGCTATACATTCTATTGGTTATATAAAAGAACAAACCCACAGTTTGGCAAAGCCACTTGCTTGATTGAGACCCCAAGCTGAAGAAACAGAAAAACAGTTATTGCCAGAGAGGCCCAGCTATTCCACATCCCTGTCAGAGGGTCTGGAGGTGTGTTGTCATTATATGTAGTTATTTATGAGGACTTTAATGAGGACTCTTCAACAGGTGTTTGGAGACCTAGCTTATTTTAGCAGTTCCTGTGAAGCTGTAAAACCATCAGGAGGCACAACAGCTTTGTTTGGGAAGTCAGGACAGCTGGTGAGGAGGGAAATTTTAATTTTGGATCAGAGCCACCCAACCAGCAGCAGACTGGCCAATTCGATGCAGCGCACTACATTTGCGCTGGCGGACATAAGGACGGCGTGCGAACTCCAGAAAATGCAAACAGTCTCTTTCTGCAACTGCATGAAGCCAGGCAGCTTCAGGCCCAAACCATATCATCCCTGGTGCAGGAGGGAGCCGTCCAGCAGGCCCAAGGACACAGATCCCTCAACACGTAATGAGTCACCACTGCTATGCAGTTCATGGGACAGGCCATAAAATGGAGATTACAGGATAAATTGAAGCACCTTAATTAAAACAATTAAAAGATTTAATTCCCAACATGCATAACCCTTGGTTATAGTGTCCAAGTCCTACAAAATACCAAATATGAGGAAGAAACAATAGTTTGCATTTACCCCCTAAACTAAGTAGCATATGGCTGAGCACCACCTGGTTCTCAGCTGGGCTGCACTACTTAAGGAGTATCGTGAAATCTCCATTAGTAGGGCGAAATATGTATTTGTAAAACAACTGCTGGGTAAACCGTCTAATTAAGAGATAAAAAGGACTACTGGATCTCAAAATTCATAACGGTACTTTTCCCATGCTCCCATTTCTCATTACCATAAAACTGTTTCTTATTTTCCATTTGTATATATCTGTGGTTTTAGTCTCAATATTAGAAATTTGTTTCAATAACTAGTAAACCGCTCTAGCTTTTTCTTTTATTTTTGTTTTAGAAGTAGAATGATTCATCAGCGAATCAGGGTTCATTTCAGAAATTCACTCCAACTGGGACTGTGTCCAAACAACAACAAAAAACAGGGGATCAGAATATAAAGCTACGCCAGAAATGTGTTATCAGAACAACCTAATGAAAGAAATGAAAATAAACCCACAATAAATTAATAACAATAACAGCAAAACTCTGCAACTCCTGGCCAGGCAGGAGGCGTGTACTTGGAATCTCTTGGATCACCAGATACACTGTGCATGGCTTGAGAGCCGGTGTGGCACCACCCTTGCACAGCTCCTTCCCTGCTGTGTGGGCAGGCATGGACACCCCAGCCCTCAGGGTGCCGGCGTCTGGAGAAGCCAGGATGAGGCAGAGCGATCGTGTGCCGCGCTCAGCAGCACCAAAAGCCGGGAGCAGCATTCTGGGTGGTGCTGGCTGCGATAGCCACACGTGAGGAGTCATGCCGTGGCACACACCGTCAGCTCACCGGAGAAGCTGCTGCAGCTCTGTTGGCCTGGAAATCTTTAAGGTCTCTAATTTACTGTTCCTTCTAGTCCCTGACTCTCACTTCTAGAAATCCACCCTAGGATGCCTCTATAACCTCTAGGTTATTTAAAGAAAAATTTTTATCCGATACTCTGATTAGTTCCATGTAAAACTGGAACACACCAGGAGTTACAGCATCAAAATTCATGTTAGAGGACAGTGCAAGAGTTATGAAAATATATAAAAAAAGCACCAAATTAAACAAGCATGGACAGAAGCTAAGGTTCAGAGATGTAGCTTACATGGAAAATGTCAATCAAGAGAACTAAAGTATGAAGAAAAGCTTCTGGATGATTTATAGGAAGACTGCAGCTGCTAAATCCCCCCTCACCTCACCATATGTAATCCTCATGTTATATCAGAATTCATGAAATTACCCTGCATTTAAATGTAGTTTTGAAAGCTGGGTGAGCGGAAGCTTGTCCCTAGCTTAAAAAGGTTGGATGTGCTGCTCTACAATGCCTTGTCGTCTTCTTTTGCAGCCACTTAATATGACTGTAAAAGGAAGAACATTTGTATCTCATGTCTGTTGTACGGCTAATCAAATTTACAGCCCAATTCTAGGGAGTTAATGCTATTGGGGATTTGGATGAGCTGAGGTTTGGTCATTACAAAATTTCAGCTGTGTTTAATGCTAGTTATACTGCTTTATCATTCAGAAGACAGACTATAATTCTTCTTTAAAACTACTTTTCCACCAAATAAATGAAAATATATTGCTATACTGTATTTTTCTCTGCTTGTATTTTTACAGCTATTTCTATGTCAGCAAATAGCAATTTCAGAGCAGAATTCATCTCCTGGGCTTTTCAATGCTTTTTTAAAAATACAGCAAACATACTCTAGTGAAATAAAAAATGGAGATGGTGTGTTTAACAGCTTGATTTCAATGTGCCTTCTCCATCAGCCACATGATATGCAATGAAATTCCAATTGGTAGTGCCAACATGGTTAAAGAGACACACATTTGGACTTAAAATGTACATTACGGGTGTTTGTATGCATTATATATATATTTTTATGAGCATTTATAAAGTAGAATTATATTTCTATTGCAGTACTTTACAGTTTTAACAGAGAACAACTGCTGGAGCCAGTTATTACACCATCACAAATGGGTTCTCAGAAAGATTTCTGGAGCACCTTAAAAACTAAAAAAACCCACAGCTCTATAAAAATCTCACAGTTTCTTCAGCCAAATATTTACAATGTACATTTTTTTTCAGTCCAGGTTTAGATTCAGCTCTGTATCGGGGAATTCAGAAGAGCTGGCCTCCAGCTGAAGAAGCAGAATTAACCTGGAAGAATTTCCAAAGGTTAGATGGACCTTGAAAGGTCTTATTCTGTCTCCTGAGCTATAAATGACTCCTTTCTCAGAGCTGTGAGAGGCATCCCATTGAGGAACTCTATGGAACAACCTGTTCTGAAAGAGCAGTCACCAAAAATTAAATCTGCTTTTCTTTCTTTGGACAGGCCGTGTGAAATGCAGAAGAAAACAAACAAGTAATTTTTTAGGTATTTGGACTTCAGTTACACATTTAGACAAGTTTTTGGTTAATGGAATTAAAACTTTTTTTTTAGGCCTGCCTCTTTTTCCAAATATTCTGCTGTATTGCTTTTTGAATTAAAAAATTGGGAGTGCTTGGTTTTTTTGAGGTTTTCTTTAAGGAAAAGTCCAGGTGCTCTGTATGCTGTCTATAGGATAGCTGCCTTGGAGTCATCTTTATACAGCAGCACAGGATTGGTTACCCCAAAATTAAACGTCCCCAAAATAAAAGTTCATATTTTCAATAACTACATTTTGTTCGGTGATTTTAGTGCAAATAGCAGTGCAGGACACTATATATTCCCATAATGGCTTGCAGTGAATGCCAAGTTTTCTGAATCCATTTTTTGTGGTTTTTAATATTGTACCAACCTTTAAGAAATAGGTCCCAAAAGGCACACTAAAAAAAAAAAAAGAAGACTGGGGGGAAAAAGCAGAAACTAATAATTCACTGAAACATCAGTTTTCTTAACAGCAAATGCTGACAGCTTGATGTGCACCAAAAAAATCCTTAAACTTAATTTTAAAAAATTATTTTGTTTCTAATTATATTTTATTACATTGTTTTCAGTGGCATCTGGGCTAGTGTTACAAGAAGACTGGTCAGTGAAAAACTGCAGACAAAAGCATTGTCAGACATGCTATACCAAATATGTCATTGAACAATTTAATACTCCGAGAGGTAGGGATTAAGAGAAGATGAATTGTTTGTGAGTAATTTTATTTATAGTGTCACTTTGCCTCTGGAAGTTTCCATAGTTTGCCACATGTCACCTGTTTTAAACTTAATGAACTCCTCGAAGACCATGTCAAGGATACTGTGAGCCTTGATGTGGAAAATGAGGTATGTGAAATGCATCATCGTATCCTTCAGTGATCATACAGCAGCAGTGTTGCTCTCTTTTGCTATCATTAATAATAATGCACAGACTATGTAATTCTTTGGAGGCAGAGGCAGGTGAAGTGGCACACTGAATTACTCCACTAACCTTTCACCTTCGAAAAGAGTGCTCAAAATCAGGGCACAAGTGAAAACGAGTGGAGCACAGCACTAATCCCTGTTTGTGCGGCAATAAAACTAGCCTCACAGTTGGAAGTCTGATCAACACACGCGTACAAACTGGAACAACAGAGTGATTCAAGTCAGAACAAAGGGTGCTAGCAGGGCTCTGAATTACTTTACACAAGCTGAACTACAATTTATTTCTGAGTATCCATATAGAATGTGTTTAACCATCTATGAGGCTCTTTGAAAACTGTACAGAAGAATGATAAAGTGATCAATAAAGATTGTATGAAAAAAAAAGAGAACAAATAAAATTAATTGTTTCAGTAAAGAAAAAAGGTAATCCTTAGAGGAGAAAGGAACAAACTCTACAAAGGTCTAGGAAAGAAGTTGGTGAAGTTAATATGCATTTTAGCAGTTGCAGTTTATAGCAGAAATCATATGATATAGAGTACAATGAACTCTCTCCTGAACTCATTTCAGAAACTAGTTTTGCAGATTTGGTTTGTCACATCTTAACACTCCATAGAAAAATTCTCTGTGTGTGGTAAAACGTCAAAATATGCCTGCTGAAATTGCCTTAGAGCTCATGTATGTCATTAGGTTGGCTACTATGGTTGACATGGATTGGACAAAGCAGACAACTATATGACCTTAAAGCGTTGGTCCCAGCAAAGTAAAATAACAAGGGACGCAGTAAGATATCCTTTGACACAGCATTCTTAGATACAAGGTGATTGAACGTGTCAGAGTCAGAAGAAACAAAGGCTGACTTTGTTATGTCACTTCTCAGTTTCAGATAAAACCCAGGATTGTCTTTCCAGGTATAGCATGGGAAATAAGGAAATACAGGGTAGATGCATGAGAACTTGAGACACAATCTTAGAAATGGATCTGAATGTTTACACTAACCATGTCTGAATCTAGAGAACTAAGTGAAAACTGTGATAGATACTGTAGCTTGGAGACTGTGTAATTTTAAAGCCAAAAGTTTGCCTAAATTTTTTGTCCCCACATAGGAAAGTTGACCTAGTGGTCACTGTGCTAACGCAGGGCTAAAGGAGACTTAAAGTTTTGCACTGTATGATGTGATGATGCACAGCTATGAAGTTGTGTTCACCAGTACATTCCATAGCCCTGGTCATTCAACCATCCAGCCCTCGGCTACTTCTCTAAAAGTCTTCACCTGAAGTCTTTTTCCTGGGATAAATCAGAGCAGGTGCAGGAGGAGAAAGAGAGGGTGAGATAAAGTATGGAAGACCCTGAGCTCTTGTTCTGTGGTACAGCCAAGGTGTAGCCTGGGTGCATGTCTGGGCAGGTAAGCACAGAAGAGGTCATGTCATACTGCTCACAAGGGGTGAAACTCCAGAGTGCTTCTTGGTCTTCATGGTTTGCAAGTAGTCATGATGACTCCAAGAAAGTTAAGCGGTCTTACAGTGGTGCCTTATTTTCCCACCTGTAAAACTGGACTAATGCTTCTCTTTTAGTAGAGTGGTCCAGAGGAGGGCCACAAAAATGACCTGAGGGCTGGAGCACCTCTCCTACGAGGACAGGCTGAGAGAGTTGGGGTTGTTCAGCCTGGAGAAGAGAAGGCTGGGGGGAGACCTTATTGCAGCCTTTCAGTACTTAAAGGGGGACTACAGGAAGGATGGGTGCAGCCTCTTTAGCAAGGTCTGTTGTAACAGGACAAGGCGTAATGGTTTTAAACTAAAGGAGGGTAGATTTAGGCTGGATATAAGGAAAAAAATTTTTACAGTGAGGGTGGTGAAACACTGGAACAGGTTGCCCAGAGAGGTGGTAGATGCCCCATCCCTGGAAACATTCAATGTCAGGTTGGATGGGGCTCTGAGCAACTTGATCTCGTTGAAGATGTTCCTGCTCACTGCAGGGGCTTGGACTAGATGACCTCTAAAGGTCTCTTCCAGCCCAAACCATTCTATGATTCTCCATCACCCAGGATATTCTGAGAATAAATATCCTAAAAATTGCAAGGTATCTGGATACTGTGGTAAATGTGACTGTATAGATGTGTATCATAAAGACACTGATATCCATGACTTTAAATTTTGAGCTCTGTGGAGTTGTCAGAAACACATTTGACTTCTGTTAGTTCATACAATGATTGAAGTTACATGAAAATTAAGGCATGTGTGACTTGATTCCAATGTCCAAACTGTAGTCTGGAGAAAAATGTTACCTATCTTCGAAAATAAAAGAGGCTGCAAAGCCAGTTTAGAAAACATCCATTTACTAAAATATCCATTTTGGATACATGGAAGGAGAAATTCATTCGCCTCTCTAGACTTGCATTTGATTGCTGTCAGGCCACCTACCAGAGATCTGTGTGAAATATGAGGCTGCCTAAGAAAAAGATGTTTCAGAAATAAGGAGTATTATCTGGCCCAATTCTATTAACATGGCTCTTAAAGGAAAGCGTTGGCAGTGATTCATCTCTGTATCTTGCCAAGGGACATCATTCTTGTTTAAAGAGTAAGGTTTTTTTCAGTCTTCAGTTTTTAGCAGGATTTCTATAAACTTCACTGGCTGACTGGGAGTTAGCTGAGGCAATCATGGATCAACGAGGCACAGTGTACTGATCTTGAAGAGTTGTCTTTAATTAAGGAAGAACATGCACCTATTAGAAGTGCCAGCATCTGGAACAATTAAAGTTCTGAAATAACACACTTCACTTTGATGCTTGGATGAGTCTCAAAATTAAAAGCACAGATACATTAGCAATGTATCTGTTCATAATAATGAACTCAGTTGAGAAACAGTCATTGTTATTAGAAAAAATTAATAAAAAGGTGCTAGTAAATAAGAACTTGATATGAAAGACATTACATAGCATGTGGCTTGATAAAATTTGCAGAAAAAGTTACAGCAATATGCATTTACCTTGTGGAAGATGACTGGGAGTAGATAATAAGGAAATCGAAGCACTTGGATCTCAAAATGCTGTTAAGCAACCAAAAAGCTAAGATCCATAATGTAACTGGCATGTATCCATAGGGTCATAACTATATTTTCAGAAAAACACTGTGGATGTTTTTTTTTTGTCTGAAGATTTACTAAGGGAGGGATAGCTGTTCTATAGGAATTCCAATGTGTTTAGCACTTCTTTCATTTAAAGAAAAATGAACCAGTTTTCTTCTGGATTTGTCTCTTCTCAGTTCCCTCTAATCACCATCTCCAGGCAAAGGAGTGACATATGAGTCTTGCACATCCTGAACAAACAGTTTAATCCCAAAACAACTGGGTGTAAAGGCATTCCCACATGCTTTGTGCAGTGTTAGACATCCTATAATCACACGTAGCAAAGGTAGATTACTCTGCAAGAAAACCAGGAGGTCCAACAGGATTCACTTACCATGTGGATTCCCAGGGGACAGGGAGGGGAGGAAGTGTTACTGCATGGTCTGGTCTTTGGTGGCATTAAGACACAGAAGGAAATGAGTCCTAAAGGCATCTTCACTTTTAGGAGAAGTGTTTGAATGTGAGCAATACCAAAATCTTCAACTTACACACATCAGAATCATTTTAGGTCAGATGCAGGAGTCATCTGCATCCCGCTCTTGAATCTCTCCCTTTGTTCCTCTACTGCAATTAATCCTTGGAGTAACTAGAAAAGCCTACATACATTACGAATGCTGCTTATTTTGGTTTAATCAGATTTTCTCCTCGTCCTATTAAATCTTGTTATTAATTTGATGCATTTAAATCCAAAACTATTATTAGGAATCCCATACAAAATGTCAGAAGAATACAAGAGGCTTTCATTTACAAAAGGGGCGGGGGGGGGCAGGGCTGGTGAAGAATTTTATCCCTGCTAAAGGCCAATAGGACTCTTTCATAGGCCAGGGCCTGAAATCCCTTGGCAAGTTGAACATCCCTTGGAACAGGAATAGGAACTTAGGTGTGCCTTGCATTAACACACCTCTTACTGTTACCCAATAATAACAAAATATATATAGTTAGGCCTCTCCATTCCCTCTCTATACTTCCCTTTCTCCCAGGGAACATGAGAAAGGGAGTCACAGGGTGTATCTGGCTCAGACGTGTCTAAGTTTATATCTGCATCAAGAGGCAGGGAAAGGAAAATGCCTGGAAACTAATTTGTTTGGGATTTTTGTCGGTATGGCCCAGATGCTCTCTTTGACGGGGCTGGCTTCCTGGGGCTTTTCTGGAATGCCGGCATGGGTCATTTGAGCCTGGTTGTGTGATTGCATGTTGGGACTGTGCCTCAAGTTGCCATCTGCATCTGTGGTCCATACTATTCTGGAGGAGACATCCCAAAATGTTACTGCACTATAAATGCAGGAAACAGGTGCCATCTCAGCAGAGTATGGGACGGGGACCTCTGGAGTCAGTCTCACTGCTAACGTGTACACTTGGCAGGTTTCTGACAGTTCAGAGTGGTGAAGTCTGATCCCTTGAGTACTGCAGAATTTGCAGCAATACTGCTCTACCAAAAGAGGCATGCAAGGAAGATGCTTGTACCAGCACACAGTGCCTCAAGAAAGTATGAAAACCAGAGTGCTGTCCTGCCCTGAAAATCGGTACAGGCCAGTTATGGCAATATTTCTGGAGGCTGACCACTGAGGTGACATGGGATATAATATGAAGGGAGCAGGGTGGTGCGAGCTCTGGCAGTGACTGAGGATTCAGCAGGTGAGTGAGAAAATAACCTCATTTTAGTAAGCAAATGGACTATCCACTTCTAAATTAACTTCAGAACATGAATATAATTAGGCTTAATTACGAACAGGTTCTAATAGGACTAGAAGGGAAAACAGGTTAAACAAAATCATTAGAATTCATCATGTAGGCAGGTTTAGCTCCTGGATTAGTTGCAATGAAGTTACATGGCAACGCTGAATAAAGATTGAATTTATGATATTTACAGCGATAATTTCATATTTAGTAACAGGTAAAATAACTTTATTTGGAAATCCTATCTTTCCTGAGTGAGGGATTACATTGACTCCATTGTCATGCCTGACTAAATGATAATCACTTTGTCAAATGATTTTGGGCATTGGCATAAAAAGTCGTAAGATTGAGCTGTAAAAAAAAGCTATACAAGGCAGAGATGGAAAAGACGTGGAAGGTCATGGAGGCATTCCTTCTGCTAGTATAACATTGTGTCGTACAGTAACTTCTATTTTCATGCCACTTTATCCCACCGGTATTATAAAGACCCAAGGAATGAGGATTCCAGCCCTTGAGAATTTTCTGAAATCTAATTAATCTTAAAGTTGCAAATGCTCCACTTCATAGAAGGGCCTTTTTCTAAGATGGAAAATTCCACCAACAATTTACTAATCAGAGCGCTATTTCTGTATCCCGTATGAATGTGAAATCTTACAGTACAGCCCATCCTTAAATCTGGGACAATTACACCATACATTTTGCTCTTTCAGTAACTGTCTGCTACTCCAGTTAATGCACCTGAACTTAATTTGCTGTGAAAATAGGGATTCTGAAACACACACTGCGTATTATTTGTTTTATTTGTTGCCTTTGATAGATCTGCAAAACTGTAAAAAACAAACAACCATCTCCTCCTCCCCTGCTGAATAATGTAGAAAATTAGCCATGCAAAATAAAAGAGACATGTCTTGCAGTAGTGTAAATCATCTCTGAAGGTAGAATCTGAACAACTCAGGAATACTAATTTCTGAAATCTTACTCAAGAAAGTGAGAGACTAAATGATTTAATAGCGAACATACTTATACCCAGGATTATAAATTTTGCTTTTCAGGACTGACTCTACATTCTTGTTGTGAATCTGTTAGAGAGCCAAATGTAGCAGGCTTCTTTCAGGAGCTTAAAGAATGTGGAGCAATGTGACTTCTACGGTGAAACAAGAATAATTGTCTTTTAACACCAGGAAGAAGCAGCCTTAAAAATACTTGTGCTAATCAGGGTCCTGAAGGTAGTTCATAGGCAGTTAGAAACATATGGCAAGAAATTTCAAAATCTGTCCTTGCCTTCATGTTAAAAAAGGTACAGAGGGAAAAAAAAACCAAACAAAAAACCCACTTAGTAAAATGGAACAAAGCCTAAATGAAAAATCTAGGGTACAAAAATTCAGCGGGACTGATGCCAGTTTATTCCAGTTGAGATTTGAGCTATTTGTGCTAACTGGGAATAATGAATATTAGATTAAATTATTATGAGATTAGAGAATTAGGTGTAGGGATACATGTAAATGTGATGTCTAAATTTATTGATTTTCTAGTGTTAATTATTTTTCCCTTAAATATACACAGTTTATCAGTGGGAAAATGCATCCAGTAGAATTGGTTAAGCCCAAATGTGTTCTATCTACTTTGTTCAAAAGATTCCAATGTAATTAAGGACATGTCTGTATTGGCTAGACAAAACCTGCATGAAACACAGAAAATACATGTAATGACTGTAAATGATTGGAGTGTATTTTGAGAGTAAAAGGAAGTTTACTTTGTATCTTGGAATTCATTAAAATTAAGCTAGGATTCTGTATTTTATATATGAGAGATAACTAATAGCTTTATTTAAATACTTCACATTGTTAAACATTTAACATTGATGACTTATTTTGGTCTCGGTTCACACAAAGATTTATTACGTGTATGTGTTAAATTAGCTGTCTTCTCTCTGAGGTAATGGGCATTGGAAACCTCCACTGGTACTATTTTAAACTACACATGTTTATTGGAAGGAAAATGAATTGTAACCTTTTGTATTTGTA
This sequence comes from Morus bassanus, assembly GCA_031468815.1. NCBI lineage: Eukaryota > Metazoa > Chordata > Aves > Suliformes > Sulidae > Morus > Morus bassanus. Next base: position 42,580,466 of record CM062567.1, on the reverse strand, counting down.
GCATCCATCATTCATGCATTTTCTCAAGTACTTTTAATGACGGTTAAGGTAAAGCTCAGAAGCAGTGTGTTTCTTTAGCAGAAGTGCACAAACTTTTAAAAACCCCGTATGTATATTTATCATATAGTTTTTATAAGCTTTATGTAAAAAAAAAAAATCAAAATGCTGGGTGTATTTTTTTCCAGCTTTACTTCCATTTTGTGGTAAGACTGAATTTTGTATGTTCTAGAAGCCTCTTCTGAGGAATAATAAAAATTAGGAACAGTTAAGGGTAGTGACAAGATTCCTTCCTCTCCTGAGTGCCAATTACATCCCTTTGTATTTATTTCTTGACAGAGATGTACAAAGCCTCTTTACTGATTTGGATTTTACTCAATCTCTGATTTAATCAAATGCCATTTAATAAACTGTTGGTTGGGTATTATTATGTCTGAAGTTCAATTTTTCTCACCTTGTCTTAAATAAAAACAAAATAGAAGTAGAAAACTTATTGAAAAGGACAAGAAATCATCAGCAGCATGGTCAAACCTTTCCTATTAAAGGAATGGTTGAAATCTAAGCTTATTTATTCTGGAAAAAAAAAGACAAAATAAGATGTGACAGGTAATTTTGTAAAGAAGATTACAAAAAAAAAAAGTGGTCTTGCTTATCTTCTCCATAGTAAGAAAAGAACACAAACAAAAAACCAACACATTTAGCAAAAGTTAAAAGGAAGTAGATACTTCATACACCAAATAGGCAAACACATCCAAGAATATAGTGCAGGAATATTAGAAGGTAATTTAAGAAATTAAAAAAGAATTAGAAAACACACTAGTTATGACACCACCTAAGTTACCATTGCAAAGGCTGTTACTGCTTATGCTTCAACACATAATCTGATCGTTAGCTGTGGTTAGGAAGGAATTTCCTTTCCAGTATATTACTGTATGAGTAAAGTGCTTTGAGGGAATTTTACACTTTTAACTGAACCACTGAGCAATGAGCAGTTACAGGCAATGTACCTGACTGAACCAAGTAGTACTGGCTTTCTGCTTGAGAATGACTATTCCTCCTTCTAGTCCTTATTCTTTGTAGAGTTACAGATACATCAGATAAAACAAGAATAGGGAACTGTGTGTGTGACTGGTATCTGGAGCTATAGCTAGCAACTGCATTATGCCTTGGATACAACAAAATCCAGATTGCAGATTTTATTTTTAAAAAGTAATCTGTACCATTCACTTTCTAAATTACATAAACCCACCAATATTCTTATGTAAATAACCCCAGACACTTTTCAGAGGAAAAATTATTCAAGCAGACTGTAGGCTTCTGAAACCATAATGAGGGGTTTAAAACTAAGTATTTCTAAACAACTTTACTTCTAGAGTTGTGTTAATCTTTTTAATGATGTCTTGTGAGTTTTGAATACCCTAAATCTAAACACATGAAATGCTTCTATGCTTACAAGCAACACTCTTCTACCCATAAGGTGTTGTCAATGTGCAACTGAAAAGAGCAAAGATTTAGGCCAACATAAATAGTAATCCCGATCCAAGCCTCCTCCCCCTGCACACATAATTAGGAGATATTCCAAGACATATTTTCCTGAGAACTACTAAAGGGATGACAGTTCACAAATGTTTTTCCTGCTGTTATAATAATCCCCACAGTCATGGGTTCATATGGAGGGGACTTAGTCAACTGATAAGAACAAAATCGTGTAACATTTTCATCAGCTCTTTATGGCAAAGCAAATTAATTCTCTTTAAGTGCTTACCTATGCATAATTCTCATAACGTGCTGCTGCATTGCTTGCATTTACGTAAGTTTAATTTCATGTTTATAGATCACGTCCACAGAGTTTAACACATATAGGTGTATGTGTCCGCAAATATTTGAAGACCAGATGTACAGCAAGTCTCTTCCTGGCAGTGCAGAGAGACTCCTAGTGGGACTTCGGATGCCTAAATCCCATGGAAAGTACTGAAAACCCTGCTGGCTATCTGCCAGCATCTTTAGGTGCCTAAATGCCTTTAACATATTGGTACTGTGTGTCCAGCTCAGAGTATGAGAAACTGTGATTCAAACTATAGAATAGCAATTAGTATAGTATACACACTATAGTACGGTACAGATAGCATAGTACAGTATCTTCTAAAAGAAATGGAAAAAGAAACCACTGATCGACTATGAAGGATTTGTAAATATCAGCTGTAGAATATTTGATATGATCAGCCCAAATATGGACATATTACTTCAATAAATATATAGCGGGTTCTGCAGAACTGGCAGGGGAACATATAGTATTTAAAGATAAATAGGTACTTTCTGGCAAAAAGAACTTTGTTGCAATTGAGGGGATCGTTTTGCTCATACGAATGAGTTGATGGTGACGGGTTATTCCCAAGGCAATCCTGCCCCTGATGTTGCCATTCTGCACTCACTGAGAGCAGAACAATACCCATCAGTTTTGTGCTACATTTTCCTTTCATGATCCTTTTGGACAACTTATGATGGCCTTTCTGTAAATCAGTCAGCCACATGCACCCATCCACTCTGCTCCCAGTCCAGCAGCACCAACAAAGCAGAGCAACGACACACTACATTTTGTATTTGCTAAGCAAAAGCCTCCAGAGCGAGCTCATTTCATTTGGAGACAACCCAAGGCAGAGATTTTAAAAGGGACAGAAAGGTTATGTAGCAACTTAGAACAAATCAAAAAATATTACTACATGAATCGCCGCTCTAACTTCTGTTTACCATCTCTTACTTGTTGTCGTGCTTGAGTGACATGGCATAGAGTATTTTCCTGCTCCAGATACAAAGAGAGCATTTTCCATTGTGCTGAAACAGCCCAGAAACCTGCCCGTTTCCTGACAGAGCACAGTATACAGACTCTGAAGAAAAGGGAAAAACAGCTCCAAGCTAAAGAATATAAATAATCTCAGACAAGAGAGCAATTTCATTGTTTACACGACCCTCTGCTGCTTACAAAAAGGATATATGGCAAAACGAGATTATTTTGTTGTATGTCTGATAGTACCGTGCTGTGACGTTGCACCTTGGTAGCCTGTGGGTGCCGAGGAAGAATGAAAGTAGCAGAGGTTAGCCAGCCTCAGAAAATTGGACAAATTAAATATTGCTTTGACAACTTCTAAGTATTTCAGTAATTTTCCAGAATATTCATCACATTTGACAAATCTGCTCAAATATGTTCTCGATTATTACTGAAGGAGTTTTTATGATTTTCCTGTCTTCTACATGTCTTGACAAAAATGTTCTAAAAGGAAACAAAATTTCATTACAGACCAGCACAGAATATATTTGGGCATAGGAAAGACTAGGAGTCCTTTTTGATAAGGTGAACAAAGCTGTTAAGCTGGTAAATGGGAAGGAAAAAAATCAGACTGGATTCTGAAGCAAAGTTTCTGATAGTAGCAAAATGTGCAGATTATGGCTTTAAGGAAAAAATTACAAGAATGAGGAAAATGAGAAGTGGCTCATCCCTTGAACTTGCTGTCATCCAGAGTTTCTAAATTCACTTCACAACTGGGGGTGAGGGGAAAAGAACGAATGATAATTGGAAAGTCTAAAAAATTGCAGGAGGAACATCTGATGTGAACTGGCACTGACGGAAAGCAGCCTCTGCTATGGAAAAGCACCAGATGAGGAAAAACATCATACATGCTTCCTCTTAGATCGAGATATACAGAAGAACAGAGAGAAAAAAGATACATCCAGTCTGCTGAGTGGAGAGGGGCATGGACCTGTTCTTCATTACCCGGGGCTGGGTAGCCTTTTTAAAGTTTGAACATGGAAGCCAAACAGCAGAGCTGTGACCACAAGTCAGCCAAATCCTCACTCGGAGCCAAACGCTCCAGCATGGAACAGATTTTATTTTTACAGCTATGTTACATTTTCCTTTATTAAGCTGCCTTAGATTTATTTTTAAGCTTTTTTTTTGGACAGGCTAGTGCTTTCAGATCTCACAGTAATTCTGAAAATAGATCTTTTTTATTGATACAGTGGACATCTACTAGTATATTAAAATGCATGCTCGTATGGCTAGAGCTTATCGGCTGAAAAAACAGAGCTATTCCTGTGGAGTCTAACGTGTTGACACACGCTCGCTTTGCAAGTGGCCGTGGCAATTTTGGATGTTAATGCCCCTGCACCAGAGACGATCACTCAAATGCAGGGTCAGGAGAATAGAGTGTGTCGGAGGGCTTCATGTTGAAGGCTGGCAGCCTTGCTCCAACTCCCAGTGGGAGATGCGTTTTCCTGAGAGGGTTCAAATACTTCCCTTTGCCTGGGGCATGCAGAAGACAATTCCATGGGTGGTGCAGTGGGCAGGAGCTCTTGGCAGTGTGGCAAGGGACTTCCCTAACGGGCCTATCTAGATTTACCTGTCAATACTTTATGGAAGTTGGTAGAGATTAAGGAATTGCTACAAACAAGCATTTGGAAGAAGCTTAAATATCCCAAATATCAACACAAATTCAAAATGTGGAGGTGCTCAAAACTTTCTAAACACCAGTCTATCCACATTGCACTTGCGCCCGTATGCTGGGGCCTCCTGCCAGGCATGCAGGTATGCACCCTGGCTGGAGTGATTCTAACAGTGAGCTTCAGGGAAGACTGCTGAAGGCAAACCTGCTAAGGGATGGGGCAGTGGCATTGCAGCAGGACACCAACTTCCCTCCGAAACTGTACACTGCTGGCTGAAAGGGAAATGGGCTGAGAAATCGAGACAGTAGGCTAATTCAATTCTTCCCCTTGCATGTTGTCTGACTTAAATCTCCCCATCTACTCCTGTTTTGCAAAGGTCCTGGAAACAGGCAGCAGCAATTCTAGCAGCATTGTAGCAGGGCAAATACCATTCAGGCTTTTAGGGCTTTTATGCTTATTTTGAAAAGTCACTCTCCAAAGTGCTGTTTCAGATCCCATTGAGGATCAAAGATATGCATTAAATGACACTACTGAATCCTTTTCTGCAAAGTATGACAGAACTGGGATTTTATACTCTCAGCAGTAAGAGTACAGAACCTTACAAACCTTTAGGAAAATAACAATGGAAAAAAAGAAAATGGAAAAAGAATATCATAATAACTGCATCCCATCTCTAAAGTTTCCTAAATACCAGCACCCTCATGCAGGTGCAGGTAAGGGTGTTAATATTTTTTTGGCAGAAAATTTAGGCAAACCTAAATCATGCCAAACCACATGGATAACTTGTAATTGCAACAGAAAAACAATAGCATGTTTTCCAAAATTGCCAGTTATACCTATTCTCTGATGAAAACAATGTTGTTTCTGGGGAAGATAAAGGGAAAACGTGAGGATGACTCATATAAAAAAAGCTTGAAAGCATGTCTCATGTCCCTTAGTGAGACAAGTAAAGATCCCCATAATCTTAGGATCTTGTTTGACTTTGTTTATCTATGCTTAGATAAATATGTCATTAAAATGCACAGCCGTATTACTTAATATGGGTTAACAAAGTATGAAAGGATCTAGTAAATTCGTGATTCATGGCAGTACTTGTAAAACACCAGCACATATACTTTTAACTGAGGTACATTATATTTGAAAACCACAATACGTGTTGCAAAGTTTTTTAACATAAGCAGTCTACTTTTCAGACGTGCTGAGCAACTGCAATTTCTATAAAAATTGATGGGGCTCACATCAAAGTAATGTAGCGGTATCTGTCCAACTCATTTACTCTCATAAGTACATTTACTGTGAGGACGTGTACACTTCAATCTCAAACTGTGTTCACAGCAAACTTTACACGTAACATTGCACAAACTGTCCAACACTTTCTGGTGGGTTTAAAGGATAACAAGAGACAAGCAGCTTCACACTGCTAATACAATATGCCAGTGAAGTATCTGAGAGCAGAGTCAGACCAACTAACCTGGCCAGTGCTGACGGAGGTGAAGTGGCTACTGCTGTCAGTTGTTTGTGCATTTCCTTTGCCAGAGGTTAATGCCCTTTTCTAGCTTAAGCTTCTCCTTTCTTTTGCTCTCTCTCCCTTACTTTTCCTTTTTTTCCCCCTTTTTGTTTTCCTTTTCCTTTCTCCATCATTTCACTAAACTGGGTTAGAAAGCAGACAAACAGTGAAAATGACAGGGCTAAGAAAGAAATAACCTTTGACAGGGCTGCTAGTGAGATAGGGACATCCAACAGGGAGCAGTAAATATTTCAACCCGGATGATGGTGATTATGAGCGGGTTAGTCTGTCTAGCCATGCCTCATGCCCTGAATAACTCCACACGAGTCAGGCACGCTGAGGAAGGATGACTGCAGAGTGATGGAGGGACAGGCTGTGTGGAGGGCTGTGAGGATGAGTAGGGGAACAGAAAGCTTCTCTTATGGAAGGAGGCTAATAGACACAGGTCTGATTAGTGTGCAGCAAATAAAGACCAGGAGGAAAGAGGTTGGTTCTTCATTAATACACACGGAATGAAAACCAGGAAACTGTCACTTAAGCTATATGACAAAAGTTGCTTAAAAACAAGTGGGTATAAAATTCCCGTGAGTCAGTTCAGGCTAGAAATCAGGCAGTGGTTTCTAAAGAGCAAAGCAAGCAAGGCTCTGTAGAGCCCCTCAGCAGTTTTTTTGGTTACAGCCAAGTGTTCAGCCTAACCGGGCATGTTTGTGGGAAAGCAATGCTGTGGCTGCTCCCTGTCTCAGGCTGCCCCTCTTATCCTCTGTCTGCACCACCATGCACATCCCCATCCCAGGAGCTCGCAGCTGGGCACGGCCTGCCACACAGGGAACAGGAGCAGGAGCAGCACCAAAGCATTTGGTTCAGGAATGTCAATGGTACAATTGAGGGATAAAATCCCCACTGGCCGTGGCACTTGTGTGTGAGAAAAATGGTAAGGAGCTAGAGGTGGAGGATGATACCAGAAGTGAAAAGGCTGGTGCGAGGGAGATATTGCAGGTTTTGTTCTGATGTACTAACCAAGGCTTAGCTGCATATTATTAAGCAGACATGATTTGATGTTAAGAGTGTTCAGACATAGGGGATAATCAGGCCAGCCAAGTTTAAACTTTGGATGTGTGAAAAAGGAGGCCATGTGAAGAAAAAAGTTGCAGCGCAGTCTCATGGGCGTTTCAATTTATTTTCTCTGAAGCATTTGCAAATGAAAATTTTCCTGGGGGTCAAGAGCCTTTGGCAGGGCTGAGGTGGCAATGACCAACTGAGAATGGTAAGTATTTCAACCCAGATCAGCACCAGCTGATCACCAGCTCTCTAAATATAAAAATAATTAATTTGTTTTCATATTTGAAGCTCAGTAAAAATATAAAATCTCAGGGGCCATCCACACTTGAAAGCTCCTTTGGATTAAGGCAGTGTGGGAGTTTCCACTCCTCGGGCTCTGCCTGAATACTTAAAGTGCAGTTGACTTTTACTGCAAGTAAGACAGTTTTTTGTAACTTGACTTAATACATTTTCAGAGGGGAGTGTTCACACATGGAGTTACTCTGAAATAACTAACTGCCCACATAGGCAAGCCCTAGCAGCTAACACTGAAAGTAAATATTTTCAGTGCTCAAGCACAGAGCCTACAAGCACTTACTCACATACTCGGTTTCATGTAGATGAATGTATCTATCAGGTTTTGTAGGGTTGCTCATGCACATGCCAAAATATTTAGAGGACTGGGGCCCTGCTTTGTAGAAAGAGATGCGTGCTGTGCCCCAGAGTACCACCTTAAAGAAAAATATGAATCCCCAGACTGAATGCTAGTGTATCCCATCATCTCTCCCATCTCTCTGATACCATTCCAGTTGGCTCTCTCGCACTCCCAGATAATTCACACATGTTCACTCATACACAGACTCCACAGCACCCCTTCCCTCCATGAAAACATCAGCCAGCTGTTACAAAATTCAGACATTTCATTAACACAGTTTACTGGCTGATACTGCCAAGCAAAATAGAGACAATTAATAATAATCAGGACTGAAGGGTCTGAGACAGCTTATGAGTAAAGGGTTGTATTAGTTGTTTAAAAAGGACAAACTCGCTCCTGCCTGGAGTGATAGGGAACAAAGGGCGGTGATGTATAACCGGGGAGGAAAGAGACTCTTTCCGTGGCTTTTGTAGATTACTGTGTGAATGACAGGAGCGGCAGGAGCAAATACCTCTTTTCATTTGCTCAGCCTGCTGGAGAAGAATAGCAGCGCTTGCCAATGAAGCTGCAGCTGTGCTCCAGCTCCGTTTAATCACTGTGTATGACTGAGGGTTAATTAGCTGCCATTCTTACTGCTATTTGTTGTTCTAATGAAGATTTGCATAAATGTAGGACTAGGGGGTAACTGATACTTGATTTTTCCCTTCAGAGAGGCTGGGGGTGGAAAACTCACCCATCCCAAGTGTTTATGTTTGTGGGAGATTCAGTGTTGCCTTTCCATTTGACCTGATCTGCTTCTCACTGATGAGTGGTGAACAAAGAGTTCAGAATTGCTTATCAAATCGAGACCCCTGTTGGGTTTCTGCCTTTAGAAAGGGGCAGACTAGTTAGATGAAGAGAGGACCAAGGTATTAGAAAATTATTTCCAGCTGACGGAGAGGAAAATAAATATATGCATGTTTCTGTATCTATATATGTACATATATATTTGATATATTTCAGTGATAGGTATCTCAGTGATATATATATATATCAGTGATGTATATCTATCTATCTATCTATCTATCTATCTATCTATCTATCTATCTATCTATCAATCAATCATATTCAATCTGGATGGCATGGAACCAATAAATTCTAATGACAAAATGTCATAAAAAATTAATGGGACAAGCAGTACAACCAGAACAGGCTGTGGCATATTAGGCAATACACTGAAAAGTAAGAACTTGTAAGTTTTTGCAAGCCTTCCGTTGTACATCACTAACATTCAAAGTACACTTATTATAAAAGAAGTATCTAACACGAAACAGGTGATCTCAAAGGAAGGCAAAAATGACTCAGTGGTTCACATCTACCTGCCATCAGCTCCTTGTAAGAGGGGAATTCACAATACAAATTAAGAAATTGCATTCATTCCTCAAAAAATCATAGGAAAATTTTAACATAAAGCAGTAGCAAAATCCAAAACTACTTTGTAATTGAAGAGAACATTTGAAAATGAAACATCATAAAATTGTTTTATTTACTATGGTCATGACAATGCTTATGGCTACTAACTGAAAGAAACCAAAGGTAAGAATAACCTCCTGTTTTTAGTATGTTAACTTGTTGTATATGATAATATATTATGGGTAACTGTTTTCAGTGTTCTTCTTACACACTTGGTCAGCTAAAACTGTTGTTTGACAGCATCTGTAAAATAGTCTAAGGGAAAGAAAAAGATTGAGGGCAGAGGTAGTAAATTTCTAAGTTTCGAATCAGTACTGGAAAGTGGCCAGCTTTCAAGTTGACGGTATCCCTCCAAAGAGAGGTGACCACAAATGAGCACATACTTATTGCCGGTTTCTCAATCCCAGCACAGCTTTGCAGTGTCTCTACCTCTTTACCTGGTCTCTAAGACACATGAGCAAATATTCATTTCCTTTTCTTTACACTTCTGTTATCCATCTGCCTGACTTCCTATGCCTGCCTGGCACCTCTGCATATTTTGGGGTAGACACTAGCAGAAGTCAATCTTTCAGGGATGTAAGCAGAGACCATACAACACATCTGAAATAAATGTGCCTGAAATGGTAACACAGAGCTCCTTTTCCACTCCAGCTCTAAGCTGGAAGGAACGCCATGGGTTTTAACGCTATATACAGTAACAAGCCCACATGAAAATAAAAAGTCAAGTGCATTTTTGCTCACTTTCACCTTATTTTGAGCTTGGAAATAATTCAGTCTTCTGTTACAGCTTTGACTCAGCCCTTGGTTACATAAGAATCTCACATTCTGCCCTTTGCAGAACAATTTTTAGCCCTTTGGTTCAGGAGAAAATTTTAAAAACAGGAAACCTAAAGGTTTAAAAACTAGATAGAAAATAAAAAAAAATATTGAAGTGTACAATAAAAAATAAACCGGCAACAACCCTCACAAACGTGTAAACAGATCACTTAATTTTTCTTTAATGATTCTTTAATAATTTCTATATACTGAGATTTTCCAAGGCTGTAGTCAGAATCATTCATTAGTAAATAGGGTAAGAGAAAGTGGAAATTACAGATCTAGTGGTCAATGGCAGAAAACAAATCTAAAAGAGCTGAGGGAAGAGGTTAAGTGCTATGCTAGTTAATAAGAATGACAGCTTGCTTTGAATACTCATACTGGCTGTCCAGGATATTGAATAAACCTCATTTAAATTAATTTTCATTATTTGTAGAGTCTGTGTTAGACATCTATCATTGTCAGTACTATTAATATTCCTTTCAGAGACCATATTATCAGCATATTTAAATGAAAGCTTTCCTTTTCAATATTTATTAACTCATTAATATTTCTTGGTACTAATATCCTGGTTGTAATATCCAAATTAGTGCCTACTACAAGGTATTTTCGACTGATTAGACTTTTTGAATGAAAAGATTTTTATTATCAAGTACTAAAAATGCACTTGAGCTCCTGAAATTTTGCTTTCTTTCTGTACTATATCTTAATTTAAGTGAATGGCATTAAAAATTTACATTTTTGTCTCTTTTTAGTAGGTGTCAGTAAAACAGCGCACTGACCACGTCCTAGTAGCTGACTGAATATGAACTGTGAATGAACGTGAATGTGAAAGTTAATTCGTCTTACCTGGGTTGCAGTCTGTGAGGAGGGAGCAGATGGAGAGGAGAACTTTAGAAATGGTTAATGCTGGGCTCCAGTTGTCTTTTAAAATGTCCAGGCAGATGACGCCTTGGCTGTTAATATTACAGTGGTAGATTCTTGTCCGAAATGTTACCTAGAAAAGACAGCATGTCTAAGTACAACGGCATTCAAACCAATAATTACACAATTATTAAGCAATTAAAAAATTATACGAACTAACACTCTTGCTTTCCTGGTTGAAACAACAGTATTCTGCTACTGTCAGTTAAAGACTGAGCAAGATAGAGATATTCATAAGAAAATAAAGAAAATAAGGTATGCCTTTTCCACCTGTGCCCAGCAGTGGAACTGGTTTGTGCAAGGTGAGAATGGGACATGTTTCCTGAGCTCCTTCTTGCCTTGGTCCCACTGATCTCATTATTTTTGTATGGGCCAAAAAAAGCTATTCCAGCCCCCAGCCTGGACAACATTCATAACTCAGGCCCACAGCTAGTTCATGCTTTGAAGGGAGGCAAAATAAGACAGATTCTTGTGCTGTCTTTACCTGTTCACTGTTTGACCCAATAGATTAAGCTGGAAAAAAAATGTGGAGGCATCAGATCAGTGACTCCTGGAAAAAGTAAAGTGAAATATCTTTGAGAAAGGCTGCTTAAATAAAAAGCTTTTATTTCCAAATTTTAAATTACAGTTGAATCAGTAGAATTGCTACAAACACCTCTTGGGTTTTTTTTGTAGTTGATTTTGAGGATTTCTGTATCCATTCTATATTGTCTCCCAGGTGATCCTATATGTAACAAACCAAGGGGAAGATCACATCTTTTAGCCTAGAATGATGTGCTCCCACTTCAGGTTGAAGATATAGGCCTTTTATTTTAAAAGAAATTCAGCTATGCAATTCCATTTCATAGTTCAGAATGAATACCGGGGCTACTGGATGAGAAGGGACAATACAAAAAAAACTGCTGCTTGGGGGTCTCCATCAAGGACTAACTTCTCCATCAGTTCTACCCAAATGACAAGCCATACCAGATAGTTTCAATGACATGTTCATAACATCTAAAATGAATATGTACAATTTCAGTGGTTTACCTCATCAGCAATAACCCTGCCAACAGAGGGGCTGATTAGGCAGGAGACAATGGCAGGCAAAGCACACCCCAATTTAAAAGAGCTGTGCTTTTCACCAGAATTGGACAGTGCTAATAACTGGGAGTGCTTAGGGACCTATCCCGGCTCTACCACACAGATAAACCTGCTTCTGGAGAGCAATGGAAACTGATGACAGGCATGCTCCTGTTCTGATTTTATTCAATATCAGAAATCTCAGTGATTTCAGTGGGATTGACATCAAGCCACTTATCTGTTAGCAGAAGAGAGGATACAAGTGAAATAACATGGTACCTGGTTTACTTCTACTACAAAAAAAATCATGCTCTAACACACTGAAAAATTCTGCCCCTTTGGATTAAATCAAGCAACTCTGACAAAATAATGGAAAGAAAAGGTAGTAGGTTTCTGGTATTAAACCACTACATTCAACAAGAAATACTTTTTCTTATAAGTACTTTTCCACATAAATCTGGGAAAGCACTTTTGGGTCCAGTGTCATGCACCAGTGAGTTCTGTAACAAAGATCTCAACAAAGGAAGTTCACCAGTTTTTAAAGGCATCTATGTCTAAAGATATTGCCAATTAATAGGATAATTTAATAGTTTGCCACTCCATACCCTACGTATTTGTAGATTCTTTCTTTTTTTCCCCCTACAGTTGTGGTTTTGCTTATTGTTCTCCAGCCTAAGTGCTTCACTTCCGGGACTTCTATGAGAATTTTAAATATTTCTGGCATAATGAGCTCAATTCGTACAAACACTATAGCCAGATGATCTATTTTTTTCCCCTCATTAAGAGTCCAAGCACATTCAGCATTTGGAGTGAAGGAAGTCTTTTGCAAGATCAAGAAAATAGTATTTAGTGATAAAATTAAAGGTTCATCTACAAAGGGAAGCCATTTTGAACAAGGAAGGTTACAAATGCACAGAAGTGGCAAACTACCTTACGCAAACTGCACGTTGATAGTGTCTACAAAGGAAGTTGGTGTGGAGGAGCATCCTGTGAATTTTAGGTCAGTGTTCATTAAGTCCCCAGACAGATTAACTCCAGGCACTCTTATACTTGAGATAAAAGTGAATCAGGGAATGCTTCCTAGCAGGATGTCCCATGACTCCGGCAAACACTTTAGCACCTGCTTAATTTTAAGTATTGTATGCTTACTTCTCAGTACGTTGCTGGAATAAAGTTTTTGCTTAATTATTTTTCCTGAACAAACTTGAATCCATTGCACAGATTAAATTATACCCTCTAAATTATTTACAGATGGGTCAGTCTGAGCTTGTAACCTGCTTAGGAGAAGGCCATCAATTTGAGCCTGTATTTTAACGTGTAACTGTTTCGCCATCAGCTGAGATGACAGACTCGTTGCCACATGTTTCCGTGACTCAGCTGCTTTTGAATCACTGAAGTAGGGACACCAGGAATTTGGCAGGATTCAGAGAGCCACCGGGGTGAATGGAGGTAGTTCATGTCTTTCATAAACTGTTCAACACTCCATTGCCATCTTAGGCTATCTGGTTGATAAATGCACCTGGGACTACACCCATTTGTATTTGGAAGGCTACTTTTAGCAAATATGTAGACCTGAAATGTAGCATTTTTTCACTATGAGCATATCTTAAACCTGTGACACTGAGGAAGGCGCGCACTCACAAGATAAGGCTTGCTGCTTATCATTGACAAATATGTCATTGACTCACCAAACATGCCAGTGCACTTTAAAGTGCCTGCCTAAGTACACAGAGAGATTTTAATGACAAAAAATCAAACTTTCATAATTTCAAAAGAAGCTGTATTAACGGCAGCCTTAATATGCTGGGACTGTGGACTGACAGTGGCAGGTAATGGTGTTGTTATCCCAAAGCAGCACAGAGTACAACTGGGATGACATGCTGCTTTCTTTATCTAGGTATTGCCTAAAAATTGCAGCTAATGTGGGAAATGATGACATGTAACTTTCTGGATGTTGTGTTTACCATATCCACATTTTAAAGTTATGCAGGGTCATTCCTATTATATGTGTAGAGAGACACCAAGTGATAACCCCATTCCAGGGGAACCACATTTTCTTTATTATGGTCATATTTTTACCTTTGATGCCACTTAAATGGTTCCTATAAATGGTGCACTCTAATTCTATTTATCCCCTAATGAAAACACCTAAACAATCCCATGCAGGGTCTCAAGGGAGTGTGTAGGGGTATAGGAGAAGTTATCTTCAGCCAATTGAATGGTAGAGGAGTAATTTATCTTTTTTTTGAACGATAAGTGTCCTCTATGGATTCCCTCTCTTTGATTCTGCAGCTTTAAGAGGATATCTCATTTTTGCTGAATAAAAGTGCAGGTCAGAATAATGCGAATTACAGGAAATAGGGAAAAATGGGACTATCTTCTGAACACTGTAAGAGTACTATAAACAAGCTTTTCAAAGGTAATGATAAGGAATTTATATTCAATCAGTTTTGGAAGTAAATGATAATAAGCTCATCTGTTTATCTCCTGCTGAGTGCCAAACCCTTGTGAATACTGTAAAACAGAATTAAACAAATAAAAAACCCCTTTATATAGTCTCTAAGAAGAAAATGAGGTTACCTATTCAAAAAGGGGAGAAAAAATGACTAGAGAGAAAAGAAGTACATGTAAAGCTATGGCTGGCTGTTCACTGAATACATTTTAGGACCAAAAAAAGACTGTTTATAAAATCTGGGAAGAGTGAATTAAGATGGATTTCAGTTGAGTGATTGGAGGCAACTGGTGGTAGGTAAAATAAATCACTCCTGGACCTCAGACTGATTTTGAACACCAGTTTTCCAGCATGATGTAGTTCAAAAGTCACTCACTATCTCCTTTGCACCTAATGTTCCTATGTTAGGTCTAAACCCAAGCAGCCACAGTGGCATTGGCATCTATGTGTGTGACTTGATCAACCTTCGCTCTGAGATTCAGAGACAGGCACATAAAGGCACTGCAGCTCTGAAAGGGCTGGTCCCACAAACACATTCCATGCACTTTCAGACTCCACTGAATTCAGTCGTAATTTTCTTCAAAGATGTATCAGGAGGAAGAAATGATTTGCCAGTTTTGCGTATTAGCACACAAGGGGTTACAGCATGCACTCGGGAATTGCTTTCTTCAGCCTGTTTGGGTTCAAACCCTCACCTCCTGTTCCTTGTTCCTCCCACTGAAGCCTGGTGACTGTGCAGGGAGAGATGAAAGATTCCCAGAGTCAACAGGAGAATAAACAAAAACAAACCGCTTTTGCTCGGCCAACACTGGAAGCAGGGCTGAGATCCCAGGACTCTCATTCCCGCAGTTTTGGAAAGTTCCTTTCAAGCTCTTTTATTTCTTACAAGGGTGCAATCCTGCATGCCTGCCTGAGATGAAACTTCTGTCTTCCTGAAATATTCCCCTGGAGTTCTGTTTTAATAAAACTGCAGTGGCACTACCTGAAGTGGAAGAAGTTGTACTGCATACAGAAAAGGTTATATATATATTAAAAAATATGATGCCCTTTATGATGATGTTCATGGAGCTCAGGAGGGAGTAAGTAGTTCCCATCTCAGTTTGTCAGACTTTATGAGCAATAGATTTGTCTGCTCAAATAGAGAGAATAATAAAAACAAGATCAGGTCTACACTCTTTAGTCATACTAGAAAAATACTATAAAACAACCTAAATGAAAAGTATCTATAGCTTTGAGTGACACAATGCTCATGCAATAGCCTTTACATTACTTAGCATCCTTAAATTTCTTACAGAATACACTACATTTTATCTATACCCAGCACTGAGGCTGCCTTTCTAAGATAGGGCAATTCATCTCTGGTTTGTAACTACAGATTTGTAGCATGCACACAAACAATCATTGAGATACTTAATGGATTATCACATAAAGTGCATAATAAATGACTGACCACGTGATGCTCACTATTAAAGAGCACAATTTAAATATACACCAAGAAATAAACTTCAGCCAATTCTTAAAAAACTTGCTCACACCTAATTTTAGTTGGTAAAAATAGCTATAGTTTATTTTAGCATAGGAAAATATATGTCATTTGCATTAGCAGGAAATAATAACTTGTAATTACTTTTGCTTGACCTGATATGTGAACTACCCTGGGCTTCTGTGGCAAAATGCACCACGCAAGATATAGCTAGCCAAAAGTGATAACAACTTAAAAGGAATATAATAGCATCCACATAAGTTAACCTTTAATATTACTGAAAATGAAACAGTATGCAATATGCATAATTATTCATTATATTCATGGTAATTATGAAGCTGAGTAACTACTCACACTGTCTCATTGAACAGACTGTTGCAGGGAAAAAAATTTTGAATAAGCACAGCAATGCTAAACATTTACGTATATGAACGTACTCATTTTGCACACAGATTTAATAGCAGAAAAACCCAAAAGGGACCTTGATAATCTTTGATGTATCTGAGAAGGCAAATAAAAATTATCCTAAACTGTACAAAGTTTTCTGAAAATAAAGGAAGAGCAGAAGAGAACAAGGGAAATGGATTACTGTTCAGGTTAGGGACGTTCAGAATAGAAACAATATTGTAAGATGCAAAGCATAAAAAGCTTTCTCTGACAAAGTCAATATGAGTTTTTATAAAATTATTTTCATTTAATCAGTATAGTTTTTATTACAATTAATAATTCCATATGGAAAGTCAGCAATAAAGTCCTTTTATAGAGAGTAAAATTTTTTAAGATTTACTGGCCATTTAACTTTTATAAAATAAATCCTTCCTTTCACAGTTTAAAGCATGCAGGCTATGTCGTCCCACATGCACACCTCTCTGAGTTCGCCAAAGTGCTCCTTCCTGTTTGGTTTAATGCAATCCAACTCTTCTCACTTAAAAGTGAGTAAGCCTGGCACATAGCAGCATTTTTATTTTATGTGAAAAATTGTATATTACCATGTGACAGACAGTACCTGGCATTTTACTGTTCTTCCTAATTCTGCCGTGCTTCTGTAAGATGGGAGCTACCAGGTGTGCTCAGGGAATTGAGTCAGAGGCAGGTGTGGCAGGCACTTCAAGTCCTAAGTTTGATTCTAAGAAACCTGGGCTTTTTTTTAATTGCCCAATTTTAACAGCCTTTGGGTATTTAGGTGCTCCCTACATGAGAAGTTCTAGGCAGACTGATCTCAAAACTGTAGTTTTCTGTCTTAATCAGTTCATCTGCTCTTATTCTATAGCAATAATGTACATAAAATTCTTTCTCTCACATCTGTATATATATGTGTGTGTGTAAAAGAGGACAAGAAAGAACATAGATATAGGATGTATTTTTAGATCACGTGCATTTTATGCAGTATTAAAACCTGTGTGACATAGCAGAATTACACAGTTTCTGAAAATTCCAATAGATATCACAAATCCTCTTTTGAAAATATATTTGAGAAGCAGTCTGCAACCCACTGCTGTGAGGCAGAAGGTATTTCCCATAAGGTGCCTCTACAGGCCCTTTTGGGGAGCTTAGTGTATAGGGTATTTATAGGAAACAGGGAGAAATGATGAACCATCTAAGTTTTGGGGAGGGAAAATGGGAGGAGTTTAGTTGGATAAGGACATTTTCATCAGGACTAAATAAATTAATACAAACTACTGATACAAATTAGTATATTAAAAACAGAGTGAAAAAGAAGGCTATTCATTAGAAGAAATGGCAATTCAATTTGGCAATTACTAGAAGAATTATCAGATAACTGAATTCAAAGGAAATCTGAGAGATTTGCACGGTATTGCCCTATCAAAAGTAACTTTTGCATTTATTTGCAATAAAATGTAGTTATTGATCCTTTCCTCAGCCTGATGTATTTCTGCTTGCGTCTCTGTCCTCCACTTTACTTCTCTGTGATTCTGTCATTTTGAGAGGCATTCAAGTTTTCTCAGGGAGCCACCTGGGTTTGACCTGTCCTGAGCCCTGTACTGCTGCACACTGCCCTAGAGGTTCAGCATTACCTGAAGATATGGGATCTATGGAATGAATGGAGTTTCACTGCAGGTGCTGCAAGCCTGGGAACCACATGCTGGCAGTTCACATGTCTGGGAAGAGCCGCTCCGAGAGGAGCAGGACTCAGGCTGATACTGCTAGCTCTGACAGCGGTCTGCTGGTGGTAGGTAGGTTGTCCATTTCTCCCTCTCAAAGACTCCCATGCATCTGGTTTCTGTCCACAGCCACCCGAAGTCTTCGCTCACTGGGAAAGCCTGCCAACTCCATTTATTGTCATGAATGAAGGATCCATGGGATGCTCTCAGCAAGGAGATGTAAATAGCAAGGCCAGGCGAAGAACAAGGGAACGCAGAGGCACAACGAAGGGGCTGGGGGAGGCAGCGGTGCAGGAATGCACCAGGCGAGGGACCACCAAATGATCAGGAGGAGGATGAGGATGGGGAGGGCAGGAAGCAGATGGCAAAAGCTGTGAGCAGCACAGCATGGCATTGAGAGCTATGTGATATAACAGAGGCTATAAGAGAAGTATGATGAGGCAAATGAACGTAAGGGATAACGGTGATAGGAGACCACCGCATTTGAAGGCTGATCATACAATGGCAATATCGGGGCGGGGGGCAAGAGACGAAAGGTTGACGGCAGGTGCACCAGGGTTGCAGAGATGGTAAATAGCCATGATCTGTACTAGGCTGTACTTAGGGTTATTCCAAGTTTGAGAGCTTCAAATGTAAACTGTGTTAATAGTAATACATGCAAATTAAAGTGTGGCTCTGCCTTGTAAGCTTCATTTTAACAACTTAAGTTAGAAATACTTAATTTTTGCTTATTGCAAATTAATGCTTATTTTTTCTCACCCACTCCTGTAAGCACTGCTTTTCTATTACACTGCAGATAAAAGTGTCCCTAACAGCCAATCACATATAAAATAAGTATGAAAAAGTAGAGTAGAAGCCAAGAATAAAAAGAACTGCCCCTCATACATGAGGCTGAATTTATGAAACAGGTAGAAATTTGTACCACAGGAGGATTCCACATAATGATATTTAGTGCACAGAGATTAGTGTTATATGACAATTACATATAAAAAATAGAAGAGATGCTTAATATTGCATTAAGACCAGATTCTATAGACACTGTGCATTATATTTACAAAGGAAAAAGACCCTCCCTGCAGTGGAGCAGTTGATTTAAAACAGCTAAGCTTTCAGATGCTGAGAACAATTTTTCAGTCAGTTGATAGACATATGAGATTTACAAGGAGGAAATGGAGTTTTCTGTTATTTTAATTTTGATTTAGAGGTGATTTAGCATATTGCAGCTTTCAAGTCCTGTGAACCATTTTTCAGTCAGCTGAGATTAAAGTCCCTAGCAAGATTAATTGTAGAGTTGGGATTAAGAGATTTTATAAATCACTCAAATTCAAAAATAAAGCTAGCAGAGTACTAGGATAATGATAGATATATCCATATTGTATCAGCTACAGCTAAATTGAATTGACACCGTAATAGACTGAATGCAGCCAAATATGAGAGTAGAAGTTATTAATAAAGATTATTCTTGATGAAAATGCAGACACCACTGCAGTGACAGTTCCTGGGGGGAGAGTTCTCTTGAAGAGCATTCATTTTTCTACAAACACCTGTATGAAAGACCCTGCTATGGCTTCCTGATTTGTCAAGGCTTCCTGCTCCGGAGGGACAGTATGCAGGACAATGAAATTACCGCCCTTCCTTCAATAACTACAGTGTACATAAAGATGCACTGTTAATTTGTCATGAAGGCTAAACTTTAGAGGATCTAAGATCAAAAAAGTTTGCTTACTTGGGGAATTCACTGATTTCTTATGTGGACCAAGGACAGAAATTGAGCTGAAATTCTTTCTCTCAGATTAGGCTGACTGAAAGATGTGATACCTCCTATTCATATGCATATATGTGTGTGTGTGTGTGTATATATATATATACACACACACACCCCCCATGCAAGAGACATCTATATATGCGTAGCTATATATCCCATTCAATACCCCAAAGAAAGAGACAGAGCAAGAGAGAGAGCTTTCCTTTGTTAAAGCCAAGGGGTGAACTGCATGAATCCATTAAGGATGAAAAGATGATAGTTAGCAGGAAAAAGAAATCTCAAAGGTATTTCTAAAAAAGGTTGATGGGTCATTAAGGCACTGGAGAAACATAAGGTTATTTCCTTAGCAGGCCATCTCAGTATTTTTATTCATTTCTTTAAGTGGCTTCTCCGAACAGGGCACAGCTTTCTCTGTTCTTCAGCCCACTGCACTACAAGGGAGATGCAATATTTTGGGGCTGAAGTGAAACCTCACCTTGTGACCAAGATGGAAGCCTCATCAGTATCTGCCCTTTAGCAGAAGGTGAGATCACGTCCACATCTATGCCTCTCTTTGTCTGTTCCATACCTTCCTCCTACCTGGTATCTCATAAAACCAACGTGATACTTAGGATGCAGCTGAGAAGAGAACGGCGATTCTGCAGGCTGCCTGCTTTCTTGCTGACTCAGCCAACTGGGTGCTCAGCTAATTTCCGCAGTGCTACAAAAGCTTCCTCACAGTGGAGGCGAGGAAATATTTTTAATTGATTAGAGCCTCCCAGAAAGCCAAAGCTAATTTGTCAGTTCTCAGATGAGCTGTTCTAAAAATCATGTTCTCTGATTGTAGAGATAAATCGGAGTTAGGCTGGGATGGCCCTTCATAGCTCCTGTTCAGGCTGCATCAGTCACACATAGATAAACTTTCCTGGGGAAGAACAACTCCCTCCTCTGCATGAGTGTGCTGCAGTTGTGAGTGAAGCCAAATGCCATTGATTTAAAAGGAAAGCAGAGCTGAAAGGGTCAGTGACCTCTGGCTCGGAAAATCTGGAGTCCAGTTTCAAGGCATGAGACAAAGTTGAAAGACTGAAATAGACTGACTTCAAAGAGGAAAAAAAAGAATATCGTGAGGGCAAATTATACTCTGACTTACCACATGGTATATTCTATTTTGGTGAAGAATAACTTAATTTGATATTATGCTTATGGCTTAACTTTAGAGAGACACTGACAGGTAAGGACAGACAAAAAGAAAACAATGGACCTGTAGGGGAAAGGCTGGTCGGTGCACACTGGAAGGGAAACCTGATGGCAGTGATGCTTGACTATACAAAACTAGGAACATGCACTACACCACATGGTATAATTAGAGGATGTAATGAATAAAGATAAAGCTTTAAACTCTTAAAAGGATGTGATGTTGAAAGCTATAAAGGTGTAAAATCTGAAGAATGAAAGTTTTGGATAGATACTTTGTCTTTGTTTAAACTAAACCTGAATGATTCAGATTCTTTTACATGATAAAGAAAAGGTGGGAAAGCAGGTTAACTATCTCGAAGAAGAAATAAAAATTACTGTATAGATCTGTTAAAAAAACCTCCAAAATATAGGTCAAACATCTTTTCTTCATGTGCAAATGTGCTCTCAGATGTTTAAATTTATTTTAATTAATGTTTTCCAATATGCAGCAGGGTGCCCAATGATCAGAATAGGCATCAACAGTGTTTGTAGAAGGAATCTGGATCCCTTAGAATATACTGAGAACTTTGTAAAATACAAACCAAGCAATGGTTACATCACAAACGTATTTTAATTATAATAATAAAAACAAAAGACATTTATCCAGAATCCACTTTCAATATATTTTTCTTATTTTAAAAATTATTTTACCCTTCCCAACATCCATGTGCAACATACACATGCACGGTAACAGGGTGCACAATGTCTGTGAATAGATAAGGAAAAGGGATTGTGGAAGTCTTTCTGCAGATTTTAATACACTTTGGATTAGGCCCTTTAACAGTAACTATGTTATGTGACATGGGCATTTGCCTTTGGAACCTCAGGCTGGGTCAAGTAATTGCGTCTGGGAAACAGTTTCTGTTTCTTCCCAGGTCTTTTGTGGTCACATTTTTCGAAGATCAATTTTGACAGTACTCATTTAAATGTTTCCTTACTTCATAGTAAAAGAGGGATGAAAATGGCCCACTGAAATCTCAGGAGGAATGTATGAGTTCAATCATAGCGAGAAATGTGAATTAGACCCTTTCTGCTATGTACTTACAAAGAGGTAATCTTGCTGACACTCAGGAATACATTTTATGTCTTTCTCAGTACGTTCCACAGTCTTGAACTTTATCTCTAGATTTTTTAAGAAGATAGAGCCATAAGGAGTGGCACTATACTTAGAAAAAAAATCTATGATGATCTATTCCCATAACCCTAGGACCCATGATTTTGAGAACAGCACCAAATATCACAAATCTTGTGGTGAAGTAGAAGAGTTGTCAACACCCAGTGACACAGATAGCACCGTACCGTGAGGCCATATGTTACATTCCATGTACTCACTACCTTTCTTTTGCTAGAAATAAGCGTGTGGAGAACATGTTTAACCACCATTTCTCAGCAATACTGACTGGCAGCAGCTATCTTATGACAAGCAGTCACCTTCCCACGCTGCTTTATTCAAGGGATTTCCCAAACTATACTACCTATGAATCAGTTTCACAGGGTCTTGAAAATAGGTGTAATGAAACAGCAACAGTTTGAGAGATCCTACACCAGGACTGAAAATAGGGGTCATTTACAACAGTGGCGGAATTGAATAGAATAAGAATCCATGTGTACAAAATATGCTAGCGACAGTCAATTATATCCGGTGTTAGTCCCCTGTGCACATGTACTCATTACTTTCTTAGAGATAACAACGCCCCTCATCAAAAATACTGGCCTTTTAGTAATACAATATGGCATCATCAACTCTCTCATCCTTTATCAAGCAGTACATTTTAATATGATTTATATGCACACATTTCTTACAAGGACAATTGGCATCAAGATAAAGGCAGACAAAAAAATCTATTACAAAGCAGGACAAGAACCACCTCTTTGCTTGATATTTCATTAATAAGCAATGCACAGCTGCATTACTCATGTCTCAAAATAATACAGTTGCCAAAGACAACTGAGTGTGGATGGGAAAAGTCTTTGCCTCATGGTGAAACAGCAAACTGGACCTTCACCTTCTATTTTGAAAGGATGCCTATTGCATATATTGCCTCAAGACTCAACATATTCAACAGAGAGAACAACAAAAGATATCCCTCCAACTTGTCTTTCAGATCTAGTTGTTTATGTATTAGGTTTGGATCTCTGAGAAAACTTCAAGCTCTATTTTATACTCAATAAATCCATTTAGTGGATATGCCAATAACACCTAAATAAAATAATTTTAATTTGCTGGGGTACTGAAAGTAACCCTTGCATTACAGCTACTACAAACAGACTAAGCCCAGCAAAGAAGTAAACAAAAGGGGCCTGTTAAGATGGACCTTGTATAGCAAGTAAGAAGTCTGGACTGGCCTGGGCTGGGAGGGAGGCAGGAGGAACAGGTCATTGCCCCAGCTCAGTGTGCCCAGAGCTTTAACTAACTGGAGAAGTTATAAAGTTTCAAAACCTTTCTTCACTGTGTAATCACAGTTATCTAAATCAGAAAATTCAGAAATCCGTTCAGGTGTACAATCCCTGTAAGACCTGCCAGTGACCTCAAACTTTCCCTAAACTGGAGCACTAAAAGTGGGAAATAAAGTTAGACCACCTCTAATACTGCTATACTGACCCACCTTTAGGTCACTGGCTGGGAAAGTCCAATTTACAGAATGACGAGTACTTTGAATTCACATCTCTCATTCTTTTTTGAAACTTTTCCTGATAATATCAATGTTACTACTATAAACTTTATGACTGGCATTAAAAATCTGTTTATAAACACTTCTCTTTCAATACCCTTCTGTTATAGACCAACATTGCATACCAGGCCGTTTTGACACAAACGTGTCAAAAAGAAGGTAAATATTTTTGCTCTCACAGCTCCTCCTGGGGAGCTGTTCCACACCCTCACTCTCCACACCGGCAAGGTGAGCAATTCACCTCTTTTCACTTTGTTTCATAAAAGACAGGCCCATCAATTTATTTGATTCTATTAACAGCCCTGCGGGGTAAATTTTCCCAGTTTCTGTTCCTGTTAGTGAACACATGTTAAGAATTACACTTGGTCTTCCAGATAAGGTCTTACAAGTGTCTTGTATATGACATTCGTAATTCCTTATCTCTACAGGCAATGCCAGAGGATGCATTTTAAGAGTGTTATTTGCCTTTTTTATAGATGCATTAGACAGGTGGTTTGTAATAATCCTGTGATCACCCAATAAAGCCCCATTTTGACACCCTCCCTCAGGTTATCGATGACACTCTGCACTACTGCATTTCATCCTATTTCTGTTTTTCCAGTTTTCATAATCACTAGATTTTTTCTGTTTGACTTTCTGAGCCTACTTGATCATGGTAATGATCTGCCACCTTCATGATATTGGTACTGTTCTACGTTTGTGGTTAATGTCATTATCGACAGCATTAGAAAATGAATCCATAAGGAAATCTGTAAATCTCTGTCTTTCACTCCAGTTTCTTGCCTTTGCTGCCGTATTTCCACATTCTTCCAGAAAACTGATGTAAAGCAATTACTTATAACTTAATGAACAATAGTGTATCTTGCATCTGCAGAAGTAATTTATATGGGGTAGTGCAAAAGGTGCATATTTTTGTCAGGCTACCACAGACCGCTGGTGACTGATATGAGTCAGCAGGAAAGATTAAATATCTTCAGCTGCTTATAAAGGGTGCAACTCAAATATAAATGCTTTCATATTAGAAACAAATCCAAATCAAACAAATAACTGCTGGAAATTATGCAACCATTTGCTAAATAAATCCATATCCATCCAGCTATACTGGCAACATGCAGGCAAATTTTAGGCAGTTATTTAAATTCTTTCCATCAAAATACTCAGTTTAAATATTCATTATTGCATTGAAAGTTTTATGTTTCATCCTACAATGATACACCAACATACACATTAAAAAATATCACAAGGAGAGGACTCCTATCAGACTTTTAATATCCTCCTACTAACCTTAGGTGGTTTAAAAGGATAGTCCGGTGAAAAGGTAATGTCAAGGAAGAAAACGCCACCTTCATATACAGACCCTGGAGGCCCCAGTATAGTTGACCTCCATTCATAAATGTTGTCTCCTTTGGGTCCAGCACTAAAATAGAAAACAAAAATATAACATAATGACCACATACAATCAAGAATATACTGTATCAGTTATACTCTACTAGGAGTACTGCTGGTTTTGCAGTAACACTACAAGTTAAAATTGTGTATCATGTTCATTAAGTTAGTCCTGGATAAAACATGTAACTGGTGTCCTAAGCTCTGTCAGTGAAGTGATATATTCAGCCAGGAAGAAGTATTAAAATCACATTATAAATAATTCAAATAAGCACAGAAAAATTCCCAACTGTCTTATCTCAAATATTTTAGACTTTGCTGAGATGTCTTGTCACTGTCTTGCCTCACAAGCCATCCTATTTTCACCTACCTCCTCATCCACCTACCTCATCAGTCAGTAGCAGTGTAATTACACACATTATTATACAGCACAGACTGTGCTAAAGACTGAGCAGGGTACAAACAACCTTGCAGCTGCACTTTCTAAGTTTCTAACCTAACGTCTCCAGTCACTAGTACTGAAGGCTGCTTTACTCTGCAATTGTTACCCTACCTTAAAAATACTATAAGCAGGAAGCAGGTTAAACCATTGGATTATGTTAATTCAAAGTCCTCTTTTAAAAACACAGTCCTGAAACAATATTTAAAATGTGCAAAACATAATCCTGTATGTGAAACAAGAAAAATCTCTCACTCGCACAGTCAGTTCCTGAAAAAATAAAATTAAAAACTTATAAAAGTTCTTGGGCATGACTCTTCCAAAAGCCAACATAGCCTCCTTTCATACAACGTAATGCTTGTCTGTGGAAATACATATTTTACTCAGGGTAGCATCTTAAGGAATATGAAGAGTTCTTTTCGTTTCACAGCCTGCTGATACCAGTCACTGAGACAGGACCTGAATTTTAATTAGGATCAATTGGGATGGTGACTTCTAGATATCTGATTAATATTTTTCAGAGGAAGGCAGTGCTGGTAGATTTTTCAAATAAGTGACGTGGTACTGTCTTAAGGCATTTCTTGTGAAACAATTCTTGTTACGTTTGCAATAAAGATTTCCACAGCATGCAGGGGTTTTTGAAATAACCCTGTGTGTAGAACAGATGAAAGCTCTTGGCTATGCTCCATGCCTCACAATGTACCCAAGGCATACAATTATTATATGACATCATGTCATGTTCACTGCTCAACTATTCATTTTGTTCACTGGAAGTTAATAAAACCCTCTTTCACCTGAAATTCCTTGGGTTCCCTTCATTAAAACTTCTGACTGCATGATTCCCTGCATACAACTGCGTGACTTAGTACTGTGCGGTGTACTTCATTAGTCATGGTACCTACATCAATTTTCTATAATAGCTGTTAATGCTTCTTGGCTTTCTAAACTGCGTGCTTTCTTAACAAAAATGGGTTACAAAGACTGTAACATTACAAAACATTCATTTTCTATCATCCATAGTAACAAAACTGGCAATTGTTTTAAACATAAAATCTGGCTTTTTAAGTGTCACAATAGCAGAAGTGTTGCCATCCGTATTTCACAGTGTCTATAATACATCAGGTTGCTAGCTGCCAAACAAATTTAATTTACCCAGTTCTCAGTTTGCATTAACCTTTGAATAATAAAGCACATCTGAGACTGCTGTAAGAAACAAACCAGAGAATGAATAATTAAAAACACCTCCACTGCCTTTAGAAAGACCAATCCTGAGTCAACAGGGAAGGTTTAATTGTGACTGAACTAGGCATTAAGGGGCTAATTGAACTCTTTATAAGCCCAGACGAATGTGGTCCTACATCAGTGCTATGGTATACAAGGTTCACAGAAAGTAAAACCCTTAAAAAAAAAATCAGGCAATTAGTTCAAATAGAAAAGGCAAGAAGCAGGGGCAGTCTAAATCTTACACAAAAAAAAAAGCCCATAATATGTGACAGAAATCCTTTCGCATTTTATGCAGAAAAACGTTCTAATACTTGGAGAAGCAATGACTCAGTTGATGTCAGCAGGTTAAAATGGAAGTGATATAAATGTCAATCCCAGAGAAATGGTTGGAAACAGCAAGTAACAAAAGCAAGCCCTGTCTTTTTCAGGCCTTATTTAGCCAGGAGGGGATAGTTGGGCCCTTTTTGGGTTTGAGTGAGGCTCACTTTTTTGATCAGAACTCTCTCCGATAGTGGCATTTTCATAATGTATATTATTTTTATTTGTTTTGCCTATTTATTTAATTGCATTAACATTTGAAATGAGCAGTCATCAATTAGAATAGTTTGAAAATGCTCCATCTGCCAGTTGAACTGTTTCGGCACGTCCAGCTACAAGCCCAGCCTGATCACATTCTGAGGATGCTGATTAACATTAATTGAAGGTTTTCTTTGCAAATGAGAGATGAAGCTTTATTAAGTATTATTATTAATTTGAAGAATAGCTTGAATTGTATGGAGTGTGGGAAGACTGCTGTTATCGACGTTGCCTGTTAGAGTGCTTGCTGGCAGGGAGGCTGTTCAGCCGACATAAAATACCGATCCACGTGCACAGGCAACAGCTGGTATTAAGGACAACAGCATGCACGAGCATAACATTTTTTCACTTGCACATTAATAATATAAAAAGTTTGACAGGTGTATTATCTTTGCTTTCCTTCTTTCCTAATTGTTAAGCCTTTTATTTATCCACGTTATTGGCAACCAGAACGACTACTCATCAGGCTTCACCAGAGAAAATTCCCATATGTGCAAGACCTCAGCCAGAGCCTTATTCTATAAGGTTTATAATGCAAGAGGATTTAATTGCCCTTCTCTCTACATGGATAACTGCCCAGCGCACTGAAGCCCAAATGTTTTACATTCAGTGTGATTTATATTTCAGCTCTATTCATGTTACTGGCAACCAAACCACAGATCTCAAAGAAAGCAAACCAAACATCTCGGTGCCTGAAGTTCTGTTATCTTTGGAAGGACAGATTCAGATGTGCACCCGCTCAGCAAAGGGCAGACTAAATCTGTCTTGAACTCAACTGACCCAGGGCCAGAGCACACGCATGCTGCCTGCTACTAACCTGCTGCTAAATCAGTCAGCTTCACGGGAGAAATAACAGTGGCTGTGGCAGCTCCAGGTGGAAGTGGCTAAACTATAAGGGTAAGGTGGTTAGGAGAAGGACAGGTCTGCTGTCAGAGCAGCAGCACAGCCTCCCAGTTTGAGCCCTGATGCTGAAATTCTAGCGAATCTGCAGGTTGAGGCAATCAAGGAGCCCAGCGAGAGGCACGCAGTGTGACTCTGGAGCTGGCACTCCCAACGTTTCCAGCATTTTCTCCCAGGTGGAATTTGTAACATAGGACCGAGGAGGTGCAGCTGAGCATAAACGCCCTGGAGACCTGACGTTATCAATGGCTTGTCAAGAGCTAGCTCTCTGCTGTCATTATTCCCCTACAGCTGATGAGGCACTGCACAGAATATTGCCTGGTTTACCCACTGGGGAGGCTTTGCTCACTGGAAGAGCTGGGGTGGGTGGACACGGAGCCAGCCTTCTTCCTCTTCCAGAATGACATCAGTATGGATGTATGAAATCCAGGACAAAGAAGTCAAAACATGCAAAATGGTCTCCTTTGTATTTCACTCTCCTTTGCCTCTCCTTACATATTTTAGTTCTGCCACTGCTTCCCACATGCATACTTGCAGGTGAAATGTATGCACATCAGTTACAGTTAGTAGCAAAATACTTTAAATGCTGCTATAACTGAATTAATTTTGCATTAAATATGCTTAACACACTGACTATTTTCTATACCCTCAACATGTTTTAGGCAGGCAGTCACTTGAAAGTAGTGCTGCTAAAAACTGCTTGTCCAGTACAATCCATTACAAACACTAAGCTTTCCCTGCATTTAGAACATCCTGAAATATTAAATTTAAAATTATGTATTAGGAGAATTGTATGAAAACAACAGAATCTGTGAGACATACCAGATGAAAACCTATCTGGAGAAGTTATGAAAATACAGTTGAATTTTAGCTACTGTGATTTGTATACAAATTTATTCATTTTCCAGAGAGTAACTCAAAAAGTAAAAATACAGACATTCAAAGAAATAACAGTATCCCACATGTTTATCAAGTAGTCATATGGAATAAATGAGTCAAAAAATATTATTTTCTAATCTAATTTATGTTTCTTGATGAGGGATCCCCTGCTTCCCCAGCGTCTATAACTGGAGGTAGCATAACCTTATACTGTAGAAATTGAGGACGAGTTCAATGTCTTCCCTTCTATTCTTGGTCTCTGGATCTTGCTGGTATCCACTTTTAAAGTGTAACTGTACTCCTTAACACAAGGGAAAGGCAAGCCTATAGCAAAAAACAAAGAAGTAAGAATAGGAATTGTAACTTAAATTGCGTTCTAGTTCCGACACGCTAATGGTGTGTGGGGGAAGCGATCAGGCCAAATAAAACAGGAAAGCGAGATGGCTGGGAGGCCTTCCCATTCCTCAGGACTCAGAACGAAATGGAAAGATTCTTCTGCACTAGATGAGTTTAACTTCATTTTTATTCTCATCCTTCGTAACAGGGTAGAATAAAGCAGGACCAGGATATTATACTGATTTTGTCCATGAACTCACTTTCCATGGCATTGTCTATGCCAATGAATTCTTATTACTGCCTTATCTAATCTGAATTGCCTTAGCACACAGAAACACACATCAGAACTAGGGTTCCCCTGCACTAGGTGCAGTCCATGGAAGACACAGACCCTATCAACCAACTTAGCTAACATATGACAGCAGAAAGAGGAGGGATACACTCAAGTCTCTTCCTCTTCCTTTTCTTTTATTACAAGGAGCCTTGACTTTACTATTTACGAGATTTCCCTCTGAGGAGAGAAGCTCACCACAGAATTATCTCCATTTATAAGACATACAACACTTTTTCTTGCAATCCCATTTCTTGCACATCTAAGAGTTATATCGGAGCAGATCCTGCCTCTAGCTGCCCTCCATGAATGCTTCTGGGAAGCCAGTTGCCCAGAGGGCAAAGTGGATACTAAAGTATTGGAAAATTGACAAAATAATTCAAGAGCAGAGCTGGTGAGGGAAGAGGATGGATGTGACACAACAGAAGACTGCAGATTCAGTTTTCAGTGAGATACGTCTCTTGAGAAGCTCACACAAAGCCTCATTAAAATAAACATAGTACATACCCCTGCTCTCTGGTTGAACATTGTGCCAATAGTGAAACTGTACCACAGCTTGGGACTGTTCCCATGCCTGGGGACAGCCACGAGACCAGCAGTGGGGCTGTGCTGGCAAAGTGGTTGCTGGATAATCTCAATCTGGGAAGGAGTAAATCAACAGGAGCTATGCTGATGCTAACATCACCAGGTGACTCAGACCCACCTGCACACCCAGCCCAGCCCTGTTCCACAAAATGCAAAACAGTGCCATTGAGGAGCATTGGCATCACAGCCTGTGAGCAACTGCAGTTCTCAGCCCTGCTTTCCCACTGTTGTGTGTCTTTGGCTTTGGAACGGATACAGGCAGTGCCAGCAACATCAGTTATCTGTTGAATTTCTTCTGCTCTTCTCCCAATTCTCTCTCCTCACCAATCTGGAAGCCCACCTGATCCACCACGTCTCGAACCTTCACCCTTTCTCTTCCCTTGTTACTGACAATTCTTCGTAGAACCTGTATTTTCTATTTTGTGCTTGAGGGGGGTGTATCTCCCACCCCTTCTCTGTATGGTGATAATTGATTGCTCCTTCATCATGGTGGATCCTTTCTCCCTTCAGGTACATACAGATCCCCCACCCCCCTAACATCCCCTTTCTTTTTTTCTCCTCAACAGCCATCAACACATCCTGCTATTTTTCATCTTTCTCCAGAAAGGAGGAGGGGGTGGAAAACGGTGCAGGCGTATTTTATTACAGTACAGCAGTTACTCATTTTGTTTCTTTCCTCCCCTGTTGCCCTTCTTCTGAGATGTAGAAAATGAAGAGCAAGCAGAGTGGGTGCTGCAGCAACAGTGGCATAGGGAAGGGAGTCACAGCTGCCTACCCAGATGCTACAGTGATATCAGTAGGTACTTTTATAAATGTATGTAATAAACAGTTGCCACAGCAGCCAAAGGAATACATTTCTACAAAACAAAAACAAAGAGATAGCAGTGAGCACTGCAACTGCCTGTGGCAATGGGCACAGTTTTATAGTTAATAACACCTCTGCTATGAATAAAATTAGCAGGCTAGTCTCCAAGCAGTAAAATCAAAGAACAATTAAAAAAATAAACACCTTCAGAATTAGAGATAAGTGCTTAGTTTGGCTATAATATTGATGACTTAAAGTCTCCTCAAGAAATAAACCCTCCCCAAATTTGTAGCTTTGGAATGCATAAGCTTTTCTTAATTTCTTTTTAGCTGAAAATCTGCTGAAAACTCCTAAAATCGTCTTTCCTTTTTTTCTTTTTTAATTTAAAATTTATCCTCATCTCAATTCCTTCATCTAGATGGTGCAAAAAGTGCCATTATCAAAACACTGGAAGATGCTCATTGTTCTTACTAGCTATTATCTAGACCAAAGCTAGAAATTTTTCAGCATTAAATTCGAGGCCCAAGAGATCTGAATTACTCTAAAAAAATTAACAATATATATACATTTTTAAAGAGTCGTTAATTTTATTTTAACTAGACACTATATGTAGTGAAAAAGCTTGGCTTTCCATGATCTAACACTCAAATTTGGCTGTATGCTAGATCCAGTATTTTTGGTCACCCTGCAATATTACTGGGAATTTATGTCTTATGTATGTTGGAATATCAACATAATTAGATGAGGTAAGCATGATTTTGGGGTAGGTGTCTTTCATTAGACTTAATTATTCATAATGGAAACCACGAGTGAGGTGACTGGGCTACTTGTCACTCAGAAAGGCTTTGGCAGAAAGAGAAACTTCAGACAAATCCCTTACACCACTTAGTTTCCATTACAGTGAGAGAATTCAGCTGAAAAATTTGGATCAGACTTTCTTCCAGTTCTTCCAGTTTTCTGATTGAGACCATCTTTCCGTAAGAAACTTTGAAAAGAAAATGTACTTTTAGGCAAGCAGTAAGGAAAGGAGGATATTAAGACATTTTTCTAACTCATGCTACAATTCATTCGAAGTGGTTATATCCTTCTTTAGCAAGTGCTTTTTATTGAAGCCAGTTGCCATTTTCATCTACACTTTGGAACCAATAAGTTTGTGGTAAATGCGATTGGAAGAATATCTAGGCAAACTGATCCCAATGAGCTGTCAAATGAGCAGTAATGTATTACAGGATAACACTAGATATTGCTTCTTATGCTTATTGAGAGCACTTGAATTCAGTACGGTACAGCACTTTTTTCATTGTCAATCTTCTCTAGTTTTACCAAGGTGTTTCTAGAGGTCCATTTATCACCCAAAGCGATAGGCAGTTTAACTTTGGGGCTTCCTGCCACTTTCTTGCAACAAATCCGCAGCACACCAGGTCAGTGTGCCGGAAGCCCGTACGAGGCAAATCCTTTTTCTCTTGTGATTAACTTTCTCTGCCCTCCTGTCACTGGAGCCATTAAAAATTATTGGCTGAAGCTGCTGAAGCTGTGTTGTGTTTAAAATTAACAAGTTTTGGCCACAGTAAACATAACAAATAGATTAAGACCAAAGTGAATATCACTTAGTTGATTTTATTATTCACTTCTAAATAATACCACTAAAAATTATGAAAAGTATCCTAGCACTTTAGCAGACTAGTATTATTCAAAGAGTACTTTGATGCTTTTATTCTCTAAAGTCCTGTCTTCAGAGCGCTCCTGAGATAGAAACTGTCATGAAGAAAACTGCTTCTTAATGCACAAAACAGTTATTTATATTATAGTATCTACAGCAATTTATTCATTGCAAACACCATTACACAGTGTATGATCACAGCATGCTGAGTATTCACAATGAGATTTTAAAAATGGCAATTTTGTTAAGTATTCTCCACTTTGTTCAGCTGAACAAAATTACATAAAACCCTTCACAGAAGGCTTTCCTTGCTCAGCGCTGGAAACAATCATTTGCCTCCTATTACAGATCTATGGGCTCGATTCCCTTTTGCCACATCTTTTGTTTCTTTTTGTTTTAAAGTAATACCACTAACTGTAGTTCCAGCTCTTTTATACCATGAGAAATGGACTGTATAGTTTAAATAAGATAAAATATTTATCATCCTGATTTGCCTCTGTGGTAAATTATATCAAGCATGATTTGTAGCCATATTTTAGCAGAGGAGGAAAAACACAAGTAACTAGGAATGAAAAACACTACAAGTATATGAATAGACATTCCTGGGACCTTCTAATACGACCTCCAACCTTACAATTTGCCAAGTGATATTATTTCCATGTCACTCCCAATTTGTTTTTCCTTGAGGTTTTTTCTTTCCCAGGATTACCATCTATTTTTCAAAATGTAACTGCTTTTTAATTTCACAACATTTCCCCTTACTCACAACAGCTCTAATTTACCATTCTATCTTTTCTAAGTTAAACAGAAAACATGACACACAACAGTGGGGTGGCACCATCAGGCACTATATTTTTAAATTCTAAATCTAATTTAAAAGGATGAGGTGACTGAGTGCAGACAGATAGCACAGAGACCCCATAGCAGCTGGAAGATTTAAGAGGTGTAGTAGGGAAGAAAGCAATCTTTAAAACAGCATTGACTTTTTAGTTTCTGTGGAAACCTTAGAGGCAACACAGGACAGAGATGTAGACAGGGCTAAAGCAGACCAGCTTAAACAGACTAGAAAGACTTGCCGTGAATGGGTGCAATATACTGAAAGCTTTGGATTTGAAATCCATTTCATATGTTGATTTGATCACTTATAAAAAAATGATTCCAAACTCCTGCTCTTCATCAGAAATAACAAAAAATTAAAAATAAAAAAAATCATGTGCAATGTATTAGCGATGAACAGATCAGCTGAACTTCAGCTTACATCATCTTCAGTTTCTGATGATAAGAAATTTTTTTAAGTCTTATCCAAAAAAGTTCTCAACAGTATCTTACCTTAAGAAATATTAGTGTAAAGATATTCTGCAGTAGTCAGGCATTTCAGTAATTGAGAATGATTTATACAGGATTATTTCTAATATATGCAAACACAGATATTCTGATTATTATGAATACTATAAGCAAGGCAGTATATTTTTCAATGACTGTATATCCTCTGTTCCTCAGAAAGCTGATTCTGTAAAACCAGTAGCCACTGTATCTTTCTCCTACTTGGAAATGATTTATCCAACTGCCTATGAAGAGGTTTGATTCGCTCAAGACTGTCATCTTTAATAATCCCATCTACAGGCAGTTGTCTAAATAGGAACCTGGAAATTTTGAAACCTTATGCAGCAAGAAAAATTTTGTAGCTTTTTTTCTGAAGTGGCCTGATTCTGAGATATCCTTTTGTGATGTTTTAAAGACTTTAGTTTCTATATATAAGCTGTCTGAAAAATTGTCCCAAAACATTAATAAGGGAAAGCAATGAGACAAAGAATTAAAGAAGTTAGTATTTACAGAGAGAGAGATCTCAACCATACAATACAGCTGTGTAACCAACAAGTCTGCTCCCCTGTCCATCCTGTAAACAGAGGAACAGGCTTGAATACAGACTGCCCTCATTTCAGTGAGGGATTCACACATGCTTACACATGAAATGCTTGCTTACACAAGGAAACAACTCTGTATTATGGCACAGATTAACTAACATGATGTTAAACACATTATAAAACAAGTCATTTCCTCCTGACTAAACAAGCCTATAAAGCCAACAGGCACAGAAAAAGGAAATTTGATTCTGAAATCCATACACTTCAAAAGCAGATTCCTTTTATTTTGTCAATTTAGTTAAGAGGCTGTCTTATTTCTCCAGATCTCTGGTAAACAGAAGAAAACACACTTGGAAATTGCTGGCAAATGGACGTTTTCAAGACATTTGTTCTTCAGTTGAAATTATTCTCTTACTTCAAATATGGAGACCAGTTGTAGGTCCAAGGTGAAAGAAAACCTTAAAATGTCTCAACTTTTGATTGAGACCGATTGCCCCCATTGCAGGCCACATTCTGACGTATCAGAAAAAACCCACCATTTATAGGCAAATTTCTTTGTAGTGTCTGTGAGGACTGAGCAATTTACACCACTTGACTGACTAGTGGAAATAAACAGGGATCTGGCTGATTCTTGGGGAGTGTTTACATGAGACTGGGACCCAGTAACGTGGCTTCTTCCACTTCAGTAGAATATTGTTCAGACTTTTTAACGTACTGCTTCTCTGGGGTGGGAGACTTATCCGGATCCTTGACAGGGTAAACAGAAAATAAAATATACAGAAATTTCTCATTTTCCTATCAGGATAATTTTCTCCTAGGATCTTTTGGGAGAGTCTCTGGGGCTGAGGTTAGGAAGTGGCTTACGTAGGACCGAGCTTTCTGTTCTGAGCTTGCTGGAAATCCTCTCAAAGTCAGACCTGAAGTTACCAAGTGAACTTGCTAAAACAGTTCCAGAAACTGGTTATGCCACAGACTTCACTATAAGAACAGGATCATTCCAATGTGTTTTGCTGTAAAGTTGAGCTTATTTGGGACAACTGAGGCTACATTCTTTTCAGCACACAGACCTCCACTGTGTGCCCAGGATCAGGACTTCTGATTAAGAAACCCTTCCCTATAAATGTCTCAGTTTCATCCCTTGCTTTATTCACAAGCATTAGGATGGAAAGATGGATAGTGGTCTTGGGAAGCATGATGGCAAAATCAGCTCAAGAAAAGAAAGACGCTTGCTTGTCATTTGAAAGCTATAATGAAAGCATATGGCTGGAAGGAGAAGTCTTCAGCCTGTGTTCTTAGGATGGGAAGGCAAACAACTGGTGTGCTTGTACCTGCTTGTGAATGCAGTCTTCACTTTAGAGCTGGAGTTCGGGAACTCAGATCTCCACAAAATCCCTCTCAAGATTTCAGGCAACACTTCCACTGCTGTAGGCCTGACACATGATCTACTCTAGAAATGATGCCTTGTCTAATGAAGAATCAATATTTCTAATTAGTAAGGGAGAACCAGCATTCTAATCTGTAAGTCGTAATCAACGGCTCTGCCATAGAAGAATTAAACTTCACATATATAAGACCTGTTTTTTTTATAACCACAGCATATGTTCCCTACATCAAGATATAATACCAACAACAGTTGAAATTGCCGTTATAATTTCCTTGGCAAACAACAACTTGGAATCCTTACTCACACAGATGTTTTTGCATGATAAAAATTACATTTGTGTTATTTTCTTTCCCATTTTCAGTTCCAGCTCATCTCCCTGGTTCAGCTGCCGGTGATACCTTCTCTCATCATTGTTTATTCACTCATAATATGACTGGTTGTGTGAATTAAGTGACAAATGACCAGTCTGTGAGTCAGAGCTACCACCACGAGGAGAACCACAGAACACTACACTAGTCATGCTGAAATTCACAACGCGAAAATAACATGTAGCTTAACCTATGAGCACTAGAGTAATATTACTTATCTTTATCATGCGCTACTGCTTATCTTTATTATCCTAATCACGCTTGTTTAAGTCTTGCGTATTCAAAGCCAACAGCTAGAGCAAATGGCTATGAGCTACAGAAATGTTCATCTGTGGTCTCTAGTTCAGTGCTAGCCTGGATGGCTTCTGTCCAAATTGTTTGTACTTGGAGGCTCTTTGGTAGTCTGCATCTAATGAATAGTTTTTTTACAAATCCATTTCTTAGCGGACAAACATCCCAAGTCATAACAATATCATTGCTGATTGCAGCCTCATTGGCAACTCTGACTGGATGGAGGAGGAAATACTCTATGACTGCATGTGCAGGCTCTTGGTTGAGGCCCTGAGAATGCTGTGGGAACACATGCCGGACAGCTGCCTGTCTTTACTGGTTATTCACAGGTTAATTAGGAATGTATCTGTATTAATCACTGTAACGATCAGTTAGGTACTCTTCACAAACACCATACTCGGTGTAATAGTTTTAACAGAAAAATGTCCTGCTTTTTTCCTAACATAGAGGGAAGGCATGGTGGGGATATTTCAAACTAT
This sequence comes from Morus bassanus, assembly GCA_031468815.1. Classification (NCBI taxonomy): domain Eukaryota; kingdom Metazoa; phylum Chordata; class Aves; order Suliformes; family Sulidae; genus Morus; species Morus bassanus. Next base: position 42,543,360 of record CM062567.1, on the reverse strand, counting down.
ATTACTGTTTAAATAACTTGGATATGATCAAAATCAGCAATGGCTCACCTGTACTGCTTGTGCTAATTTACTAGAAATCTAGCCGTCTGAGAAAGATATAAACATACCACTTTATGTATTAAGAGGAAAAAGTGTTTCTCTGTCAGATCACACTGGATCACAACAGTATGCATATGTACTCCTGTCACAGTTTCTGCACTTATACTGGTTTTGATGCCTTCAAAATATTTTTTTTTTTTTTTTAAAATTAATGTACTTGCCAATTGTATATTCTGGAAGGGAGAGCAGCTGTTTCCTCACAACTCTACACATAGCCTTTTGAAGAAAATTTTGTTTATTAATAGTAATCTGTTTTTCATAGCTTTGCAATTTCTTAGATAATAGGGTAAAACACAATTTTCCTTTCATATTCTCTGCAAACTGAAGAGACAGATGCAATTGCAAGAGACTACTTATGCTGAGGGCAAAACCTAGTACTGCTTAATGTGACTTAATGACTAAAAAATGTGTATCATTTATAGATGTCATCTAGTACTCAACTAAGATATTATTATGGTCAATGAGTACTCTTCCCTGCCAGTTAGTAAAAGGAGTTGGAATTAAATCTGTTTTTATTTTGCTTGTTCAAGTAGACACACTGCAAGCAACCGAGCTAACCACGTGAGTAACACAAATGGGATTTAGTCTTTGCTCCTGATCTTTTTCTAGACAGAAGCTCACATATAACAATATATATTTTAACTTGAAACACACAACTGGGAGAACGAGGGGAAAAAACCCAGGACTGGAGAAAGGCTATTTTACAGCTACATAGACAAGTAAACACCTCCAGGAACTTTGCTTAATAAGGCTAGCTACTTTCAGCTATCACTCCACAGCCCATGATAATCTTTGCATGAAAGCATTTCTTTCTCCCCCAGGCAACACTATCAAGTTAGTGCAGTTCCCTTGAAATACATAAATGCTGTATTTAAAGCTAAATGTACAGCATATGGAGGACTGGAGCTGCGCTCTGGAGAGCACCCCCCTCACCCACCCGAAGGCACTCAGGCATGCCAACAAACGTCCTTATGAAATGTGGCAAATATGACAGGGAAAATGTCAGAATACAGAAATTTCCTGTAGATTTTAACTCATGTCAAGAGACACTCTTGTGTAATAGAGATACCACAGGGTCCCAACTGATGTTGAACTACCTCAAGACACAGTGCACACAATGAAGTAGTCAACTCAGCAGTATTTAATACATGAGCACTATTTCCCTTATGGGATACATTACCTAGCTTTTCCTAAAGATACTGAAGCAATTTACATGTTTCTTTACCAAACTAGGTGTATTCAACCCCAATGTGGAGAAGCTGTGAGTGACAGTCAACTTCCCTGGGAAGGAAGGCTCATCCAGTGCACTCAAGAGTTGATCTGGTGTTCAGTGAAGCCAGTGATAAAACTCCTACTGACTTCAATATGTTAAAATGCACAAAAAAGAACACTTATGAGCTACTTGTAAGCACACAAAATGTGCATGCAGTTGTGCTTGCAATTTTAAAATCTCCCATTTTTAGTGAGTCTTGTTAAAAAAAAGTCTTGTATGTGCATTTGTACATTCAAATTTATGTTGACCTACTTTAAATTGTTTTCAGTTTATCATGTTAGGAAACACATTCTAAAACTGTATCCTCAGATGATCAAAAAAACCCCACCCCAAACCTTCCAAATCAAAAAGCAGCGATGGTGGTCCAGTCCCCGCAACCGCCAAGCTTTGATCAAGGCTTTTCCATTACAGCAGTATTTTAGAATCATGCAAAAATATGAACCAAACTTGTTGGTTGACTTCCATTCCTATCACTGCTCTGACATTCAGAACTGAAATGTCAGTTCCTGTGTGACATAAGAGAAAGCAGTAATTTGGGAAGTCTATTAACTTTTTTGACAAAACTGGATTTATTATATTTTTGGCGCATGTTCCTTCATAAGCTAATATTCTCCACTTAAAGGATATTTCTATTTTCATTTGCATTTTTATACTTATTTTCAAGTAATTTTATCACTAATAGGGATTATTGTTGGGTTCAGGACTCAAATCTTACAACAATTTAAAAAAAATTGGAACACTTTTACATAAATATTTTCTCTGCAGAGGTAAAAGGTTAAACTGAGTAGCACTAGACATGAGAAGATGAATTAGTAAACTGAAAGATCATCAGTCTGGCTTCAAGATTAACTTTCTGTTATTTATTGTAGGTTTTTTTTTTTTAAACTTCTAACAGTATGCAAATCCAGTGCTCTGGCTTGCTGCACTACCACAACAGAAACTACACAAATAGAAACAATGTCTAAAAATCCTACCCCCTTTCAGAAATCCACCCCTGCTCCTCAGTCACTCCTTCCTAAAAAATCTGGAGCAAAGAAATACCCTTTTTGTTGAAAATCAGGAAACTGAGGTCCTGGCAAACTGACAGGTAAAGTAAATTTATCTTCCTCAAAAACATGATTATGTGAATAAGAGGTGTTCACAAATGCGAGTGGCCAGCTGCCTCCTCGGATGTGACTGTAAATACTGCATTTAAATACAGAAACATAATATTTACAAATAGACATTACACACAGCATGTCTTTCAAAATCTGTCTGCCATTGTCCAGAGGTTTTTTGTGGTAAACAAACCAGCATAAACAGTGGCCAGTAAAAGTGGCTTAAAAATAATTTTATGTTTTGCAAGTGAAGCAGTATTAGCAACATCAACAGCTACTACTCTTGTATTGACATTGCTGTCTTATTTTATTCCTCTTACTTTAATTTCATAAAACTAAAAAATATATTTTACTTCACAAATTGAGGAAAGCCTGCAAAAAGCAACTTTTTTCACTTTGCAAGCTTTGGAGCATTTATCTAAAGTATTGTAACACTCAGAAGCCCATACATCTTACTGTAAAAATAATTTTATGTCTGAACTTTCATGTATTTCCAAAAAATGGCAGAGGAGATTTAGTGCAAGTTAGATGGCACTGCCACAAATACCATTTCAATTTATGGTTATCAATTTAGGCAAACTAGGGTTTCCCAACAATGTTAATTAAAAGTTTTGTATCGACATATCTCTTGTCCAAAAAATCCGATACTTTTTTCTTCCCTTTTCATCTCTGTTTCCCTATAATAGCCACAAGTATTTTTCATTTGTGGTCTATAAAACATTACAGTTATTCATTACATATGGCATTGGCATAGTTGTTACAGCTACCTAGTGTACATTTCAATACCAAAATACATTTCTCAGTTTAATACACTACTAATGAATAGAATAAAACTCAAGCAGTTTGGGGCTTCAGCTGACACTTTAACTTATTACCCCTGTAATCAGATCGTGAGCAGAAGTGGCCTTGTAACTCTTACTCCATGTTCAGGCGGTTGTAGTGAAACTCACCATAATATTCTAGCTCTCTGGTTTATAATTACTTCCAAATTTCAGAAATGTATTTACGTGCCCATTGATATTATTTTTTCAGGGGGGTTTCTGTTATGCTAGCCACCACAGATGCCCAAAAATAAACTTGCAAAAGTTGCATACACAAATATACATCCAAAATTATTTTTTTAGCATTTTAAACAAAAGACTTTGTTTCGTTAAAATACTTCCAGACCTCCTCATCAGAGACTGACCCAGAACGAGAAACTCCTGACTGGGGAGTGGGGGTGGGCAGCCCTGCCCTTGCTGAATAGATTTTCAAACCCTTTGACAACCCACACTTAAGATGTTCTTCGTTCATTCAATAACATTACTTACACAGGCACAGAAGGTCTGGACTCCGGGTGTTAGGAAATAGTTTTACAAAGTTACTTCTCTGCAGTCACATGTAGCACAGCTTGCAGTCCTTGCTCTACAATATTTAAAACTTAATAACATGTTGCTGCAAATACTTTCTACCGGCTGATGCCAATGAAAATATTCACAGTACTATAAAGAGGAGTCATTAATTGTCTTCAGGTCTTACAAAATGTTAGGACCTAGTACCAAAAATACATATGGACGTGAACAACAATGTTTTGTGCACATAAAGCTGCTCAAGGACACAAGCTTCTCAGGACCCATGCTTCCAAGCTGCAGCTTGCTGGTTTTGACAGCAAAGTGAAGAGCTGCATTCCAGGAACTGAAACACATTTCTTTTATAGAATTATTTTTCAGCCAGTAGACAACCAGGAGGCACTAATAAGCAAGGCCTATTTAGTTCTGTTGGGCAATGAATAAACTCAATTATCCAAGGATGGAATATTTCAGAACAAGTCCTAAAAGATTTGTGTCGGATTTTCATGGGGCGTTGTTGCTTTTTGTGGGTATAGAGCATGAGATCAGTACCCACAGCAGGCACAGAATACAAGGCTTTTTATCAGCTCAGGGGAATATTACAATCAGGCTCTCATCTGTTCAGCAGAAGTTCAAAACTGGGATGACCTGTGTTGAACACCTGCATCTGCTGCACTACGAGACAGTGGGAAACAGGTTCTAGAGCTTGAGGTGAAGGGACCTAACCTCCTCACCACAACACCTTGGTGTGCTAGTGGCTGTCTGTTGTAACTGACTCTTTTAACTATAGAAATAGATTCAGCCTCATTGCAATATATCCTGCAGGGAGAGGAAAATGAGAAAACAGACTGTGGTACCTCTAATGAGTAGAATACTTCAGCCCATATTCAGTCAGATTCACTGATTATAAGGCATCTATTGACTCTAAGCTGGGTGAGCAAAATCTCTGTCATTGGGTAGAATAAACACTGTTTAGAGTGGAACCATTTGTAATATGCTTTAATTGGCAATTTTCCCTTAATGAATAATATAACGTCTTTCATACGAGGATTCTGCAGCTCTGTGATTTTTTGTCCCTGTATTAAGAGATGTGAAAACTGGTGCACAAAATAAATACTCTTAATAACAGAGCTTAGAATAATACATCCATTATCACAGGGATCACGCTTGTCTTCTATAACCACATGAATGCAACCAGAGCAAGAAAGTGATGTAAAACACCCACATACTTAAAATCAACACCTTTTCCTCAGAACAGATGGCAATATAAAATATGAATAAAGAGTAACTTCATATAAATTAAGGAAAAAACCTTTTTTGAATAGTAGAAGATACCTGTCTGTTTAGAAACTGTGTTTACACTTATAACGTTTCTTCTGCATGAAGGTATGGCCAAGAGGTTCAGTCAACAAGGAAGAACTGCATATGTTTTTTGTAGACTACACAGAAGCTTGCAGACTAGACAGATTCACAATGCCAAAATGTCACTGAGGCTGACTTTCAGAGGCATAGCTGAAGGAGTTTAATCTGCTCCAGGGAAGAGGTTACCTGAATTGATGAAGTCCAGCGCACTGGGTGCATCCAGGAGCTGGAACATGCACTCACGGAAAACTGCTGGGTGTTGATAAGGTGAGTTTTGTTGGTAGCTGTACTATACAGTTTAAGGTAACTGGAAAGTCTCAACTGAAGAAAGTTTTAATCCTTTGTCTTTTAAAGAGGCTTTTATATGCTCTGTTCTTCACTTTAATTGGGCAGTACCTACCCTCAAGGCCCTGTACTGCGACCAACACTATTAAGTATCTTCATCAATGACATAGACAGTGGGACTGAGTGCACCCTCAGCAAGTGTGTGGATGGCACCAAGCTGAGTGGTGCAGTTGATATGCTTGAGGGAAGGTATGCTATCCAGAGGGACTTTGACAGGCTCGATGAGTGGGCCCATGTGAACTTCATGAAGTTCAACAAGGTCAAGTACAAGGTCCAGCACCTAGGTTGTTGCAATCCCCAACAGTAATACAGACTGGGGTATGAATGGATTGAGAGCAGCCCTGCAGAAAAGAACCTGGGGATATTGGTGGATACAAAATTGGACGTGAGCCAGCAATGTGCACTTGCAGCCCAGAAGGCCAATTGACTCCTGGGCTGCATAAAAAGAAGTGTGGCCAGCAGGTCAAGGGAGGTGATTCTGTCCCGCTACTCCACTCTCATGAGAGCCCACCTGGAGTACTGTGTCCAGCTCTGGGGTCCATAATACAAGAAAGACATGAACCTGTTAGGGCAGGTCCAGAGGAGGGCCACAAAAATGATCAGAGGGCTGGAGCACCTCTCCTATGAAGAAAAGCTGAGAGAGCTGGGGTTGTTCAGCCTGAGGAAGAGAAGGCTTCAAGGAGACCTTATTGTGGCTTTTCAGTACTTAAAGAGGGCTTGTAAGAGAGATGCGAGAGATTTTTTTACCAGGGCCTGTAGTGACAGGACAAGGGGCAACGGTTTTAAACCAAAAGAAGGTAGATGTAGATTGGATATAAGGATGAATTTTTTTTATGAGGGTGGTGAGACATTGGAATAGGTTGCCCAGAGAAGGTGCGGATGCTCCATCCCTGAAAGTGTTCAATTTCAGGTTGGATGGGGCTTTGTGCAACCTGATCTAGTGAAAGATGTCCCTGCCTATGTCCCCTAGCCCACGGGTTGGACTAGATGATCTTTAAAGGTCCCTTCCAATCCAAACCATTCTGTTTTTCTATGATTCCGTCATGTTACTCTATATTAGAAAATAAACTGGACGATCATAATACATCCTACTCTATGAGGATATACACAGTACTAAGACTTCATTTTCACTAGAATAAACACTTACTTTTATGTTTCCCAGAGTGTTCTTATCAGAATATATACTCTTTCAAGAGTTTACCAGTACCAACTAGAGCTGCTTGTAGCAGAATAAAAAAACCTGCTTCTAATACATGCATATGTTAAAAATCTCTCATAAATTAAAGTAATGGGCCAAACATTGTCATGATACAATTCACTGACTTCAGTGGAGTTGTACTAGCTTACTTAAGGATTAAACTTGGCTCAGTAAGGTCATTAGGAAAATAAAGGATGGCAGAAATAATTTTTCTGAAATCATGAAAGTGGATTGTGTAAGACCACAATGGAGTAAAAATGTAAATAGCAGGATAAAGATAATCACACAAAACTCTGTATGGGTACCCAGACCAATATTGTCAGTATGTGGTCTGATGTAAAGAAACACACACACACACTACCACAAAAACAAGAATAAAATAATTTCTCAGAGGTTCAACGCAAAAGACATTTTCCCCTTAGAGAAAACCTTATAATAGGCTTCCTCTCTTCAGAAAAGTCAACAGAATGGAAGGGAATGAAAAGTGGCAGGTAAAACCTCTGCAACTCCAAACATTATTCAAAGCTAGAAAATGAAAATGGTTCATTACAAGATGAGGAAAAAGACATAGCTGATCAAAGTCAGTCAACTCACTTATTTATATCTCAGCAAACACCTCAGGTTTGCACTTAGTCCATCTGCAGAAACCAAAAGATTTTTCTGACCTCATAAATTGGCAAGAAATGGCTTGTGTACTGATCTATTCAGCTCAGCAGATACTTGGCACCATTTATCCCAGCTCTCAGAGAACCAAATACACCTACCATGAGGGCGATTGCTATAGAGTTTCTCAAAGTCAAGAGGAAAAAGCCTCATTTAAGCAACTGGTTGTCACAGTGGTGTCACATTGACTCTGGTCTAATTGCCTGACATAGCTGAAGATGGTGACCACTGAATGCTATTCTGCAGCTCTGCACACAGCAGAGCTAAAGTATAGTGAGACAGGGCTTCTAAAAAATTGTTGGCAATGTCATATTAAAAAGTTATGAGGAGATGACACCTTGTTTATGGCCTGGAGGTTTCATTCAGCCTCCTAAATCATTTGCTATCCGGAGATCACCACTAAAACGTTGCAATATAGTGCTGTATCAGCACAGAAGCACCTAAAGAGAACAACATGTCTAAACATACGGGAGCAGCTGAATTTGTCCTGGTAAAATATATTCACATTCACATTCATCAAGAATAACTTGGTATGTGAATAAGGAATAAGGTTTCTATTCACTAGCCTGAATGAGAGTTTGCAGTATCATATTCATTCACTCTTAGCTAAGTATGCATGCTGGCAAGATCCGTGTATGGATTATATGCTCGAACCAGGCTGCAGGCAGAATTTACTCTTTTAAAAATTATGTTAACTTTCTTAAAAACATGTGTCTTGTAAAAGACTCTTTTAAAATTTGCATTCTGTAGTTTAAAACCCCAGAGCCTCTCTCCCATTTGAACTGGGCATTTGAGAAAAACAACTGTACTGTCTCCTGTTCTATGTCAGACCATCATGCACATCCACTGATAGCGAGGCAAGCATTTCAGACCTGTGGCTATGGAGGGAGAGGCTCTTCCATGTATTGTTTCCAAAATGAGTACAAATATTTTGTACCTTCTATATGCATTACCTCTTCAGAACAGATGTAACCTCAGACTGCTTTTCAGATAAGTTGGTTTTCTGTACCCTGATGGTTTTCTTTAAATAAATATCAGCATGGCCACTTGGATTCACTACATTAATGCAACCTCTAGAATGAGCAGGACTGGCCACCAAGCAGATGCTGTGACAGCTACCCTGTCGAGCAAAAATAAATGGCTGTAAAAGAAGAGGCACCTGTTTTTATTTAAGATTTCACTTTACCTCTTCAATGGTTTCTGCTTGCTGACAAGCAAACACATGACCTAAAAGCATCAGCAGCTAGAATTACCTATTTGGTGAAAGTGTGTATTTGCTGACTTAATGTGTTTAGCATTTGTCACATGCACAGAGGAGTTGACAAATACAATCATCTTGTCCTTACTTAATAATTTTGTGGAGCAAGAAATGACTCAGTTCATTCTTCTTCCTTACTTTACTTGTTCCTAACTATGGTAGTGTGCCAAAAAACAGCTCAGAGCCATTTCCCTTCTCTAACATACAAAGTCAAAGTAAATTTCCAGCTGGCAAATGAAATGCAATGTTGATTAGGAATGCAATATATTTGAAACATTTGACCTTTAAAGCACAAAAAACTTGCATCTGAAATATAGTAAGTTTGTCACATATCCACAAAGCCATATCAAATCAGGAAATGCAGTTGTTAGAGCTGATTAATGCTGACTTTGCAGTTTCGTGATTTTTGTATGTATGTCATAGTCTGAACCCTGTGAAAGGAACACTGCCAAGTCCTTGACTTCCCAAATATGTTCTACTTTGAAACCGCTATCCTCTTGTGGAATTATGTTATATATATTCCAATTACATTACGTTTAACTAAGATCTCAGATTTTACCTGCAAACTGATAAACTGTATCAAAGCAAACATCTGAAAACTTGAAATTGAAATACACTCTAAACCTTACCAGTTTCATACTATTGATAATTGCTGTGTCAAAAGTCATCAAACTCTGAAATTCCTTCATACTATTTGGACTCATCCCCTGAAAGACAAGTTCTAGAAAGAGCTTGAAATTCTTTTTCCATTTTGATACAAACTGATTTCTGTGTTCATACATTGTCTATCAGGTGTCTAACAACAAGAAGAACAAAAAATGAAACACTGAATATGAGAAACCTTTACTTATGTACCATTCGATCACTTAAATTCAACTCATTTCCTCATTCTATGTAAGTGTGGACTCAGATTCTATCCATATGGACGAAGGCTTATTCAGTCCTTATGTTTCAGAGATTACTGCACCAGTTAGCTCTACCCAGGACTTTCTGCCTGGATCTGGGGGAAGAATAAAGGCGTGAAAAAGGGGAAAGAGTTCAGGTAAGCACAAGTTCTCCAGCTCTTCCTCTTGTGTTACAGGCTGCAATATGAAACATAGGGCTATGCTGATAAAAAAATAGTGGCAAAATTTCTCTTACAAAGCCTATTATGGCAGCGATAGGTTGAATATTATTCCTGTCGAACACAGGGAAGTTGGCAGTACAGGCTCCTGGTAAACTGTATAATGTAAGAGAAACATATTCTGGGATTCAGATTTTCCTCTTAGAGATTAAAAACATTCACCATTTGTCCTAATCCTGCTTTAACAAGACTGGAAAGAACTTTGTACTGATTTCAACAGAAATTAAGCTCCTCACAAATATACACAAATACAGTTTTGTATTTTGTTTAGTTGAATGCACATACATGCTTGCCAGTAGAGGGAGTATAGCTCAACTGTTTCTCGTCCTAGAAGAGGCTGTCGCAACTGAGGACCATATGAAGAAGAGGTAAACAGGAAAGCTGTGCAAATTTACATGCCTTTAGAAAGAGGAGCTGCGAGGGGAGAAGGGCTTCTGGAATGCAAAAGAAAAAAGCAGTAGGAAAATAAATATTAATTTAAAGCTTCTAGCAGTTAATACAAGCCAACCAAAAGACAGAAAAAATTGCAAGTACCTCCAATTGATTTCAGACTGAAACCTCTTCTATTAAGTATGTTATCTCAACAGTGTACATATCCTACTTATTTTGAATACAGAAATTTTACATCTTAAAAATTCCAGGAATAAACCCAAGCATTATATAATTCAATGAGTTTCTGCATAACAGCAAAATAAGATGTTGATGTATTCTCCTTGAGAAACGATGGGTAAAAAACTTAATACCATTATGTGAGTCCAATCTAGTTGAACTGGAACAGTTGTACAACACTTTGTTATGTCCCCATTGGTAACAGCAAATTCTGGCGAGGAAAATTCCCTCTCAAAAAATGAAGCAAACCTCAAAGACAGAGAGAAGATGCTTTTTTATGTTAGAGAATTACTGGCTGCCATCTAACCAACAGCAACTAGCAAAAGAAAATTTTTCAGATTTCCAAAAATATATGTCAAGAATGTTGACAAATATACAAGCTGACATTAACAAGGAAGTCCAGGCTCAAACTACCAAACCGATCTCTAAGAGGCCTGGGGTTTTGAGTAACTATATTAGACATTTTTATGTGAAGACCTCACAAATACCTTTGAGGCCAAGGTGTCGTTGCCCAGCACTTCCCAAATTAGACTATTAGGTCATGATTCAAGAAAGCTCTATAATAACTGCTTAATTACTAACCTAAATGCATATGTGTTATTCTGACCTTCAAAGTCAGACTCCGGAAACGGCGGGACCCAACGCAGGAAAACCTTTTTGAGTTCGCTCCAGCCCAGTAAGTGAAGAATGCATTGCAGAATGTGTCCAGAAGGACGTCTGGTCGGTTTTGAATTCTGCACAAGCTTTGAAACACTTCAAAGAAATACCTAGATATTCTCAGACTCCAACTGCGGTGTAGTTTAAGATAAAAAAAGCCTGCTACAATGTCTTAGAAAGTTAAAATGCTTTGTTATAGGCCAGAGCAATTCAGGTTTAAAAGGCATAATACCCTGACGCTACATGTCAAGCTATTCCTATACTCTAAAAGTGAAATAAATTCTAATGTTGAGTCTTACAGCCCATTGCTTCAAACGGAGTTAAAGGGGTGTAATTCAGGACAGCATTAGCTCTACTGTGGCCACTCAATTTGTATGACTAAAACCAGTATTAGATGGGCAACTATGCACAGCTGTTCTATTCATGTAAATGTGGGGGGGTTTATATACATCAATTTTGTGCATGTAATATAGGCATCTATCAGTTAAAGAAACAACTCTTAAGTGTACTTGTGCTAGCTAGTTCACTGTACCTCCATTAATGATGTTCAAGGTAATCCCAAGAGGTGGTTCTTCTTACACACCACACATGCACAGGACGATTGTCAACCACAGTTATCCAAACATACTTGGAAATAATTTTGTCCATAGGAGGGAGTCTTTGCTCAGTGCACACTGCACAGCCATTACCCAGCTAAAGGCTTATAAAACTCAAGTCTGTTTTATCCTCACTGAAACCAGAGGAAGGAAGGAAGGAAGGAAGGAAGGAAAGAAGGAAGGAAGGAAGGAAAGAAAGAAGAAAGGAAGGAAGGAACAGGAGAGAATGCTGCAGTAAAGACCAGAATTCTTTATTTTCTTGCACTAGGCTGAACAGACACATGTCCTGCCTGAGTGACTCTCTTAATCTCCCCAGTTGTTCCATCTTCCCTTTAATCTTTCCTAATTCCAATATTCTCAGACAGTCCTTCTCACCTCTAGTAAACTGCACCTTGCAGCTCATATGCTACCCAGAAGGAGAGGATGAAAAATAAAGGCAGAAGGCCACACTTTTCCCAGCAAAAGGTCACACAACTTTCTGGACCTAAAATGTATATCCATATTAAATTCTTTTCAAGTCCCAGGAGGCTAATTATATAATTAATGGAAGGCCTGACGTTAAATGAGTTAATTTTGTTCTCCTCACTGTGGGTAACATCTAAATTTGAAATTTCCTCTCAAATCGTTAATTAATTTTTCTAATACAGACCGCAATTCTCTCAAGTGAGTGAAACTGAAGAGAAGCATGTTTGGAGCGCAGGAGCAAGCACTGCTGCCTAACAAACTCCCGGGGTCAACGCCGAATGGAAGAACGTCTATCTCTGCTATAACTAAAGCAATGGTGAGAACTGTGGCCAGTTTGCTGCAAAAGGTTTACATGATAGTTTCTGGAAAAAGCTGGGGGTAATCTGTTCGAAGGATATGTTCTGGCTTTAGGCTCCCTGGCTGTATTCATACCAGTCTGGACTGAAATCTGAGAGATCTGGGTACAGTTCCTGACTGTCACAGGCTCTTGGGTCATCAAACAGGGCAGAAGAGTCAATTAATTTTACTATGTCTCATTTCCAGTTGTAACAGAAAGATATAAAGCTCTTTTATGAGGGGAGGAGGGGAGAGGGAACAATCACTTACAAAAATATCTAAGAATGAGTAATTGAAATCCTTCCCTAACACCAAGTTAATACACTTTCAGAAAAAAATTTATGCTCTTAATTCATTAAGATAAACAAAAGAAATCTGTATATATATATATATATATATTTTCCAGCAAAACAACCTGGTTTATGGAAAAAATATTTGCAGTTTAAAAAAAAAAAAGGAAGGAATGGCAAATTTCACCCAGTTCTGCTCACTTAGGATTAACCACAAGTTCAAGCATTTGAAAAAATAAATCTGTAATCTTGATTTAGGCTTTGTCTCACATACAGGCTCCAGTTTCAGGAGTAACTTTACCTTATTTCCTGCTACTGAGAGCAGCATTGCTGCCCTCCTCGTTGCCCGTGACTGTGTGCTCCAGCTCCCTTGCTTGTGCTGGCATCAGTGCTTGGGCAGCTGTGCAGCTGGACTAAAAATTAATCTGACCACAGAAAAAAAGGGCTTTTTTTCAGCTGAAGCAGCTCCCTAAACTGACAAGCCCTGTGCTGACACAGAGAGCGGCAGCGATGAATGGCTGAAGGAAAAAGCAGAGGGAGGGACAACCTCTTTCAGTGACCCCAGGGATTTAAATAGGCTTAAATCCATCATGAAACCAGTTCCTCCGTCTTATCCCCACTGGCAAGAGGATCCTTTTATATCTTTGGTGGGGGAGAGCATCTTTGCACAGACAGAAGGCTAACAAGTTACTTCCCACAGATACTATCTGTGCATACATAGGAAATACAAAGCTATTCAAGACAATTTGGCTTGCAATAAAACAGAGGTAAGCGACATTGCATTTACCATGGAACGGACTCTGGCCATGGCCAGTCACCACCACAGCATCATATGTACTGGGCTTATATCCCTTCTGGTAATATGCATTTTTACTTAGCAGAAAATATTTGACAACTCAGTATTTTAAGTCCCCAAATAATGTGGGGAAAAGATTTCTTGGACTCAAATTAATGCAGTAAAAGGGATCATAAAACTGATTTAATTAGAAAAAATAAATGGTTTTGGTCCATACAAAATAATTTGTCCAGGGAAATATAGAAACAGTCTAAGAGTAACAGTCTAAATACTCCTACAAGGGATCCTCAGCATTACAATTATGGTATTCCCTTCTCTGTGTCTTTGACAGAGTACTGATTTTAATACAAATACTAACATCATCAGGATAACCCTATACTTCATTTTAAAAATAACTACTTTTCCTAAAATTCAGTTTTGATAATACATGTTTAGTCCTAGATAAAAGTTTTATTTCACAGACTCTGGTGAGAACTTAAAAAAGGGTCTCTAGTGACATCAGCTGCATATTCTTTGCAGATTTATAAAATATTTTGCAACAGAACTGTTGTAGAGAGTATTATTTCATTGAAAGTCAAAACATCATTCAGTAATATTCTCAACTTTAATTTTTAATGATGTCAATACCACATCGATACTTCAGTCTTGTGTTGATCACATTTCTAATATTATGAACAGCTTAAAAATAACTGAGTAAGAACAATGTCTTCATGTGATTTAAAAATACCAGCAACTGAAATGAATCTTCTGTGTAGTCATGCTTAAATCAATTAAATAGAACCAGATCTTAGGAAAGTTCTCTAATTATACTTCAATTACTACCCAAGCTTTAAAAAAATACAGAAGGAGAAAGAAAAAAGCCTACAGTTATCAGGTGCCTCATCTTCCCTGTTATTACTTCAAATATGCGATGCTAAAAGACATCGTATGTTAAAAGACACCAATAATGAGTTCTTCATTTATGCCAAGTGAGCCAATCATTTTCTTATGATGAAAGTATTTCTCTGAGCAGTAACACTTACTTAAATAGAAATATTCACAATCTTCGTCTCCAGCTAATTAAAAGCACTCGGTCTGATTAAACATGAATCTGAACAATGTTTTCTATCCCTATCCCTCCCCATTCCATTATAAACCAACGCTCTTGAGTAAGCTGAGGCTCTTGTTTTAAGTACTGTCCCTACACTAATATTATTTTTATTATTTTAAGAGTTCTTAAAAATATTAGCTCAAGCAAAACATGAAAGCATAAAGTCTTTGCATGAAGGCCTAACAGATGTTTGCCACCTTATTGTTTCTAACACTTTAATGAATGACCAATTCCACAAAATGAAATAAGTAACATTTTGTGCTGTTGCTGATCGGTCGCATGGGCCATTCGGTAATTGGAAGGAAATCATCTGACTCCCTCCACAACATGTGTGCTCTTCTTAGACCTCACATAGCAACTCATCCTATGGCTCAGGGACTTGGAGCAAGTTACAGAAGCTGGTAGGGACAGCCAGCAAACCCTCCATACATCACACTTGATATGGATTTAGGGCTCCTGTGACCCCTAAATCGACGGTCTTCCAGTGGCGATAGCTCTGTGACAGCCATCTCGGCAGCCTGGCAACTACAGATGGGTGTTAGTTTTTGTCTGGTGCTTGTGGCTTTCCCTGCTGACACAACCCAGGGTCAGACGGTGTCGGCAGTGGGGAAGCTGGCCTTCCCACCCTGGCAGCCCTGGCCTGGCAGCCGGTGACCAGGCAGCCCGCTCAGCTTCGCCTCCTCCTCTCCTTGCATCTCTAACTGCTGTGCTCGGCAGCAGCCAGAAGATTTTAGGAGCCTCTGAATGGCTCTTGTCAGGCAGTTGTTTCTATAAATTGGGCTGGTAACCTCACAGACCACAAGCAGCTTTCCTGGAATTTAGGGTAACTGTAAGACTAGACTATGCTCTGAAACATAGAAAACTAAAGTATATTAAAAAAAAGAGCCACCCGCAACCTGTCTGCATCATGTGTATCAGAATAGGGCTGAGGTGAACACAGCTGAATTAACATACTACCTACACTTTTCCCATTTTTATTATATGAATTCACCTGGTTAGCTTTCTTAGCTGTAAAAAAAACAAACAAGCCCTGCCACAAAGCCCAGTGTTGCTATTTAAACTATCAATAAACTGAGCTGTTAAAACAGTTTTGTTTCAGCTAGTAGTGTTTGTAAACACATCTGAGAGCTGTAATTCATTCTCCTAATGTAAAAATAAAAATGTTTTTAAAAATATTGTTCTAATTTTTTTGAATGTTACCACTGTAACTACTTGAATGGGTTACTAAAAAAAGCCAAAACAAGACTTTGGTGCACCTTTTACTACTTACTTTGCTGTTAAATTTATAGTATGATGAAAAACTTTTTTGTTAGAAACTAAAGAATTAGGCATGCCCATGTATTTTCAAAAGTCCTAGTCCATGTGAACAAAACACCACAATGCCAAAAAATTTGGCTCTCTGCAAAAAGAGACGTCTAAAGATCGTGCCCTACTAACGAAATATGTTTTAATTTTGCCTGTGGAGCTTCCATTCATGTTATGCAGCCTGAGAGATGATTGAGACACACATCCAAGAAATATGATAATTATTACTTTTCATAAAAGACAGAAACCATAGCTGTAAGATTACCTTCTAAAATGCCTCCAGCTATCTGAATTCAGAGTAGCACCTTTACAAGGGTAGAAGGCAACATCTCACAGTATCAGAGGCTGGGAGGGAAAGACAGGAGTTTAAAGGAAAATAGCAGCTCCTCTTTTTTGAATTTGCAGCCTAAAAAGTTTGAGGTAATTGTACAATTTACAGACCATGTTTAATCTTTGAAAGTACATTTGACAGATCAAACACAGAAGCTGTAAATTATCACTAATGACAGTAATCTTTTCATTTCACTATCAGTAGATCAAACCACAAACTCACTGAACACAATAATAACTAGAAGATAGGAATCTGAGGAGACTCAGCCTGTATATTTATTTGGTTCTCAGGTACTGTTAAGCTGGAAGAGACAAATATGTTTGGTTTTCTCAGCACTAATAGGGATATAAAAAGAGGTCTATGCAAGAACTAAAACACTGAATGCCAAAAAAATTACATTCTCAAACATTGCAGGTACAGAGCCAGGTGCAAAAGAGCATTCTGAGCTGGAACACCCACAGGACGGGAACGGCTGAGGGTTATTTCAGTGCAGGTACTGAAAAATGGGGGAGCAGCCCAAAGGCTGATCTCGCTTGTGCTCCAGTGCACTCTGCTTGACTGATCACAACCCTGAGGGAAGAATGGGGCCATGTGAAATATTGAAATAAGTAGCTCTGGGACACCTGGCTATGCCTTCTGTACCACAGGGAGCACCCATTGGTCTGTGACTGGTATTCAAAACTCAGGATGTGAGCTTGGTATTTTTGAGAAAGTCTGCTGGCACCATTTGTAAGCCTGGGAGTCTGGCCTGGTTCATACCTGAGAATTCTTCCTGTGCAATGAATTTACTCACACGTGCATTATTTTGATACCAAGACATTTCTACTTGGAAAAGGCTTAGTGAGCATATAACTATAGGGCTATATTGATACCTGTAGCAGTGTAGTTATTTTCTTTCCTAAGCAAAAAAAATACAGAAACATAAGGAACCTCTGTATCAATATAAGTGAACTACATGATGGCAACTGCTTTAAATACATGTATGGATTTAATTAAAGTGATAACATTTTATAATGTAAATAATGCAAAACCAATCAATGATAACCAGCCATAATTTACGCTGTAACAAAAATAATAAAAACAGGCAGTAAAACCATGTGCTATTTCAATAACAACGGCTTCTGTTTTTCCTGACGGTGAAGCACTTCATACAAATATTGCACTTCAAGTGCTCAGTGTTAACATCTACAAGGGAGAATCAAGACCATACAGCAATATGATTTTATTCTCCCCTCTTTTTTCTCTCCCATGAAGTCTCTTTGTGAAAGCAGTATTCTCTAAAATTGTTTCGCATCAATCAGAGCCCATGGTTTGCAATCTATACATCACATCCTTTTTAAGGCATGATTAGTCATGTAATCATGACTTTGTTTAGATCTTTAACACTGGACTACGCATCTACAAAGTCCATATTATTATCTAACTGAACACCATATCCATTTTTAATGCATGGGCTAACATCGCTCTTGCTTGTTTTTCTTCTTACGATATACACAGTGCTGTGTACAGCTTGTGGCCGGTTTATTACTGAGTGACTGAGGATGTTTTCTGCAGCAGCAGGATATTAGCATGTGTTTGGTGTCAAATGTGCAAAGGGACTTGGGTCCAGTAATACTGAGGGTCATTACTTCTCATCCTAAATGCCTGGCATCCAGACTGAGCCGCTCAGGACTGGGTTAGGTGCCTGAGGTCCCTGCCTGTGGGAGAATCGGATGCCTCGGAAAGGAATTCAGAGCAGACAGTAAGGCTGAGCTGGAAGCTGTTGAAACTAGCCAAGAGAAACACTAATGGAAGGGTGTGCCTCAAATTCTTCTCCTTTTGCAGCTTAGGTATCCTTTTTTATGGCCTTCAAGGCAGTGCCTACATCAGATAGGATTTCAAAGCCCCAAATCCACCCTAACTTGTTCAGGTGCCTCGCTTCCTCCTTTCACAACCAAAACACGATAGGTGCCTGCTCTTTTAATGCTGTTGCACGGTCAGAATACAGAGAATGTGGGATTAATTCCTGGTTTAATTCCTTCTCTAGCCTGCCATGGTTCAAACCTACACTTCTCACTTCCCAGCAGAATTTTCCAACCCCATTACACAGGGGAAAATCCAGGGATGGGAGAGAGGAAGGGGTCACCGGCCCCTTTCTGCCTAAATTGTGCCAGTACTGCAATGAAGGCAATTTACATAGTTAAAGCAAAAGGTAGTTTACAGTAGTTTGTTGCTTTTTGGACAAAAGTCTGAAGTCTATTGATGTTTAGATTATATTACCCATTACTCTCATACTCTTATTCCCTCGTTATGTGACAGTCTCTTGGGATTCTTCAGACTTCTATTTAAATTCAAGGGACACACTGCTTAGCAGTGACATTCAATTACTTCTCCACTTAATAAATAACTGTATATAACTGAATATCTTTGTAATTATTAAACAGAGAATATACTCATTGTTAAAATTTAAAATCTTTTGTTATATGCTTGGAGCCAGTGAACGGCATTGATCACATTAAAATAAAATCAAGGGATTAAAACACTGTATGCTTATGTTTAGAAATGGATCATTTGCGATTTCAGAAAACAGGTAATTTACAAAGTTTAAAATAAAATGCATGATTGCATTGTTCTAAGCATTGAGGGACTGAACAAAAGGCTTCTGCTTTCTTATCAGCATCAATTATGGCATGAGTATGAATAATATGAATTGTGACTGAATCATTACTAACCATTTTTGCAAAAATTTCCACTCTCACTTCACCAATATAACATTTTTATAAAAGATAAAATTATAATTTTTCTAAAAGCCATAAAGGAAAACCACGGAGCTTGATCTGTGACAATTATTAAGAAGAAGATACAGATGATCTCTCTATCCCTAACAGTTATTGCTAATAACACTTCTGGATCATATTTCTTAGCCATCATCCCCACACAGAAGGTCTTCACCTCGGTTTTGATGAAGCTAGAATTGGGAAAAAGTTTTCTTCTGCAGTCTCTTAAGGTAGTCCTCCTTACACTTTCAAGATGGTCAGAATCTGGGGACCAGGTCTGCCACACAAACTGAGTGCCAGTTTCTGTGTGGGAAAAGAGGGATTTGTTTGCTCTTTTAAGAAGCCCTGGTACGTGAAGAAAGAGAAGCTGGCTTGCTTTTCACATGTGTTAGAGGGATATACCCAGTTACACGGAAAACTGAATAGCATCTGGTGGGAAGACAGAAATTGTGATGTTATGTGTGTCTGAGACGTAACCACGCTGGGCATTGCAGCCTGTTGTGTAGGCTATAGGGGAAGAGTGATCAATCCTGTGTTAATTATGGAGCCAGCAGATCATTCAGCAGCTAATACTTCTTTTGTCTGGAAGGTGACTTGAAACAGTGACAGCAAAAGATGATTATCATATAAACACTATACATTTCCATACCTTTCAAACGTAAGCCTTAATTTGGACCAGGAAAAAGATGAGATTAAAAGAAACTTGCACTTAAAGCATATGATAATCAATCATCCAGAAAAAAATGTTTGATTATATGTATTGTGTTACTTAAGCGCTCTTTGAAGGCAGATGAGATGAAACGTATGTTTAAATATGTCAAACATGTTCAAGGAATATTTTAAACAGCTATTGTACACTGAGGCGTCTTAAGGGTTGGGCTCATGGGACTGTAGACTTGTGCCTTCATTTCAAAGTGGAATACACTGAGAGGCTGGACTCCAGGTTGCATAAATCACTCCACACACACGCATATGGGGACCAGGGACTGTAGCGCAGCCATTTTGCTATGTTTTCAAGCAAAAGTATTGTTTTTTCCAAAAGTTGTTTAACACACTGAAAGAACCCACAGAATGCAGCAGGAAGCAATGTAGCAGAGAGTTTGATAATTATTTCCTCCATGCTTATGCAGTTATCTCTCTAAGGATCATCTTTTGTGAGGTTTTTTTTGGGAGTGTCTGGATTGGTAAAAAGCCTTTCAGTTTTTCTGTTCTCTGATGTTCATAAATTTTTGTCATATATCAAAGGGACTACCGATGCATATAAATAATTAAACAAAATTTAATGATGGATAATGCAGATGTTTAACTGTAAACACCTGCTATAAATCTTTCAAGGAACCCTGGAAAGTAGGGGGCACAAAGATTTATCAGGGTCTTACTTGTGGAGGCATCTTCATTTGAATAAAACTAAGTGAAGCACAAAGGAAAGATTTGTGAGACAAAAAAATTTTGTTATTATTACAAGGAGGAGTTTTTCTATCACATAAAAAATCAGTGACAAGTGTAAGCCAGGTTTCCTGCTTTACTCAAATGAAAACCAAAAGTTGCATCATTACTTAATCACCTTCTGAAAGAAATTTTATATGAAAGCTCCAAATTCCTTTATGGCACACAAAAGGATCAATCAGCCTAGGTGAACATTCAGACTTTTGGTACTCCCTGTAAAAATTAAGTTAACTGGGTTAAGACAAAAATGTTTTGCTGAGCCCTGCCCAGCACTAATGCCTGAAAAAAAAAAACCAGTGCCTAAGAAACTTGCAGAGGACAAGGAAGAAGCTGCTTATGGAGAGATGTTTTACAGTCCTGTTTTACAACCCAACAAGGACACTAGAAGGAATGCCTGATGATTGGAATAACTGCATAAACAAACACACTGATAATCAGTCAAGTTTACAGATAAATTAGTGTGGCTTTCCTAGGGAATTCTTGTTTCAAAGCTCAAATTATGGCAGATGGCTGTAGGATGTTCTCCTTTACAGACCTGTGCTACCAAATGTGCAGTTAAAATATAACCTACTTATTCTACACCCTTCATTTAGGTGTAGGGAGTTGGATGGATTCCCCTTGAACATCCAGAGGCAGTGACACAGGGTCTTATTTTCCAGAGTGCTGCCCCCGTGTATCTGGGCTCTACGGTATTACTCAAAATGAAACAAGCTAAGCTTCCTCGTGTTTAGCTGTTCCGTATGACATTTGACTTCTGAGCATTGCTTCTCCGTTGTCTTACCATGCTCGTGTGGTTTTATGCAGACTTGCTCATTTGCACTGCAGCCTTCTTGTAGAACATCTTTTGTAGGCTAGTTTGAATGGCTGCTGTGTGAATTGGGAAGCTCTTTATGGAGGTCACCCTTTGTGATACTGCTTTCCACTACTTTCTGTGTGCACTTCTGAAACTAGACCCAAGCTGTGTAATTTTGTATTCAGAAGCCTACGTGCAGAGACTTTTCCAACTGTAAGGATTCACTCCTTCCTGGAACTTGTAACAGTATTTAGCTTCTTAAAAACACATTTTTCAAAACAATTATTTAAGAAGGCCATTTTAGATATTGCTGTGGCCATTATCATCCCTTTGCATGAAGGTGCTGGCAATGAGCTTCATCCCATAGAGTATCAGGTCCAACCCCATTGGCAAGTGCAGGCACAAATACTTAACTACACAAAGACATCTACAGTCTCAGTAGTTCATGAAGATCTCTCCCTCCATCTCATGGTGCCTAGAATAGCCACCACCCTCAGAGGACTGGGGATGGGGAAGGGGCGCATGCGCCATGACCCTTCATCCTACCTATTGCCGAGCAGGTGGACCCGGTCCATGGGACCCCAGGGAGGCACTGTACCGTGCGACTGGGTTAGTCCGAGCCAGCGCATTAGCGCTTGCTATGGTCTCTTCAGCTTTCCTTGGACTTTTTATGGCTTTCTCCATGACATTCAGCTTGACACTAACCGGGGATTGCAAGGAAACTTTTGGTGTGAATTTGTGGACTTCATTTCTTAGTCGGAGCATTCTTTCTTTTGTAAAGGTAGTGCAAAACCCATGCCATATGTATGTAGTACTTTTTTTGAATAGTCTTTACTAATCTTAAAAACAACTGCACTGAACTTCCTCATCACTGTTTTCTTTTATGGACACCATGCCATACCAAGATGTAATTTGGTTTTTTTTTTTATATAAATTTTTTCCCATAACTTTTTTACTATAATGCTCAATAAATACTTAAGTGCCAGCATGAAGTGGATTATTGTTAACATGTTGCAGGAAAATTGCACAGTGCTAAAGCTTGCAATAAAAATAAGCAGAACGCCCACTGTTAATACACTGTAGTTAAGTGTATTAGCTGTTTTCAAAAGCATTAACTCCCACATAAATAGCAACACTATTTTGTCCAATATACTATTATCAGACAGTGAAAATCAGTTGGGGACTATCTAAAGCCTTTATGCCCATATGTATTAAAACAAAATTGTTTCACAAAATTAGGAAATTGTGTGGGGACAGCACTTAAGATTTTACTAGGTGTAAACAAATAATAATAATAATAAACTATGAAATTACATACTAGTCGTACAAATGACTCTTCCCTGCTCCCCACACGATATTCAAAATCATTGAAAAAAAAAAATCTTTTTTCCTCCACTTCTCACTTTTTATTGTATTTTCTGTCTCATTAGCAGTGAGACTTCATATATTTTGAGCTCTTGTACTTTTCCCTTCACTGGAGTGGGAAAACTAATATTGGATGAAAATGATACATAAGAAGAAGCAATTGTTAATGATCCTAATGCGGCAGTGGAAGCTCTTCAAGAATTTACTGATTATCCTTTTGTTTCTACTTCCAGTTCATGTGTCTCAGCAGTGACATCATGAAAATAATAATAATAATTTGCACCCAGATTCTCACAGTGGTTTGCAAATATTAATTAATTGCAAACCTAATTAAGCCTCTGAGACAGATTTTATGCTCCTATTGTGCTCTGGAGACCTACGTGCATCTCTCCTTAAAGCATATTTCTTCTCCTTACAGGGCTTTTCAAAACCCTCTGAAGTTAAGGGGAGGAGGGAGAAAATTAAGGGGCAGGAGAGAGGGAGGGAGGGAAGGGGGGAATGAAGGAGGGAGAGGGAAAAGAAGAGAGAACAAACTCCTCTTATTTTTCTAAGTTTTATACTGGGCTCTAACTACCTGACATAGGAAAAATGCTGTGTTTTCATAGCATTTTCTGTTAGCAGTAGTATTAAAGATGACTATGTTTTGTCCTGAGGTAGTTACGTGACAAAAAGTAAAAATACGACTAAAATGGTAAAAACCATCAAACTCTGTCTTAATTTTACACGTTCTCATATGACGACTGGCATCCAGCATCCAGCAAGCTCTGTTTCACATGTGGCTGGGGTTTTGGGTTTGGACTGAGCTGCAGGGGTGCACTGTCATGCAATTGGGCATGCTGTCACACAGCAAGTGTAAACCCTGCCACATCCCCTTTCTGGTGTCAAACTGTCACAAGCTCAAATACCAACTTTTCAACAACAACAATAGAAAAACCCTTGAAAACACATCTTCTAGGGAAGCTACTGAGGATTTTCCTTTCTTTTTGGGAAACACACTTTGGCGTAAAGCCAGTATGTGTGCCCCTTGGAATAGCTATTACAAGAAATGCTTTCTTTTCCACCTCTTTTAGTTATGGTGCTCTTCTTTTTCAGAAAATCTCTCATCACTCAGGCATGAAAATATAAGATATTGCTGGTTACTGTTTTCCTCACTTAAACATCATAGTCAGGTAATTCCTACCTGCAAGCTCTATTCTTCTGACTTCAAAACTGGAAAAGAATTATTTCAGTCCTAAAAAAGCTGCCATTTAAGTCTCATCCCGTTACAATAAGAGCAAGCAGAACAGACCAATTAGAGCCAACAAAACAATTAGCATCAAATCCCTGATTGTCAACAAAGTATCTGCTCATCCTAATGGAAATACATGATTCTGTAACACAGGTGGTTTTCCAAAGGGAAAAAACTACACAGTCCTCCAGACATCTCACCAAAATGAAATATTCCTCCTGTAAACAGCACACAGGCTGATGAAGAGCAACACAAGAACGAGAGCTCAAGTGATGTTTAGGACACTACAGGGAGTCCTACAGCTGGGAGGACAAGTTTAAGACATTTCCTTTAAAACTGAAATAATTAAAAGTGTTTGAAATCACCTATACTGACTAGCAGAATGTGAAAATTTGAATACTCAGTGAAAACCTTAATCTTATTTTTAAAATTTTTCTCATGGGTTTTTTGCTCTTTCTTTACCTAATAGACTTAAAGTGGACTAAGTAGCAGTCAAAAGAATTTACAAATAATCTATTCAATTAATTATACCAAAAGCACACTCTATAATGAGTACCTGACTTTTAAAATGAAAGCAACTTCTCTGATATTTTGGTCAAATTTAGTAATTTGTTTTACTTATTTTGTTTCTCAGAAGAGCAGTTGAACAGATGATAGTGGTTCTG
Source organism: Morus bassanus (assembly GCA_031468815.1). Lineage (NCBI taxonomy): Eukaryota > Metazoa > Chordata > Aves > Suliformes > Sulidae > Morus > Morus bassanus. The sequence goes on along the minus strand of CM062567.1, from coordinate 42,518,886 downwards.
TTCCTCCTAGCATTTCCAAATTTTGGAATACAAAACTATGGGTAATGTTTTAGATGTGAAATTCATATGAGATGAAATAGCTGACTGCATTGAAGGATTTAATAAAATGATCAAAAGATAAAACAACTTGCAGCTTTTTCAACCAATCATTCCATAAATCTTGAAACCCATTTTTTTTTATTAAAAACCAACCTACAGGCTTATAAATCGGAACATAATTCTTTAAGAAACTGAAAGCCTGAGATTTGAAGCTGTATGAGAGACTTGCAGGAAGGGAGTCGTAATATGCTGGCAATGATCTCTGGAGCAGCAGATGGCAGGAGTAACTCTGTCTCTTACCTTTATTCACCATATGCCATTTGACTGATTAAACTGTATTTATGTAGAAAAAAATAATATAAAACAACACACATAACTAGAGCTCTTCAGTGCACATAATCCCACTAATTTTTTTGAGTTCTGGTAATCCATCTGCACACGTCGTGCATTTTTGTGCACGTTTCCTCTCCCCGCATGAACTTGTTTTATGTTTCTGCACCCCTGCAAAATAACACATACTCCAAACTGTTAAAGCTGTGATCTTCCTATCTGGCTGAGTAAACACAGCTGATTCTAGAAGAGGAGGGAAGACCTGTAGAAAGGATTGAGGCACTTCAGAAGGTCTTGGTAATTCAACAGGTGGCAACTTTCTTTCTCAGCAAGAATCTGTAGTGCCAGACAGTGTGGGAAGAATACCACTGCATCTTTCATTTGAGAATGAGTTTCTTCTATTTTGACTGATTTGATCACTGCAGGGACCAGCCAGGCGAGCATCAGATCAGCTCTTCATGCACCTTACACATCCTTACACAACAGCTTTTCTCTTTCTCCTCCAAATGCCCAACACCTTCATTCCTCTTCCCCTTCTCCTTCGAATACCAGCCTTCATCCCTCTCGTCTTCTCCAGCAGTGCTCCTGCTCACTTCCACGGCTAACACGGCACCATCTGCCTACAGCAGACTCGGTGCTGCCTGCCCCGCTGCAAGGCATGGCGGTGCCCCACACCTCCCACCCCAGCCACCCACAGTACCACGGGAGTGAAGAAAGAAGCGGATGTGTGTCACTGCTTGGGGTCAAAACTGTGGGTGGTGTGCTGCAACTTGCCTTAATCAACACGCAGTCATTTATTTCACCGAACTCTGCTGAGCCCAGCAGGGGGTCCAGCGCATCCCTGTGGCTGCCGCCTTCCAGCTCGGTCCTGGCATGTGGGCTAGGCACGCCGGCTGGCCCCCGTGGAGTTCTCCCCGGGTAGGTCTTCTATTTGTAAAAAATGGCAGTACTTGATAAAGAAACTGTGAATGGCTTGTAGATCTGGGGTGAAATTTAATTTGCTTCACCCTGATGTGATTTTCTCATTTCCCTGAGTGAGGTGAGGATCATTCCCACCTTGCTGATGAAGGCTCCAGTGACGCCAGTTAGAGCCTGGAGACAACTGGGCCAGTCTGAAGTGGCTTGGTAGTTAAGAGTGAATATGGGAAGATTAAGAAAAAACACAGAAGTCACCAGGACTAATGCAGCGGGAAGGCAGTGGGGCCATAAGAGTGTGGGAGAAAGATATCAGATATCCACCCAGCTGATTCTATTTAAACCCGGCAAAACCTCACTCTCAAATAAGCGAGCTAAGACTTGTCTGCAAAACTGACAGAATAAGCAAACTGGGAATGACTGGTTCCAGCTATTGCACCGACGGAGAGCTCCTCGGTTTGACTTCAGCAGGGATTTACCGTCTGCATCAGCTGACAATTGTAGCCCATTGTTAAAAACTGCTTCTAATAGCTTCAGGCCATGATTCTTTGTCTTGATATCTTCCCAGACTGGGAATAATTCCTTCCTTCATCTATACAGTTACTCTGAAAGTATTTATAGATGATAATTGGGTCCTTTCCTTCCATCCTACTGAGTTTTCTCTAGGCTGTAGGACTGTCTTATCATTTGTTATATTATCCTATCCTTCAGTCACATTGTTATTTAAAAAAAAATGCTGCTTCAGACATAAAGGCAATCTGAACCATGTAATACTTCTGATGTTGCAGGATCCAATAATGTGAAATACACATTTATAAACTGTGGAAAATAAAGTCTAAAAAGAGAAAGTGAAATAAAATAGCTCTCCACATTCCAAAGATTCTCTGGATGGGGTCCGTGAATATTCATTAAACAGGTGAAATTTCTATTAGTTAAAGCCAACAAAATACACAAAGGGAAAAATAACAAAGATTTTAATAACATTCAGCAATCAACTCAGTGGAGCTTCTGCTAGTTATTAAATCAGTTGCGGGCTTTTTATAAAATATTCCAAATCACTTAAACATACAGTTGAAATGGTGAATCAGAATGCCTTGCCAAAATGTCTTCAAGGATATAGATAATTTGAACTACACACACATCTTGTTTTTTTAATTCCAATATCTTACTAATTCTCCTTCCTGCACGACTGTAAGTAATAAACCACTTATTTTAGCTAGCTCTGGATTAAATGTGGAGTATTCTTATTGGAAATTACAATTTTAAAAGATGGCCTAAAGTACCCTGATTAAAGGAGAAAAAAGTATTTTCATTTTGCACCTTTTTTTTAGGGATTTGGACTCAAATGAAACCTTGACACCATATGTAAAGTTAATATAAATTTGAAAGTGGTGTACTAATCTGAAACAGGTATTTAAAAACTGGATTAAAACTTCCCAGGTACGCAGAAACCAACACAAGCTAGCAAAGCTAATCAAACTGTCCCTATAGAAAGTTCTTCATTTCTATTTAACACTGCCAATTTTCAGGCTATTCATGAACTATTTTCAACACTCCCAAAGACAGTTTCATGTTGCCAAGGTTTTTTCACCCTCCCCTTTCCAACAAATGAAATTAGACTCCTTTCCATGCTGACTGTATACCAGTTTATTTGGTGATAGATTATTATTAACTATCTTCAAAAGAAGAAAACACTGTTTCATTTGCACACATCTGGTAATGATATTCCTGGGTCTAGACAAGTGAAATAGGAGTAAGACAAGATATGTTAGTGAACTTAATTCTGCACTTCCAAAAGAATAATAAGGTAAAACTTGAAAAAAGTGATGTAGTTCAGTACAGCTAAAAAAAAAATTAAAAATGCTACTCAAATGTCCGATTCAAGCCTTTGAAAATTGCAGTAGGGATTCTTGCCATCTATAGTGATTCAGTAAAATAAAACAATTCATATAAACTTAAGCATTAAACTGAAACAAAACCCCCATTCTAGTTAAGTGAAGGAATAAATAATGACAAACTTGTTTTGTTATAAACACATATGGAAAAAAACCTCATTATCTTTTATTCATAGATCTAGCAAATATAACATCCTGCATTCAGATTTGTTTCCCTGTCTCCACATTATGAGGCATGAGATTATTTCAGTAAGATTTACCGTGGACAAATCACAGACAGATTCCCAATCCACTTAAACTATTAAGTCCATGGATTACATGTGTTATGTGAAAAAATTTAACAAACAAAAACAAGCCCTCCTGAACATAAATACAGCATTTTTTTAAAAAGCCCCAGACAGTTCTATCAAGTGGGAGAACAATTTGTCTAAGAGTAGATCAGTTTTGGACATAAAGGCCTTTATGCCATATAATGACAAAAATATTAGAGTAAGGTGGTATTACTATGTATTTTTCTCCTTATTAAAAATTATCAATAATCTGTTTTTATACCTCTTGCAGAACTATAACGATCATACAACTATCTAAGAACTTGCTCTTAGCTATCACAGTTTGGAATCTTTGATTATCTATTAGTTTTTTATGACCTGTACAACATTTAATTGATTTCATTATTTTATATACATATATGGTTTTAGCATACCATACCACACACTATAAGTCTCTCTCTCTCTCTGATTAATTTGTGAATTTAAGAATAATTGTACTAAATCCAATGCAATTATAATATACATTGCTAACCTGACAACAATTAAATTTATATAACATCCCAACTGCACTGAAGTCAGCTAAATATGACTTATTTCCTCCCATCTGAGCCACGGCTTCAGTAACAGCTCAAACTATGCAGAGACTCATCAGATGTAAGCCTATTTCCACCAGCTCCAAGAAGGTCACCTGCATAAAGCCCATTTCTTAGGATTTGCCAAGGCAACAAGGATTTTATCATAATATTTAGAATTAAACTGATTATCTCCAGAAATCTCCCCAAATCCTTCCATCTAGTTACATGAGACTGACATTACAGTGTCTTTCCTCCACGGAGGACTATGATATCTTGTTTCTGTTTTTTCAGAGTTTAGACAAACCTACAGTGCTTTAGTTCATTTACTTTGCTCCTGTAGTTTTAAATGAAACACTGCCTTCAGCTGAGTAACTTCTGTTAATGATAACACAAGGTTACAAAAATTAGTCCAGATAGTAGAAACTAGATTAAGACTCTGTTAATCTAACTGCTAGACCCCAGATTTCCACCATCACACATTTTTATATGCATTTATCTCAGTGAAAACAAATTACTATCTTTTTTTATCATCTCCATTTTTCCTGGAGAACAGATGATTCTCAGCGTAATCAACCAAAACCTGTTATTTACACAAATCCTCCAAGAACAATGATAACCCTGTGATTTAAACTATAACAGAACCAGTATTATTCATGTGTCCTGAATTGAGTTACAGCCACCAGGCAAGTACAGAAAATATTCCTGAGGAGTCTGTATCACACCGGAGACGGGCTGTGAAGGCAGAACCTGGAGCTCTAGTTTGGGTTAGGTTAGGTTACCAAGTAGATGTCTGCAGCCAGTCACAGAATGGGGCCAGGATACAGGTATGGGAAAGGGGAGGAAGGGGAAGGTAAACCCAACGAGGACAGCTATTTCTGAAAGACTCTTGCTAGGAACTTCTCAAACTCATCTGTAATAGGACTTTCTCTAACCAATCACACTGCTGTGAGGAAAGCCTGCATCTTGCATCAGTGGGAAACAGGCCATGTCCTCATCCACTGAGATGTGTAACACCCACATGGACATTACTGCAGCTTTTGGAAAATACACAATGTCTTAGGGAAGCATATATGTATTTTTAATCATCTTTCAGTGCATTTTAGTAGGGATCAAAGCCAGCTGCTCCTGAGTGGCGATGTCCATTTGGTACATTGCAAGCATTTCACCATGAACAGGTTAGGGTCCTGTTTTCAATTTGGCTAAATTTTCTGCAGTTCATTCAGCACAACAATATTTTTAATAGAGCCCTGCAACATTATATATATCAATGTCCAAAACTGGAAATAAGAAGATCTCAAAGTCAGTCCCTAAAAGTGATGTACGATTAGAGAGTAGTGGGAGTGAGGGGTGGAATTAGTTGCGTACTATTTTCTAACTATGGGGCATTACATTCATGAATATCAATGATTTTATTCTGTTTGGATCATATGAGGCTCAAACATATCTGGATTCAGCAACCAGCAAACAAAAGTGCCAAGCTAAAGAACAAAGATAGCAGTTTATTTGTCTGTGAAACAGAAATTTCAACAGTAAGGCTGTAGACTCTTGCAACTGAAAAGTGTGTAAAATTAACATTCCTATGCCCAAACCACTGATTTATAACAAATTGTATATGTTTTATATTACTTTTATATAAGATTTTTATTTCAGCTTTTATGTATTGATCTACTGTTTCTCATGATTTTATCAATATAGAATGATAATTCATTACAGGAAACAAGGTAATTAAAAATTGTACCTGGAAAGTGTCTTATTTACATCTTGTTTTATTTTTTCTCTGCCTCTCTCGGTCTATTTGTTAAGCATTTTTTCTAGTTTATATCCTTTCTTTCTCCTCAAAATGTTTTAAAATGGTCCAGGAATAAACAAACATACAAAAGAAAACTGCATGGCCAAAAATAAGCACATTTTTTAAATTTTTGACTCATCTTCAGCTAAGTTCTGGCGAACCCCAAGCACTCTGTTAACAAACAGTATGCAGCAAGAGGCTCATTGCTCAAGTTTGGCTGAAGACCGCTCTTTGCCATCAACCACTTGATGTGTATCTCTTCCTTTTCTCAGTTCTTGTCTGAATAAACAGGCTTTTCAGGAATGAAATGATTTTTGCACAAAACAAAATTGTACTCAAGATTTAGAGTGGCATTTTCATGAATCAATCAGCTTTAGTTTCTTTCTTCAATTAGTTTACCATAACCACACTCCCACCCTTTTTGTTGCATGAAGAAGGTGTTTTTCATTTAGTACCCTGGATATCAAACTAAATGACATATTCTGCTGCCTGATAATTACCTAGCCTTAAAGGATTTAATTATTGATTTGTACCCTCTATGATATCCTCCACTTTTTCTCCTAAATACTTTAAGGTCACTTAAAAGCAGGAATTTAAACTTCTTGTGCTCCTTTTCATTTGTGGCACAAGCTTACAACTCTTTTAAAGGTAAATATTTAAATTTGCTTTGTGGTTATTTCAGTGGTATTACAAAAATAAAAAGCAGCTGACTTCTGTATTATTGTACTTGTGCTTTTCTTAATTTCTTGTAATGCCAATTTACCAAATCAGTTGCGGTTAGTCTGAACTATTGACACGGCTTACTTAACGCTTACTTCTGATGACTTTGTACTAGAATTTGTTATGAAATGTTTGTATTTTTTCTCTTTTTCACATTCTTTATTTATATAATTGAAAAGGTAACAATTGTAATTAAATTGATCATGGTATCTTCAGTATGCATGTACAGAACTGGATTGTCAAGTAAACTGATATTATATATAGTTGTTTTCCTATTTTTCCCAAAGCATTAAGAAACAGTGATGCTGATATTCAAGCACAGCATCTGTATCAAGTGGGGGACCTGAATCTCAACAGTATTTCAGAAAAGACTGTAATTTTCATTAGTAAAAGGTATATCCGTATTAGGTACACTAATCAGTTTTACCCATGAAGCAAGCATGAGAAGTACCTTAATTTCCTTAATGATCATAAAACATAAAAATGTATTGTAATCTGAAAAATGAAACATGCAATTGAAGGTAAATTTTCTTAACAAAACACCAGGTTACATGAACCCCTATATTTGCAAGTATATGGCTTATTAACTTACAGTATTAAGGCCTGAACAATACAGGTATTGTAAAATGAAGATCTATGTTTAGACAAGTGCTAACTCTTTAATGTCACTTGTATATTCCTAAGCATATTTTAACAAATAAAGTAGCATTTGCAAAGTAATACCAAGTATTGATTTGAATATGACCAAATTGGCACTTGGAGACATTAACACAGTCATCATAATATTGTACAACCTCAAGTTTGCTTTAAAAATTCATAGAAACCCTACATTAGCATAAGCTTGCTTTTCACTATAGCAGGGACTAAATGATCCAGCACTCAAAAAGCCTTTTTAGTGCATCATTCAGTACCTAAGTGTGCATGATTCTTGGGTAGGTCCTTGACTACACCTCTATCAGACACGGTCAAAGAACTCAAAACATAAATAACAAAGCTGAATATTTAAGCCACATGATATTATGCTAAACATATTCCGAGTGTTTCCCCAAATGGCCATTATGGTCTTGAAAATATTAAATCAGCATAAAGATTCAAATATGTCAAAATTACTGACAGCCAAAATTGAAGCCATATTAACTTTTATTTTGTTTGCACTTAATTGGGCAATAATTTTGAAGATTGGATTTTATCAAATATCTTGGGAAATGGTCTTTATCTTTCTCTGTAATGATGACAAACATCAAACATAGTAAATAAATACATTTAAGAAATCTACATTTTTTTCTGTAATATCCGACTGTGACAACTGAAATACTTCTGGAGTGAGAAACCAATGGAGTGACTGTCCAAAGAACAAAATACAGAGTACAAAATACAGAATACAGAGTTCTAGGTACATGTTTCTTATTGCATTTAGTGCTTATGGGTACATATATTTGATTAAACAGATCAGAAATGCAGAGCTCAATATCAATTTATTCTCTTGTAAAATAATTTATTTCAGACGTTCTCTTCATATTTCCTGCTGGCTTCTGTAAACACATCATCTTTACTCTCCTGATACTCAGAAACTTCTTAACATAACGATCCTCATGAGTAAGCTTAAACAGTTATACTAAAGATTTCTCTGCAAAAAAGGAGCTTTATTAAATGAAATTGCTTCAAAATACCATTTTGGCAGAAACTTAAACTCTGTTTTGTGAGATTTAGATAGCCTACATCCTACTGATGAAGCCGATAGCTTACTAAAGCTTTTAGTAGTAGTTACAATTGAAGCAGAGCCCACAGAGCTCAATTTTCAGGCTACGAAAGCAATAGAGGTCTTCAGTTTGGATTTTTAAAGATACTCAGGCATTGATGGCCAAGAATTTCAGTAACAAAGTTCTATTTTCAAAACTGACACATGCAGAAATGAAAAATATGTAAAAAATGACACAAGCCTAACCTCACTGAACGTTACAAACTTGCACTGCTAAAGTACTGCATAAAAAGTTAGCAAGGCTAAAAAAAAGCAGTACAACATATTTCTGAAACATGATGGCTTACTTCAGAGAAAGGATTACAATATCTGAAAAACAGAGTTCAGACTGTATGGCTTAAGAAATTGTGTAGCCACAACGAGGAACAAGACAAACGACTGCAAGAAAGAAAACTACATGCATAAACATTGAAGAAAATAATTGTGTTTAAGATGCCTAGATTTAGTGCCTATGCTTCCCTGTCCCCCTGACAAATTTTTTTCTTGCTTTTTTCAATACTTCTTAAAAAACACAGCTGTTACAGAAGTCATAATTGCTATTTGGTTATGTATTTTATCTGCTCACTGTAGGCAAGCACACAAAGCTACAGAGATGGACAATGTCTTTATAGTGATTAGATACCCAGAAGCTTAGTTCCCCTCAGTTTTCAAAATCCGTGCTACTGAGAATTATTTTTTTCTCAAGCATCCTACTAAGTAGACTTGACTGACACCTTTGCAATTCTAAATCTAAATGTTTATATGACATATACCCTAACTAACACCAACCTATCACAGGTTTAATACCTCATTTGCCCAGTGACTAGGGCTAAACACACCGATATCACCAATCCACGAGAGAGGCATATTAGTTTTCATATAGCAATGACAAGAGGTCCAAATGAAAGGACAAGGTCCCTTTAGGCAATACAGTCAACAAAAACATGGTCCCAGTCCAAAAAGATAATACAGCATTTTTCTAAACAAAGGAGTAGTGAATCATACTAATCTGAATAAATCTTAATGTAAACTAATTCAAAGAAGCCAGTGTACACATAGGCAAATACAATTTCAAGGAAGAAAGAATTTCTTTGATTAGATCAACTGACGCAGGTGGAGGAAAAGGCATGCTTTTAGATATACATGCTCTTATTTCATCTACACATACACACTTACCACAGGGCAAGGTAATTTTAATTTATCAGGGATCTGCTCTACAGACATAGGACAGATTGAAGTTGATTTTTGATTACAGAAACTATATCAAATGTATTTTAAGCACTATTTTACATATGCCCATTAAACTGATAAAGGTAACACATTAAGAGGTTACAGGATTGCTTTGACAATCGTTAAAAGGTCTTATCCACTACACACAACATCTGTAGAGGAAAGACAATGATACACATATCAAAAGCACTAGCTTTTTCTGACTATTTTTTATTCCTTATAAAAAATAGTCACTCCAGTGCCTCTAAGGATTTCATTATGGTAATTTCTTTCCTTTGGTAAAGAGGCGACAGATCTTGGCAAACAGTTGAAACATCAGACTGTTCATTTGCTACTTTAATTGAAACTATCACATCTGATATAATTATGATTTCCTTTTCCCAATATATAACTGAAATTCAGGATCATAGGCATGGGCCTTTTTCTTTCCCAAATTTTAAAGAAACTGGACTTTTTGTGGTTTCTCTTCACCATGTTGGTGGAATTTGATTAGACAAAAACACTTACCACAAGTCATATTTTTGAGTCAACGAAGCTATGAAACTATTTCTCAGCCTGCTTAATGAAACAACTGTTAGCCAGCAAAAGAAGATAGCTGTTACGACACAATCGTGGTTGGAAAAATGACTAAGTAAAAACAATATTTTTTCTCAGCAGTTTTACTCTCTGAATGAGTTCACAATCTATTGAGTTTTGCAGCAAAACTACAATCTTTTTACCGCACTTTATTCATTGGTACTGCAGCATCAGCCCAGGCGTGAGAGACAGGGAGCAGTAACTATTACCACCTCAAGTTTTAACAAGTAGGTGGCAACCATCCTCCAATATGTCTTTGAACTAGGAAATATGAAGGTGAGGAGAGCGCTTTTAAGTGTTATTATCTTCTCCGGTGCATCCCACAGAAACACTTAAGGCGAAATGAGAATCTCCACAGGAAGGGTGTAGTAAATATAACAACAGCTTTTTGTTTTATCAACTGACTATGCTATTTACTAAATAAGTAACAGTTGGCCATTCTGAATTTTTGGAATACTGCTTTTTTTATTTTCAACCACCACTGCAAAACTGACATACTGATAGAATGTCACAGCTTTTTTTGGTGATGTTTTCACACTATTAATAAATGTTTTGTGGAAAGAGATTGCTCAACTTTTTTGGTAGTACTTTTCAAAATATGGCACTTTTATTAAATTGACCATGAGTAATTCAGAGTAGACAAAACAATGCTAAACTACTTCCAATCATGTTCATTCATTTTCTAAAGCTATCTTAAATTTCATTTGTAGTATTTTTCATCAGTTTTTCTTCTCCTTGGACTCCCGGTCTAATTTGCTGACGGGTCAGTGATCTGCTTTTAATTACTAACTAGAATGACAATACACATACATTCCCCCTTTCCTGCCTTTTCAAACTTTATTTTATTAGGCTATCCCAAGATGTTTTTCTCTCTCTTTTGGCCGTCACTGAGACAGACTGGCAGTGTAAATCTGGCAAATGTTCAGGCTGCACGGGTAAGCTTTTAAAGCTGAATTCTATAAATAACATGAACATTCAATTTAATGAGAGATGACAACATAAAAAATGGTAGATAAATGACACATTTATTTTTACACAAGAACTAACTTACAGATCTCAGTTTTTCAGAGGTCAAGGATGTGTACTGCTTCACCAGGCTTAAAAAAAGTAGAATCATAGAGATGAAGGGAAACCTGATTTGTCTGTTGTTAGTCTTCTTGTGCCTTTTCCATGCATCTTCCAATGCAAAGCACTGGCCTCCCAGTTTGGCTGCTTATATGCTTTCCAAATATGCAGCAGGATTAGTAGCCTGAATAAGTGTCCTCAAAGATTTTAAATACTACTGCGATAGTGACGGGCTCACCAAGTTCACAAATCTGAATTATTTTCACTCAGTTTCTTACTACATGATAATATCTGCAGATTGACTTGGAAATGCACTGTGGCAGGTGCTATGCACACAGACAGGATGAATTGCTTCCTCTTCCAGGGAGTTCATGGTTGCAATTTGAAATTAATGGATGGTCTTTCTGGTCCTTATGAAAAAAGTATCAGCTCAAATGAAATAGGCATTAAAATTTCAACAGCTATGCAAATGAAAGCATTCTTCCATAATATTTACTCTTATTGCTACATTATTTAAATAATTTGTGTATTACTTGATTGGATTTTTAAGGCTTTACCTTTTCTCCTAACTGTTAAGAAATGCACACATTTTCTCCCAATGGTTTGGGCACAAAGCATTATGTTCCGCTAGTCCATATGAATATTACATATCCACATGTGATTTTCTTTCCTTCACTTATATTTCCCTCTGTCCCTTGCGGCAGATAATCTTAAATAAATTTGGATAGAAAGCTGGGAATACAAAATACCACTTTTGTTGAGTAGAGTAAGACTTCCTTAAAAACAAACCAAAACACCACCCCCACCCCCCACCCCCCCCCCCCCATATTTGTTCCTATTGCTTTACAGTCCAATTCAGACAAGGTCACCCTGGGATTTCTCCCTCTGTAAAGTGACAGCAACAGGAATAAGGAAAATGTCAGTAAAGAAGCAGTCCAGCTTTTTGGTTTTTAGATGACCTGTCTACCCTGGCAGACGGATCTTCCTCTTTGCTTTTCTGCAGCAGCACCAATCAAAAGCAAGTATATGAGGCATATGCCTGTATATGAAAAAGAAAAGGGAAATTCACATATATAGTCATAAAAAAAAAGTTAGCCAAAACCTGTGAAAGCATCAACTGAACTCAGTGTACTTAAAGACACTATAATATCTGCAGTTTACAGCATCTTATAATCCAGTTCCTCATCTATGAAATATTTAGTCTACTAATAAGATCTCAAGGCCACAGTTATCTATAAATTAATCCATTTTAATATCTTGATTTGTGAGATAAGGAAAAAAAACCCATTGCTTGCTTGTGTCATATGACAACAGAAGCTTAATTAAAGCTCTTTAGAAAAAAAAATCCATTGGATACCATAAAAGTGCCAGGTGTACAAGTCATTATCTCAGGAGAGAAAAAGACACATTTTACTGGCCATAAAAGCTAAATTTTTCTAATACCAGCACCAATAAACCTTGCAGTTAATCTGAAAATGCACAGTGCTTGTTAAAGGTAAGCACAATGAAAGTATTACCTAGGACAATTTTTCTTCTAATGAACAAAAATGTAAAATTAACTGCAAGAGAGCTCACAGTAGTGACTGAACATAAACAACTGGAGACTGTGGCTACTGCATAAGTACATACATTGAGGAACAGTCAGTTTAAATAACCCACCAGTTTATCAGTTCTTCTAGAGCAATCATACATACTTAAGTATTAGGGGGAAAAAAAGTGGTATCCCAGCCCTTTTAGTAAAAGGCAACTTGGGATACCCAGTGAAGAATGATGGTAAGAACTCAAAGTCTGTTAGTACAGGTAATAAGTCTAAAGCAATTGCTACCTGCTACGGAAACACTCTATTGATTTGGCCACTTAAGTTTGATAAATGGGTGTCATATAGCAGAAACCATAAGAAGGAAGAAGCTCATAATCCTGGCAGTGAATCTTAATTTATTGCAGGAATGTCAAAGTCAATATTTTTTAAAAATACTGGTAATTGTGTTAATTCACGCTGCTTTCAAATGACACCCTCCTCCCCTCAGCATGGCAAAGTGTCACAAGCATTAATATTTCATTATAAACTGCCTCTCCCATCAGAGAAGTTGCAATGCACACCACACAATTGTCTGTAATCCAGAACACAGAAATAATGCTTGTTCTACTTATCAATAAAGATTATTTTAGAATTTTTCATATAATCTGCTGGCAACAACAACATCCACATGCCATTAGTATTTTCACATCTTCAGTTTACTTCTCCCTCTGTGTTTTACTATATACAATTTACATGCCCAAAGCACTGCACCACAGAAATGATAATGAAAATGCTCTGCATGTAGTAGAAACTTGTTCCAAACTTTAACAGCCTATTGAAATACTATGCCTTATTAATGGTTTAAGTAGTTAATACCTGTAAGAACCATTTAAAAAGGTATATACTCAAATCACTATTGGATACAGTTGCATGCTCTATGAATTGTCACAAATTCTGTGGAGAACTTCCAGGACAGCAGTTTGCAAAAACAGAATTAATAACAAATTCAAAAACCTTTATGAGAAAAAGGACATTTACTCCTCCAAAAGGCGCGAGGCAGTTTCTAGATCATCAGCAGACAAGCTTGAGATGGAAATGATGGGAAACTACACTGAAACGGAACACTTGAATAAATTAGCTAAAGGTAGAGTTCTACATCTGTGTGAACTTCTGGTTCAGCTGTTAATTTAACTACATCCCAAAAGGTCCACTAAAGGTTTTGCATTCACATAATGGCCATGAATGAGGAATAGCTCATGATTAAATAGGTGTTTCTAGTACCCTTTTCCAGGAATCAGTACTAGAATCAACACTATTCCATCATTTTCATCAGCGATCTGAATGATACTTTCTGATAAAACCACAGAATGCCACAAAGATTGGTGAAAAGTGAAACGTTAAGAGGACATTGCAGTCACACAGGACTTGTCCACAAGGTGCACTGACAGTGAGAGAGGAACCCAAAGCTCATGAAAACCTAACGGGAATTGGCAAGTACTCCTAGCACATTGCAGTGCGGCGAGGACTGAACATCTCACATCTCAGAGCGGCATGGTATGCTGCTGCTGACTCAGCAATGCTACTTTCAGATTGAGGCGTCTCACAGGACTCCAGCTTGGGGTTGTCTAATGCAGACACTGCTGAAGAGCATCTGGATCTCTGGTGTAGAAATGACTGCAGAGCAATCTGGCTTGTATCATAAACCGAGCCCTATCAGACAAAGTGTATTTTAAAACATTGAAAACATTTAGGGACACATCATGCTGGCCAGGTCTTCCAAATGGGGGACTGTAAATTTGTGGTTGTAAAAAATGACACCAAATAAGCAATGTCACACCAATATTCAATGTTGTGCAGTGGCAAAAAGGACATACAGTCAATAGAGAAATAACTTTACTTATATAGATGGTGTTGGAATACTACATAGCATTTTGGTGCACATATTTTCAAGAGATATCAGAAAATCTGGAGACTTTAAGGAAAAGAAACATAGAGTCAAGATCTGGAAAAAATGCCTCATGGTGAAAGATACAAACTGCTGAATACTGGACTCTGAAGAAAGCTTATTTAGCAAAACAAAGTGCAATATGTATGTGAGAGCTGAGGCCAGATTAATCCAAACTGGAAATAAAACATGAATTTTTAGCAGTGAAAGTGATAATTCACTGGAATAAACTGCCAAGGGAAGTAGCAGATCCTTTTCATGTCTTCCAACCACGAGAAGATTTCTTTCTGGAGGACCAAGTGTGAGATCAATCCTGCAGTAAAGGTAAATGGTGGAAATGAGGGTCTGTGATAAACCTGGCTCTTAGTCTCCTCTGTCGTAAATCCTGTGAATCTAAAAAAGTGAAGAGCAGGTAACAACAGCGTAAGATTCTCCTGTATCCTTTCATTTAATAGTTATAGTTTAAGGTTTCAATCTCATTTTCCTCTGGAGAGAAATGGATCAATAGAACAGGCTCACAAAAAGAAAATGAAGTTTGGCTCTAAAATTGGTAACTGCATCCTCTAAAAGTAACAAGCTGGCTTCTTGTTTTGACTGAGAATACATTCTACAAACAGTTGTAAAGTTTGATAAAATGGGAAGAGATATGAAACACAGGGCTGATATTTTTAGGTAACTTGAGGCAAACTGAGGGGATTTTGACACCTGTCATCGATGCAATGAAACTATTGTATACAGAAGTTACTTGATAGATTAGGAAAAAGAACATGACTTCAAACTGGTCATCGAGACAGGGAATTATTTCAGAGTGGTGCATAACAATGTGAAGGTTGCTTAAGAACTGGTAAACAAGTACTCAAAATGGGAGAGAGGAAGAATGGGCAGATACAGCAGTGAGATATTTTTTCCACTGATAGCCAGAGGTCAGTAATTACACAGAAAATCTGTAAGCAATGTCACACAGGAGGTGAGAGAGGAAATGAAATATGATTAAGAGTCCTATTTAGGCGCGCTGTGTGAAAGGCCTGTCTGTTTGCCACCTCAGATAAAGTTGTTGAGGATATCACATTACAGAAGGGTCCTTTTAGAAAAATATTCTTCTGATTCATATCTAATGACTAGTGTTCCATATGACTGTACTGAGTATATGATCATTAGAAATTCGGTCATGTTAATGAGTCTCATCTCATGCATGTCTTTTTCCACCATCAATTTTACCACAGTTCTTCCATACAGATTAGCAGGAGAGACATCACTGCACAGCAGTCTTCAGATGCAGAGTGCCATTCGGACCAAGGCAGCGGAGGGTACTGGAGCTGCCACTGCTCCGTGACACCATGGGCCAGCCAGAGGAGTAAGTGGAACTCAAAGCTGTGCCCAAGCAATGGTTCCATTTCTTTCCACAAGGACAAAAAGCTTTGTATTGAGCTGCTGGAAGAGTCATTATAATTATATATATATATTCACAGTGAGATGAACAGTGCATGTACTTCACCCTAAAGGTATGCACTCTGATTTGCATATCAGAAATGTTGATGTTCTCCTAAAAGCACTTTATCTGTAACTGAAGGCAGCAGATTAACATGCCAAAATTTAGATGTGACTTTTTCATTGAAAGGGGGATGGATTTCCATATTCATTTCAGGACTTAAAAAATAAATTTCATTTTTTAAAAAGAAAACAACCCACAACACGTTTATGAAGTTTCTGTGGATTGTTTTCTTACTAGCAGAACACTGAATAAGTTCTTCCATTAAAGCAGTTTAGTAAAGGAAAAAAATGGACTGACTTCAGCAGATTTTGGGCCAAGTCTTTCACCTAAATAGTACACCCATATTTTCAAGTGGTTTTCTAACAGACTGGTCTAAAGCTCACTGAAGTTCATCAGATTCTTTCCCATTGAGTACAATGAAGTTTGAATCCAGCCTATGGAGTAACCACTCCACAGGCTCAGATGCTGGTCTCAGAGGAAAGATTGAAGCTTCACTTTCAAACTACAGAAAGAGGCAACTTCTGTCCATAACAGTGCTTAGAAAAGAGAAGCAGAACCATTAGACTACGAAGAGTGGTTGAACCCCCAAAAGCCTGGCACTCCTCACTGCCCAAACAACTCCTAAAAAGTTACTAAAAAACGATGCAGAAAGAATACTGCAGTTGCTGATTCTCTGTTTCATGCTGAGCCCAGCATGCACCTTCAGCCACAACAATTTTCTGAGTGACAAAGCAAGAGCAGGAACTTGCATTATTTTTAGGTAAAGCAGCCTTAAAACGGACTTTCAGGCCCTCGCCTGAGAAGGAATTTCCATAAGTAGTCATCAACATCAGAACCCCACTGGGATAACCAGATTTAAGAATATACAACCCTGCCACACACACTACCACAACCCTGGTGTAAAATACATGACATTAGCATTTATGAGTTGATTCATGAGATTACTCTAAATATTTTTCTTTTTCAGCCATGCAAAATGGAAGGCCAATGAAGACAGATAATATCTTTTATTAGACCAACTGATGCATCTGGAGAAAAAAAGACAAGTTTCCAGTCACTTTGCCCCTTTTTCAGTTCTGAATTAGAAGCAGCCATCTTCAAAATGAAATACAAATTAGGGACAACTTGTCTAACTAGATATATTGATCAGTCAGAGCACCCAAAATGAAACGGATACAACATTTGGGGAGTAGATGGGGCATTAGCAGGAAGAAGGCTGATAAGGTGCTTATCTCTATGAGAAAGAAAGACACAGGTAAATTATCAGGCATGTTTCATTCTTTACTGTTTGAAGATTCTCTATTTGGATGAATGGCTAAGACCTTGAGTAAGAGATATTAGACTGCTTTTTAGTAACATATGCCTTCTTGATGTCTATACATACAAAAAGAATGACTTCAAGGATTAGTAGTTTGTAACAGCCTGGAGATCCATACAACATAATGAACACAAGCAACAAATCTGAACTTGGATCTGTTGCAGCTGCAGTGCTCCGTATATTGCTAAGCAATGTATTGTTAATTTCATTTTAGCCTTTTTTTTTAGTCTTAGAAAAGGAATGTAGTAAGAATATTTGGACATTGAAAAACTGTGCCTCACTTTCCTGGGTAAGTTCTCTGGGGAACAATGTTACTGGAGAAATGCCTCTCTGTGTTTCAGGCTGAGAAGTCAATATTTGTACCTTAAAGGACACTCACCATTTAGCTCCTGCACCCAGGCATTAAAAGAACACTATTTCATCAAGAAATGTATCACTGCAATATAGAGGAATAGGAAAGATGTGCCTTTTTTTTTAGTAAGAATCAATATTAGGATAAGATAGGCCTTTCTTTAATGTTCTTACTCCCAGAAGGAGTAATAGACAATGTAACAACAACTATTATTTAAATCCTGAAAGTTATAGACCTAAATCCTAAATTATCCTAATCCTATTCCTAAATTATCCTCAACAGTTTAGGATTTGATTATTCCTATTATCTTTCTCAATTTTGTTGGGTATTTTTGTTCAAAAACATTCTTAATCAGAACACAAAGCATTGTTTAACTGTCATTTGATAACACTCTACCTTTTTTATTAAACATAGTCTGGTACTTGGCATAACTGATGCAATCCATATCTAAAGGATAACTTTTAAAAGTTTATTGGATGATGTCCTAATTCAGATGTTTTGCCTAGCATTTTTCTCCTTCTGCAGAACAAAGTAGATCATATCCTCACAGGAATTCCTTTACTTCCATTCCATAATACGTCAGCAGTAGCTTTTAAAAATTATTTTTACATGAGTGCAGCTTCTCTTTTTTTAAACATATGATTTTCACTGTCAAATGGGAAAAGTGACTGAAATAGCGCAGACTTACTCTCATAGCTATTATGCTATTTTTTCATGCTTGGAAGTATTGTAATGTTCAAGGGAGCAATTAAAATTGTTCCGCTGTGTAGTAATAAAGAATATGATTCTGAAGTCAAGTGCCAGCCAAGAAGGTTTCGTAAACTAAGAAAACACTGCATTTCTGGATGTTATAATGTGCTATGTGGATATTTACTCTGAAAATTATAAACTTCATTATAGTTTCAAACTTTTAACAAAAAAGTGAGAAAATAATTTAAAGTGTCCATAGTATTACACCAATACAATGGACCACTTAGAAGGCAAAACATTTGAGCAATAAGATTAAAAATCTATTAATATAAATAATGTTGTTCTATAACTGACAAACATCTTTCAGTAACGTTTTAACTTTATATCACATACTATAAAATATATTTGGTTTCAGTGGCTTCACTAACCTTTTCAACATTGCATTTTTCTACTTCAAGAGACAAATTTAATCCTATTTCTCCTTCTATTATATATTAATGCTTACAAAAATATTGTACCCATGAGAGTTATATTTCTAGGATTCAATTTCAGTACTCGAAACAGCACTGATTCAGAGGCTTTTATAGAAATAATATGTGAAAGCATTTCGATGAAACATAACTGCTTTAGGATTTCCCTTCAGTCTCTTCATGACACACTTAACAGTATTTCTCACACTTTCAAAGAGATCTGGTCTCTTAAGGAAAATACAGACAAAAACTGTAAAAATAAAGAATTTTGACAGGTATCAAACTTAAAGCAAAGTGCAGTAACATTAACACATGGCAAATCACACCACTTTACTATGCACAGATCTTTTTGCAAGAAAAACAGTAAGAGGTTAGTAGA
The DNA here is from genome assembly GCA_031468815.1 of Morus bassanus. Lineage (NCBI taxonomy): Eukaryota > Metazoa > Chordata > Aves > Suliformes > Sulidae > Morus > Morus bassanus. The sequence continues at coordinate 42,499,580 of CM062567.1, read as the reverse complement.
ACTTGTAACACCACCCCCCAAGCCCTCCAGCCTTTTAATTATTCCCAAGCTCTCAATTTTATACAACTCCTGAGCCACACACTCTCAAACTTGGCATTACACACACACACCTGAGACCAGGTATTCCAGATAACTACCCTGGGGGGAGAGGGCAGGATTGCAGAAGACCTTTATTGCAAACCATGCAACTTGCACACATTAAAACCAAAAGTTTTTCTAACTGTGCAATTTCAATGGGATCAAATATAACAGTGGACATGGATAACAGGGGAGCTAAGGATCCATCAGAAGCTCTGGTGCCATTAACTGGTGTACTGTGTCTAGTGGTGGTGGTGGTGTGGTCTAGTTGCATAATATTTCTTATATGATATATTGATATCATATTACTTTATGTCTCTTGTTTTACACATATGTTGCAACCATCTGCAAGTTATAGTTTCTTACCCATATGACTAGGAATGGCTTTTTCTACATGGGTCCTTTTGGTTGTCATTTTATATATATATATATTTATTATAGACATACTAAGAACATGGCTAGTGTAAGACAGACTCGACATAAGATCTAGACAGGCTACCCTGGAACCACAGCGCTAAATAACTCACATTACATTTTGCAGTGAAGAGATGAAGCAGCACTGTTTGGAGTTATCTCGTTCAATTAAACGCTCCACCATTCTAGTTTTATAAGTTTTATAAAAGTAATTCTGTTCTTATTTGTAATTGTGTCTCAGAACAAGCAGACTGGGCACAGAGCACACACACTGGGACTGTGGATTGTTTTACTTACAGTAGATATCCCTTCAGCAAGGTACTTGGAACATAGCTTGCAAGCAAGTCCTCAACTACATTTTGAAAAACTATACACTTAGTCTATGCATCAGGCTCAAGACTCCCCCTGCTTGGGGGTGGCAGAGAGATCCAAATTATGGGCACCTCCACAGAACTACACATACTTGTACTGCTCTCTCCCACTTTGGCAATGGAGATAAAAAGGGACCGGCGTGAGGAACGCAACCAGTTGTCTGTTGTCTTTAAATTTATGAAGCAAGAACCCCTTGCAGTGAGTGTGAGGATGGGCACTGCAGTATGCACAGGGATGGAGAAGTATTATACAGTGAAGAAAAAACTTGAGGATATTTTCTTTCCAGTATTTTAGTACTATTATGTTTTGAAATAATGGTACATAAATGAAAGTTTTGGAAAAGTAACTTTCCATCTAAATAAAAGGTAATATCCTGAAGAGATTAATTTCTATTTAAAAATTTAAGAAGTAAAGATGAGGGTATCAACAGAAAGACAGCTACAGTATAGCCATACTAAGAGTACATATAAATTACTACTACAGAGTCAGCACACTGCATTGTAGTTTGGCAGAGAGCTCAGAATTCCTGAACCCTGGCCCAGGGGATCAAAAGGTGAAGTTCTGAACATCTGGCTGATGGTGGGAGAGAAGATAGTTTAAGTTTCCATTCTCTTCAAGCCGGCTAATATGTCAAGCTGCATTTTCAGCACAGTAATTGATCTCTTGATTGAAACAAAGTGTTCCAGATTTCAAGGCAGGGGAAAAAAAAAGCAAACCCCCATATATAAAAAAGAGAATATTTTTAAAAAGTTTGGAATTCTCAAAGCATACAAATCTTTTGTGTCTAACCAAGTTCAACTTGAAGATTAAAATGAACTTTCCTATGAAGTTGACCGTATAATTTTTTATTTAAACATCTGAGGTAAATTTAATAGGTATCCTTTGCTTCAAAAACATTCAAGAATAGCAAGTAGTATTTTTGCATACTAAGGCAGGTTTGTTTAGTTTTTGTAAATGGCATAGAGAAAACTCAAACTGAATGTACATTAGGGCAATTTCACACCATCTTTTTATCAATTTTACAGTGGGTCAATTTAACAGGGGGTGAGCAAGTGACACCTACAATGAAAAAATCCAATGGTAATGAAATAACCATAGTCTTTCATCTTTGCCTTTATAATATGTTTGTGCATGTACACAGAAAGTGTTACTCTGTGGTTTGAGTAACGATTGCAAGACAGAGGTGTCAAAATAGTCACTGCCTAAACCAAAATAATAACTAATTTTCCTTCAAACAAACAAGAGCTGCATGAAATAAAGTATCCTATGCTGTGGATGACAGCTAAAATGGGAAGGGAAAACCCCAAGCATTTAAAAATCTTTAAAGATATCTTAAGAATTAAAAATAGAATTGAGTTGGCATACAAATAAAATTCGAGTGCTAGACTAATCACTAAGAGCACAGCTGGAACAGTAAAGACAACAAAGATCTGGGTCTCTGCCATGAAGCAAAGCTTTCCGTGGCTTTTTAACCAAGGATCCCAAGCTCTGAGAGGTACCTCACATTATGCAGAAGGCAACCAAAGCAGTACAAGGTCCTCTGCCTTCCCTAGGGTCACGCAACCAACCAGTTTAAGAAAAGAAAAATCCATCCTGTATCTTTTCTTGCCTACTCCCATGCTCTCAGGTTGTGTGCTACTCCACCCCACCTTTCAACACACATTTCAGATTGCTTACACTCATCTGCCAGAACAGCTACAATGAACCCTTTTGACTACGCCCCTACAGAAAGTGAGCAATTAAAGACCCTGTAAGTAACACCAAAAACAAAATAAAACCTTAATAATGGGCTAGATCAGATTCTGCTGCTGGAATTTTTGAACCTTGTTGGACTCTTTCCTCACTGGCTGTTTCAGAGTAGAGCTCCATCCATGGAGCTCTACCAAAGTCTGCATTAATTTACTATGCCTACCAAAGTCAGGGAAACACAGCAATGAGAAGAAAATTATATCCCTTTTAAGACTGCAGTATTCAAATTGCATAGCACCAGGACAGGGATTGGCTTTGCGCTTCTCAGGCTTACTCAGGCTGGCAGAAAGGAGAGGTTCAAACTGGGGATCAAAGGGATGACTTCATCTGAGATGTGACAAAATGCAGAGAAAGGTGCACCTGCTGAAAAAAATTTGTTTTGTCTTGCGTGTACTGTTTTTTTTTTTTTAAGAAAGTGAAAGTCTCATTCAAAGAGAGGTTTTCTTAATAAAAATATTTTTTATTAGGGATAACTGTGATAAGAGGGCTTTCCACTTCCTATATGTAACTCTGGGTTTGATTTATTCGGCTCCTTTATTCCAACCTTCAAATGACTCCTGCAGTCTTTTTTGCACAGTCTGAATACAAGAAATGGAAAGCTTCACAAGCAAGAATAAACTGTCATGAGATGAAACTGGAAATTTGGAACTAAAATTCCTCAGACTGTAAATGGCACAAAGGCTTGTCCTCCTTTATCCTTGGAGACTCATTTGTGCAGCTACAAATCATAGGAAAAATCTTTCAAGATGAAATATGAAAAACGATAACAGAAAATAATTGCTTAACAGATGCATAAAAGTATGACCTGAGCAGTAATGCTGTGATTACATTTACTACCTGAATAAATGCTTGGCTTTGAGGAACAGATATTCTCTCAAAAGACATATCTATAATTACAACTCCTTTGAAATAAATGTTGTACAAGTCCTTAGAAAACATTACACATAACTAAACAATTTCTGCAGCTAATATACAGCAGAGCCTGAGGGCCCCCTGGTACATGCTACATCAAAACACCAAGTTTGTCTCTTCATGAATTCCTGTAAAAATTCTGTACCTCTCTGGGAATGATTGTTTCTTTACTTTATTCTTTTTATGTGCATAAGTACTACAGAGAGAGGAAAAGGTGAGTGGATACCTTCAGAGTATGTGAACTCTAACTGTCCATACCTTTGGTAAAACTTCTGTTATAAATGACTGTAGCTATGTGAAAAAAATTGCATCACTTTGCACTGGCTGTGCAAATAGATCTCAGTAACTGATCTTTTACTATAAACTGTTACACTTTTGTTATTTTTAGTTAACTCTGAGCAGGATGCCCTTGGGAGCCACAAATTCCAGTTATAATTGCAGCTACAGTTTTGAATCTATTTCCTCATATGTACAATGCCTTACACTGACCAACAAAAAAAATTATATACAGAGATTTCTCATATGCTTCAACAGAGCAGGGAGGCCTCTGCACAGTAATTAATGTAATTCCATCTTTGTTGTAGGCTCTGCTGGTGTGTTTCTTTGTTTAGTACTGGCCGCTGACTGGAAGATGCACGCCCTCACATAATCCTCATCTACCTTTGAGCAGTCTACCACCTCCTCTGACCTTTCCCACTGAGTGCCTACCTACTGCTTCAACAGACAGCGGCATAGTCCTTGACTCTTGGCAAATGTGGCAAGAATTTGTTTCTAAGTTATATGATGATCTAAAACATATCTTACTGATTGCTTCAAGTCAGGTGGTATTTCACAAAATAAAATGGTGTGGGGAGTCTGGAAGAGAACAGCAGTAACACCTGAGAAATGCAGAGAAAAGTTGGAACACTTAACATTTTTAAGTACTTCTGGGGATTTTCAGTCTCCTCTTCCATTATACAACTTTTAAATCAAGTTGTAAGTATTTTATCAGTTCTTAAAAACTGACCATTTAAGTATATGCACCAAAGTGCATATTTCTATTTTACAAATATGTAAAAATCTCTGATATATTGAGCTATTTTTATTTTTACTAGTTGTGGTGGGTTGACCCTGGCTGGATGCCAGGTGCCCACCAAAGCCGCTCTATTACTCCCCTTCCAGCTGGACAGGGGAAAGAAAATACAACAAAAGGCTGGTGGGTCAAGATAAGGACAGGGAGATCACTCACCAATTACTGTCACAGGCAAAATAAACTTGACTGAGGGAAATTAGTTTAATTTATTACCAATCAAATCAGAGTAGAAAAATAAGAAATAAAAAACAAATCTTAAAACAGCTTCCTCTCACCCCTCCCCTCTTCCTGGGTTCAGCTTCACTCCCGATTTCTCTACCTCCTCTCCCCCAGCGGCACAGGGGGACAGGGAGTGGGGGTTGCGGTCAGTTCATCACATATTGTCTCTGCTGCCCCTTCCTCCTCAGGGGCAGGACTCCTCACACTCTTCCCCTGCTCCAGCATGGGGTCCCTCCCACGGGAGTCAGTCCTCCATGAACTCCAGCGTGGGTCCCTTCCACGGGGTGGAGTCCTTCAGGAACTTTCTTTCAGGTAGTTGTAGAGAGCGATAAGGTCTCCCCTCAGCCTCCTCTTCTCCAGGCTAAACACCCCCAGTTCCCTCAGCCGCTCCTCATAAGACTTGTTCTCCAGACCCTTCACCAGCTTCGTTGCCCTTCTCTGGACACGATCCAGCACCTCAATGTCCTTCTTGTAGTGAGGGGACCAAAACTGAACACAGCATTCGAGATGCAGCCTCACCAGTGCCGAGTACAGGGGCATGATCACTGCCCTGCCTCTCCTGGCCACGCTATTCCTGATACAAGCCAGGATGTTGTTGGCCTTCTTGGCCACCTGGGCACACTGCTGGCTCATGTTCAGCCGGCTGTCAACCAACACCCCCAGGTCATTTTCAGCCAGGCAGCTTTCCAGCCACTTTTCCCCAAGCCTGTAGCATTGCATAGGGTTGTTGTGACCCTAGTGCAGGACCCAGCACTGACCCTTGTTGAACCTCATACAATTGGCCTCAGCCCATCAATCCAGACTGTCCAGATCCCTCTGCAGAGCCTTCCTACCCTCGAGCAGATCGATAGTGCCGCTCAATTTGGTGTCATCTGCAAATTTACTGAGGGTGCACTCAATCTCCTCATCCAGATAGTTGATAAAGATATTAAACAAGACCGGCCCCAACACTGAGCCCTGGGGAACACCGCTTGTGACCAGCTGCCAACTGGATTTAGCTCCATTCACCACAACCCTCTGGGCCCGACCATCCAGCCAGTTTTTTACCCAGCGAAGAGTACATCTGCCCAAGCCATGAGCCGCCAGCTTCTCCAGGAGAATGCTGTGGGAAATGGCATCAAAGGTTTTACTAAACTCTAGGTAGACAACATCCACAGCCTTTCCCTCATCCACTAGGTGGGTCGCCTCGTCATAGAAGGAGATCAGGGTGGTCAGGCACGACCTGCCTTTCATGAACCCATGCCGGCTGGGCCTGATCCCCTGGTTGTCCTGCACATGCCTGGTGAATGCACTGAAGATGAACCACTCCATAATCTTCCCTGGTACCGAGGTCAGGCTGACTGGCCTGTAGTTCCCTGGATCCTCCTTCCAGCCTTTCTTGTAGATGGGCGTCACACTGGCAAGCCCCCAGTCATCTGGGACCTCCTCTGTTAACCAGGACCACTGATAAATGATGGAGAGTGGCTTGGCAAGCTCCTCCGCCAGCTCCCTCAGGACTCTCAGGTGGATTCCATCTGGCCCCATAGACTTGTGAGTGTCTAGGTGGCGCAGCAGGTTGTAAACTGCATCCTCCTGGATTATGGGGGGTTTATTCTGCTCTCCATCCCTGCCTTCCAGCTCAGGGGGCTGAATACTGGTTTGATTATTAAAGACTGAGACAAAGAAGGCATTAAGTACCTCAGCCTTTTCCTTGGTGGTAATGTTCCCCTCCGTGTCCAACAGAGGATGGAGATTCTCCTTGGCTCTCTTTTTGTTGTTAATGTATTTGTAAAAACACTTTTTGTTATCCCTTACAACGCTGGCCAGACTGAGTTCTAGGTGTGCTTTTGTCTTTCTAATTTTCTCTCTGCATGACCTAACGAGATCCCTGTACTCTTCCTGAATTGCTTGCTCTTTCTTCCAAAAGCAGTGAACTCTCCTTTTTTTCCTGAGTCCCAGCAAAAGCTCCCTGTTCAGCCAGGCCAGTCATCTTCCCTGCCGGTTCGTCTTATGGCACATGGGGACAGCCTGCTCCTGCACCTTCAAGACTTCCTTCCTGAAGAATGCCCAGCCTTCCTGGACCCTTTTGCCCTTCAGGACTGCCTCTCAAGGGACTCTCTCAACCACTGTCCTGAACGGGCCAAAGTCTACCCTCCAGAAGTCCATGGTAGTGGTTTTGCTGACCCCGCTCCTCACTTCAGTAAGAATTGAAAACTGTAGTATATCATTGTCGCTCAGCCCAAGATGGCCTCTGACCACCACATCTCCCACCAGTCCTTCTCTGTTTGTAAACAGCAGGTCAAGCGAGGCACCTCCCCTGGTAGGCTCACTTACCAGCTGTGTCAGAAAGTTATCTTCCACACACTCCAGGAACCCCCTAGACTGTTTCATCTCTGCTGCATTGCATTTCCAGCAGATGTCTGGTAAGTTGAAGTCTCCCAAGAGAACAAGGGCTAGCGATTGTGAAACTTCTGCCAGCCGCTTGTAGAATGCTTCATCTACCTCTTCATCTTGGTTGGGTGGTCTGTAACAGACTCTAAGCAGGATATCTGCCTTGTTGGCCTTCCCCCTCATCCTTACCCATAAGCACTTGACCTTATCATCACAATCATTGAGCTCTATACAATCGAAACATTCCCTAACTCACAGAGCCACCCAACTGCCTCTCCTTCCTTGCCTATCCCTTCTGAAGAGCTTACAGCCATCCATTGCAGCACTCCAGTCATGAGAGTCATTGTGCCATGTTTCTTTGATGGCAACGTAATCATAGCTATCCTGCTGCACAATGGCTTCCAGCTTCTCCTGTTTGTTGCCCATGCTGCATACATTGGTGTAGATGCAATTGAGCTGGGCTATTGTTTTCACCCCCATCCTCGGCATGCCACCGCTAGGCTCCTCTCTAGTGAGCTTGGCTATATCCCCTTTGCCCTTCAAACCTAGTTTAAAGCCCTCTTGATGAGCCCCACCAACTCATGAACAAGAATCCTTTTCCCTCTTTGAGATAGCTGAACTCCATCTGTCGCCAGCAGGGCCAGTGCCGTATAAACCTCCCCATGATCATAAAAAACAAACTTCCACTGATGGCACCAGCCTCTGAACCATGTGTTAATCAGGTGAGTTTTCCTGTTCCTTTCAGTATTCTTCCCTGCCACTGACGGGAACACTGAAGTAAACCACATGATGTGACACTGAAGTAAAGCACACACTAAGTATTAAATACAAAGCCATTTCAAGTAAAATATTCCCAAAACCCATCCTACGATCATTCCAAGCTCCTTACAGCAACTACACACACTCTGCACTCTCTTTTCCACCCTTCATGTGGACCATCCATAGCATTTCAATCAGAAACTTCCTATCCAAAACACATACCTCTTCCTCTACAGATCTGGGGAAAAATCAAGCCTTGAATGCACCTTCAGAAGGAGCATTCCTCGTCCCCTGCAGCCCCTGTTTCAGTAGTGTCCTTATCTATGCTGGCATAACTTCTATATGATGAACTGATACAGCTACAAAACAATAAGCAATAATAATAGCAATGACAACATTGAAGGTGAACTTACTAGATAGAGGCTGCTGCTGCTGTTGAGGAAAGACCTGGGAAAGCACCATCATAGTGGGAGAACATTTGCAACAGTTACTTGCAACGCAGATATATCACATGCTCCAGGTGTACACAAGTATTTGCAGGACAGCAGCAAACAAAGGTACCTAATGTATTGGCTTGTAAACTCGACGATTCTGAGTATTACCCCATTACTAGCTCCTACTACCTTGATTTGTTATCCACATTTACCCACCACAGGATCCTAGCACTTTGTTTCAGAGGGCACAGTTGGAGACCAAGGAAAATGCTAACAAAGCAGGACCCAACATGACTACTTAATTCTAATTTCACTCCAAGCTGGAGAGTTGTAATTTGATTGATTTTCAATTAAAGTCAAAATCAGAAGGATCTCTGACCTCTGAAATGTTACATGGGCAATTTTTGCTAAATTAGGACTCAAATCTCCATGAGTTGGATACATGCATGTTGTGCGACAGATATGTTTTACAACTGATACATTACTTAAAACACAGGCAGTATATGATATGGTTAAATATTTCAGTAAAACTTAAATAACAACCACAAAGCACCAGAAAAATGCTGTAAAATACCCATCAGGCTTGGTTCAAATAACAACACACAAGAAATTAGGGGGTTGAGGCTTGGAACTATCAGCAAATGCCTTAAAACCACATGAATTTCAGGGAATTAAAAAATGGTTCCAGGCTATACTTTGAATTTGGTGGCATCTATCACTATGAAGCAGGTCATTAACAATATTTAAAATTAATCTTCGTGTGAATGCATTGATGTTTTTAGTTGCACATTATATAAACAAAACCAACCATGGGTGAATTTGATGTTTTAATTTATGAAATGGCAACGGGAAGTCCTGCTTTGCTTATGCACCTGACCTTGCTATGCTCATGGTGTCTCTTCGCAAAATTGCTGAATACTAATTTTTAAGCATGTTGTCCTTCAAGCACTGTTTTAAGCACCCCCTACTACACGAACAGATGAAGCAAACTGCCGACAAGCTGCAGCACATGTAATACACCGAATGTGGTTAACAAACAGCATTTTGTAAATCCACAAAGGCCAACTAAGTCTCTGATTAAGTCAAGTGAAATCAGTATTTTTATGCCAGAATTACATTTATATCTGACTTCCTAAGTTTTAGGCTTCTCTATCCATTTAAACACAGATGTCTTGAAAAATTTCCTACCCTCTCCATGAAAATATCAGACTAAACTAAGCCTGACCTTGGAGAAAATTTGTGGAAAGGGAACAAAGCAGCAATTAACCCGTAAGAATTGCACTTCCATTTTCTACTCTCCCACTGCTGACTTTGTCATTCCTTTAATAACAGAAAGATTTTCAAAACTTCTAGTCCATTAACCAACAGCCTGTGGACACCAAGAAGCAGACGGGAGAAGGCACATTAAAATTAGGTTTTGTTCAGGAAGGAAAAAATAGAAAATGCTGCACAAAACTGTACAGACAGGAAGACGATATCAGTGCAACTCATAATCTGAGGCTTTTAAAAGTCTTTAAGGATGCTTCTATAGCTTTACAGGATTCAGGCTTTGGAGTCCTGTTGTTAACCAGGACTACTTTCTGGAGAATTTCTACTTTTTTTACCATGAAGGGATAAAACATATTAATTAAAATATCTAAAAAAATAATAGAGAATAATTCTTAATATCTGATACCTTAAAGCTAATAAATACAGATGCACTGAATTTTATAATCTAAATGTTACTTTAATACTTTACTGATTCAGTGTGTAATGTGTTGTATCTATAGATATTAAATTTTACTATCAAATCCACTAGAATAATTAATTTGTAAAAATGCTGTAAATTACATTCTTAAGGGACAACGTCTTACATTTCATCAGATTAATGCTCTGCCAATTTAATGTGTTCACTAGGAGTAGTAGTTTTCATAACAATCAACTGGCTCTCTGAATCCTCTTTTGGATGTTAAAAAGACATTATTTCTATTCCTAAGATCTTTGCTATTACTCTCTCCAGACATAGCCCTGCTCATAATATTAGCTAGCAGGAGATTAACGTAATATGCTAAATGGCTAATAAAATCTTTTATATGTTTTGTATTTATTATTTGAGAATTTCTTCTTTCTCTCTTTATCAACACAGTGCTGTGACAAAGATTTGGATGGTGATTCTATCAATTGTCTTGAGTTTGTGATGAAACATTAACTGAGATCTGTATTCACGTTATAATCTGACTCCACAGAATCTTCTTCTTGAGCTTCCTCTATGGAAATGAGAATGAAGAAATAGAAATTCCTCTGAGGTTATAAAGTTTCTGGTCTGATAGAGGAGAGAGGGAGAGAACAAGAACTGTTCTTCTCCCCACGAAGTCAATTCACACACATACAAAATCAAAGATAGGCAGCCCTGAAATGCTCAAGGTCCATTTCCTGCTCCAGGAGCGATTAAGGAGTGATTATTTATACAAATCTAAGCAGCACCCCGGGGATACAGCAAGACTACACCTTCCTGCAGTATGCCACAGCACAGTATTTCCTCAGACATCTTCACAGGAAAAGGAAAGTACAGATTCAAGTCTACTCAGGCCACAAAGGAAACTGCACGAGGCTTTCCTGCATCTGGATGCATTTCTTCCTCTTAAGGGATGGAAATAACATCAGTTCTCCTTCTTCTGCTTTTATACATATAATCCTTCTTTTTTTTTTTTTTTGTTTTTCTTACAATTTCATGAGGGTAATTTTGAAAATATTTTATTTTTTAATGAAAAAATGAAAGGAAATCAAAAGAAAACTGAAAGAACCTGAAAACTTTCATTTCAAGTTTCTCCCTCTCTCCCTTCCCAAACTCCCTTCTCCCACTCATATTTTGGTTCAGGTGTGAAATTACAGACTCCCAATGAGATTTCCCACTGTATTAACTTTAGCATCAAATATTTTAGAGTGGTTGCATTCCCTGCATGTCAGAGTAGAGAACAAACCCTATTAGCCTCATCCAAAGGCTCATGGCCCTACAGTTCAAGTTTAGAACTTTATTTTTCATTTCAATGACCAAATAAATTTTTGGCCCTCATTTACAAGGAAGCTGCATTTCATGCGTTTACATTTACACACATCTATAAAAAGTCCAAGATGAAACCTTTCTGGATGTTAATTCCAAAGCCCCATGCTCTAGGGAATCCCAGCAGAGCACAAGCAGGGGGACTGTACACGTGCCAGGAGATTAAGTACAAAAAACCCTACTGCCTATAACTGGAGATACATTTCAACTTCTAAGTTAGCATTTAGAGGGTTTCCTTCGCATATGTATCTGCTTCAGGAAATATGCTTTTTCCAAGGAAAGCAGACTATTGTTCTATCAGACAGAACGACATCCCTTGCCACTGACCCTGCCTTCAGCATCGAAAGTCTCAGAGCAGCTCTTGCATGATTAACAGAGCCATGAAGCAATGGCTGGTCTTAAGACTGCCTTAATTAACCCTGATTCCCCTCACCCGCTTCTTTTACCTTTGTGATCCAAAGATCTGAGAAAGCAGTTCCAATCCCCTTTCACACCTTCAGAAGTCTCTTTAAAAGGTGGCAGCTGATAGCGTCAAGTATCCTCAAATTAATCTAAGTAGCTTCATGGGGATATCCATTGCTTGGTCTTGGGACACCAATGGTCTCATTATTGCAGGACTGAAATTTCCACAGTGAAGTGCAATTGTAGGAGGACCCACTCTCAACCTCTGAAGCATCACTCTCTGTCGCAAGGACACAAAGCTACACGAGATGGAGAGAATTGCCTTTCTCCTCCCTAATCTCTGCAATAGCTGCTTGAATAGGAAAAAGCTCACAGTCCTCTTCCCCCTCTCTTTATCAAAGCAGAAGAGTCCTCTTCCCCCTCTCTTTATCAAAGCAGAAGAGAGCAGGATACATCTTTTGCTCCTTGCTCATAGTTGAATGGAGAAAAAGAATCAGCTGGATCCACACAGCTCAAACCCACTGCTGACAGCAAGAACATTGTTTTTCTCAATGTGAGGCAACCACAACCTGGCAGATTAATAGTCAGACAATACTTAACCAGTGACGCTACATACCAAGGGGCACTTATCTCGCTACTTATCCTCTGCATCAATAAATATCAGAGGTTATACATCCCTACAACAGACAGATTTTTTTCCATGAAAAGATTCATGTTACTCATTTAGTCACACATTTCTTCAACTTGTTAAATTCTATGAGGCACACAAATATGCCATTTATATATCAACAAAGGACTAAAGCAATTACAGAGTGTTTTTAGATTGTTATAGCACATACCGTATTATGCAAGTGAGGAACAATATATCAATCTCACTGTTCTCCTGGTTGAATACAAATGTAATATGTGTATAATCCAACCATTCATATCTCAGACAAATACTGTAATACTTACTTTGTCTATTTTGCTCTGCAATATCTTATAGCAGAATGGTATCACATACAAAAAATGGCATGGTATAGGCATTTATAAACACCAGCCTTGGAATATGTACATATAGCATGGTTTGGGGAACCATTCTTAACATAAACTGCAGGATATGTATGGGAAGATCACCTGCCAGATTATCCCAGGGGGAAGGGAGCTGGAATACTGCAGATCATTAGATATGACATACCCATCACCATTATGGCTGTGAAGAAAATGAGGGAAGAAGAACTGTCACAGGAGATGCTGCAGAAAGCACTCAGTAATACAGTATCATATATAGGCAAAAGTAAACAAAAACGAACCACCCAGTGTTCAAAGAATCCTAATGAACTTGAAAAATCAAGTGCCTGAAAGTTCAGGAATGTCAGATTTATGGTTGTCTGTGCACTTATATTTTCCACCCATCGTGCAGTCCTCTTCTGTACTACATAAAGATAACCCACCTGTCTTGCCACTTTATTTACACAAACACACAGAATTATCTCAAGAACTTCTTTGTTCACATTTTCAGTGTACGGTTATCCGTTTCACTGAATTTATTCTGCATTTACTACTAATTGACATGAAAGTCTCACATTCACCAACTTAATGATAATCTAAGGACTTTTAGTGATAAGCAAGAAACAAACATAAAAAATACATGCACAATCTCAGAAGCATTTCTCACTTTCTATTTTCTTTTCTCTCTCAAGTGGATTGGAACTGAAGTAGAGTAAGGATTTACTAAAGACACTGTTCTGCTAAGATGAATCATTTCACCACACTCTCAAACCTAATTAGCAATATGTTAGCGAGTGGAGAGAACAGATAACAGGCATCTAATCTGCCAAATGCTGCATCCACAGAGGCCCATTTATCTAACCTGCGTGGTGTTTGGTGAAAAACTGGACAGATTGGTACGCCCTTAGAGAAGACCGCCTTTGTATCAGACGTGACCTTGCAATTTCTGAAACACCAGGTTTAAGTTTCAAGTACTGCATATTTGAGTATAAAATACTGAGCTCAGAGGTAACATGAAAAATTGATTCACAGCGATGCATATTATAGTAAAAAAATAATTTAATCGGTCATTTAGGAGCCACTACTATCATTACCTCATGAAGGTGATTTATCTCTTCCAAAAATACTGGGTTTATAGTTTGGGACCCATTTTATTTCATATTTCAGTTAATGACCTTGGGATGAAAATAAAGATGCACTAATGCAGTTTGTCGAAGATACAAACTTAGGAGGCAGTCTTCCTAGAGGAGGGGGATTTGAATGTCCTGTGGGGGAAATGCATGATCTTGAAGTCCCCAGAAACAGAACTGGGTTGAATGTAATAGTCCAAAGGGCACATGGGACTAATAACAAGAATTCCTGGTATATACTGGGAGCTCATTAGTTGGAAATAGCAGCCTATTTTAGTCAGTCACAGGATGACTATGAGCCACTTAATTGAATCTGACCATGAAAAGGGCAAGGCAGGCTATATTAGTAAAGAAGGGGGAGTAATCATACCATTGTATAGCCTGTACCAAGACCTCATCTGAAGTATTTTGTATAATTCCAGTTATACATGTTCAAAAAAAAAGATGAATTCAAATTTGAACAGGTGCTGAACAGGACTATTACAAAGATCAGACATAAACCTCTGATGGGAGGAGACTGAAGGGACCTGTTTTTTTTATGCTGAAATATGAACCCCAGGAAGAAAGATGATTGCTTGCAGCAAATGCACTAGGGGCAAAAGATTTGTTAAATCTATGAGAGAATGTTGGTATTAGAACAAATGGGTAGAAACTGGTCATGAATAAATTAAGGATGGAAACTGGAAGAAGGTTTGTAACCATCATTACAGGAGTGTGGTCCTACAACAACCTTCCAAAAGGAGAAATTGGGGAAGGAAAATCTAATAGGTGGAACCTAACCAGCCTAGGTAAAAGACTGTATAATGTTACATGCCACAGCAGCAGACTGGATTTAGTGACCTCTAAAGTTCCTTAAAATACAATGTTTCTATTGGCTTAGCTGAAAGTCCTCACATCTCTGAAGAGCTGTTTGCAGGTACAAGCCCCACAGCCACTGCAGCCCATACAGTGATTAAGTTTATTTTAAACAGCCTTTTTCATTCTGAACCACATTTACACTTCAGAATAGCCATTTGTAAAACCTTAACGAGGCACAATTGTGCAGTCATACTTTCAGTACCCACAACAGAATTACAGTCTTGCAGTTTAAGATCAGATTCAGTGTCATAAGCTATCTACATCTAAAGTGTACAAGTCCGAAGTGCTTTGCATCTAGTGGGCATGCTTGGCTTTTAAATCTGATATCTTTTTTGAAGCAGCCAGCCCATTTCAGGAAAAATTGATACCATAAAACAGAAGTCATCTTAACCTGTAAAAGGGAGGATGCTAATAGCTAGGACAATGACCTCTGGGTATTATTCTCTATTTAATTGTTTACTAAATAAAGCCTATAAATAAACCAAAAGTGTGAGAAAAAAGAAACTCTCCCAGCATGATATATGATAAACAATAATTCCATAGTAAATCATTATCATCAATCTCCTCTTGCTTAACCAGTTACAGCAGGTGCACTTACAGGCTCTCATAATCCAAGCTAAGCAGTCTATATATAACTAAAATTTGATTAATGCCAATTTCCAGTACTATTCCTTTTTGTCTCACTAACATAGCTTTTTGTGATTTTCTATGTTTCTGCTATATAAAAGTTCTTCCAGATAAAATATGATATGTCAAGATAGAAATAGTTTCACACAATTGTTAAATGGAGTAATTTGCTCAGTTATGAGTTATAATACAGGAGGGAGAAAGAAACTTCACAACCTCCTGTAATATTAAGATTTCTAAATGAGCATTTCCATAATGTTGACTGAACCTTCTAAGTATTTAAAGATGTGAACAGTTAATATCGCAATGTTTAAAAGGCATCAGTTAGTCAATGTTCAAATTCAGAGACCATTAGAGAACTGCCTCCTCATGTAGAAGAAAATTCATAGCAGCCTAGGTAACTTCTCAGGACACATGGCTTTACTAAAGAGTTGTTTGAAGTGTTGTGCTGTCTGTACAACACTTCTATAAACACAATGGGAGAAGATAAGCACTCAACAATTTAGTTCAACAACAAAATAACTCCTTCTAAAATAGCTTTGTTGGAAACACTGATTTTAACTCTATGGAAAGAGTTTGTCACCCCATTATTAAGGCCTGCCAGAATAAAGTAAATAATGACACAAAAGCTGGAGTTCTCAATATTAATCCAAATGTAAATTTTCAGCAAAACTATTCTCTACTCAAAGAGTAATTCTTTTGTTAGAAGAAGATACAACATTTTTCATACAGCACAAACCACTTTAATTCTTTTTCTAAGTGTAAAGTAAAGCTATTCAGTCAAAGCCAGTCGGTACCTCCAAAATGCAAAGTCACATCACACAGCTTCAGAATACACTTTGAAGGCACATTTGGAGCTTTACCTAAAACATAACTGCATATATATAGCCTGTGGCTCTTTTATTGGGAAGGCTAATGTTTCCATTCATCAGAACACAGTAAAACATTTTAAAATACTAAATCACTAAACAAATATTACTAGTATAGTTAAATAATACATAGTTTCTTGATAGAGCAAGCCTTCAAGCACTACCTGAACCAAGGGCACATGTCTCTTAAAGGAGACAAATCATATCAGCTAATTTTTGTATACAACAGTACCCAATATGAATATTTTTATATATTAAAAAATCTGTATATATGGTGAAACTTCATAATACTCATAGGAATGTGTACATGGCTGTGATTCTGAAGAACTGGGCTGACTTTTACAAATTGAGATCAAATCAATACATTGGAAAAAATACAATTAACTTCACTGGATTTGCTCAACTACAGAAATGATGGGATCATGTCAAATACATGCCTGCCTATATAGAATTAAATGATGAGCTGATGGTAGCAGAGGTTCACCCTAAACTCCAAATTACACTGCAGTTGCAAGGGTTGAATGCTACCCCTATAATCATTACAGTTTTGCCAAACTGTCTTGGCAACTTACTAATAAAGACATAAAATACATTCACTTGTCACAGTGACTGATGAAAATACTAATGGCATTCTGCTTACTTATTAAAAAAATTACTCTGCCTCTTCAGGCAAGTTGAATTTTATGAAACTGAGTTATCACAATGTTATTGTCCAGTTTCCATATAAAGGATCCCTTTATATGTAAAGACTATCAAAACCCGAAATTATTAGGTGAACAGTGGATGTAAAGAAAACTTGCACCTTCCTGATATGTCTTATATCCTCCAAAAGTGTTGTCACAATAATTTAATGACCCATCAGATGTCCTTCACAACTGCTCTCTGCTTCAATGCAATACTGTCAGCATCTCCCCACCTCAACCCACCTAGCTGACACCTTTCAGCTTTTTTCCATTTTCTTCCAAATAATTTTGGGCAGGAGTATCTGCGTGTGCACAGATTGTCTAGATATTGAATCTGGGCCAAATTAACTTGAATTTCTCAAGTTTATGCTGCCAACCTTCCCCAAGCAGAAAAGTGGGGGGAGAAGGGGTGAGAAAAGCTCATCAGCAGCTCTGCTGAACTGTTGCTTTTCATGAAACTTGTGAAACACACTAATGAACATACGGACAAGCAGCAAAATAGTGTACGTCTCATTTAATGAGAAAAATAGACGATACAGTTTACAATTGGCCAGACCAACTCAAAGAAGCAGAATTTCTAAGAACGGTATGCTGTATTTATTTTGCCATTTGTGGTCAAAATTATTTAACCCTGATAACTTAATTTACATTTATTTCTTATCTATGCTCATTTTTTTTTATTCTCATGCCTGAGCTTTTTTTCCCTATTTTAATTTTAAGGCACAGCAGGGTTCCTGCTCTGTTCCTAATAGCTTTCCCTGACAAAAGAACACATGCCTATAATACAATAGTGAAAAAATTATAAGCAGAAAGCAACTAAACCAAAGCAAACCAGCACCCAAACATGCACACGTATCAGCTGGGGAATTCTCGCTGGCTTCAGCTGCTGCTAGCTTTTTCTTTGGCAGCTTTCTGTTCCCCTGAAAAGCTCCAACCTCATTTAAAACCTGGCTGAGTACGTTCAGCAGTAATTCCACTTTCTGTTAGTTTTAAGTGGCTAATAACAGGATGTTTCCATACAGATGCCTGGCCAGATGTCTGCGGTGGCCCAAAGCACGACTTCTGATTCACTTGAGGAACTGGTCCCAGAAAAGTCAATTTCAAGTCCCTATGACAGTGGTACCCCAAACAAATTAAGAGAGGCAAAAGCATAGTCCCTCATTATACCACAGGCAAGCAAGGCCCCTAAAAGAGCTTCTAGGTCAGCTGTGCTCGAGAAGAGAGGATTCTTCTCCAGAGGAAGGTTCTCCGACTCCTCTAGAAACTTTAAGTCCTGCTGTTGTGTTTATGCAGTACAATATAGCTACAGTAGACCAAATAGTCTAGTTTCTATATTCTGCCACTAGATTACTATATATCTACACTAGACAAAGAGCTGGGAAGTTTATATTGCAGTATTACAGACTGACAAACAAAACACAAATATATGTTTCCATGTGAAATGTATCTATTCCAGTAATAAATTTTATGGTGCATCATCTACATCAGCCATTTCTCAGACAGCCACTATAAAAGCACAAATTTAGATTAACTTGAAACACCTGCACTTGAAATTCCATACCAGCAGCAAGTGGATAACATAAGAGGAAAGGAGTCTTTCATGTTAATAAACAATGTAATGGAACTGATACGATGTGTGGCTATTGTCCTTTCAAGTTGCTTTGAGAACATCTACATAAATTAAATGCTCCTGTTTTCATTATCAAATCTCTGAGGTTATGATATGCTGTATTTTATTAGTTCAGCAGCCTCATTCAAATAGTAGCTAACTAACATGATCCTTGCAATTAGTACCTTATGTACATTCCTGAACCAAATTCCTCCCCTGGGATTTAAAGAAAAACCAGGGTCTCATTTGAGTCTCTTGTAATTCAGCTACATGCTACACTTTTACAGCTATGCAAATTAGCTTCAAGGAAAACTCTGATGTACAGCAAAGAAAGAGGTCTGAAAATTAAAATACTGCAGGAGAGAAAATATTTAAAATTTCCTTTACATTTTTTCTTTTGTTTAGCTAATCCCTAAAGGCATTAGGGCAGCATGTTCCATCTTGAAAGTCCCCGTAGAATCATGTACTATTGAGCATAACTACAAATGTGATGCTTTGAGCAGCCAGATAATGGTTTTTAATTGGCTCATCATTGCAGCTTCAGCCCAAAAGCACAAAAATGAATTTAGAACCCATATTAACAGGTGATAATTAAATTATGGGGTCCACATGCTTAATATATTGGAATAAGGCAGATGAGGCAACTAAGACCATTAACTTTAATAATGGAAATCAGTATCTACCTTAAGCAGTATTTTATAGCACATTAGCAATGGTTGATTAGTGTTAAATCATAAAGCAAATTTTGTTTTCTTACTAAAGCTTTTTTTCACATATTCTATTCTGTACCTGTGTATTTAGTGTGCACACTAAACTGAGGATGCCCATTTAAACCATTGGGCAAATGAGCAAAAACCACAAGCAAACCAGCTAATTAATTTGTTGAGATGACTTGAGTACTTTATTTGTTTCTTAAGTTATTTATTATCCCTTAATATTAAAGCATATGTAGATTGAACAACAAGTACAGTGGGAAACTTTTGAATCAAATAGTTTTAGTAAAAGTATTCATCTTTAATTCAGTAAGGTCTGTAATTCAGATCTTCCATTCTCCCTTGGTGAAGCAGAACTACCTGGGTGCACTCTTCTTACCACTGTAAGAAAGGATGTCATACACAGATTAACCCTGCACTTCCTTAGAGCAACAAAAACAAAGTTTGGTGATGTCTCAGCACCACTTTAACTTGACAAAAGAAAGTGCTGTTTTCTCTTTTCCCGTGTTTTCTTTTCCACGCCTTTACACCTGAGGAGAGAGGCAGGCTTTGAATTTTCCTGGCTTCTTTAGACAGGCACTCCACTATATGTCTTTTTCTCCATCTCCACCCTCTTCTCCATTCAATTTACCTTATCTAAGGCAGCTCTTTCTCCTCAATCTTGCAAAACTCTGTATCATCACCTATTCGGAGTTTCTCATGACTGCTATCTCCCAATTAAAGCTTTCATTCTGCTTGCCTTTCTGCTGCTACCTACACTCTTTTGTCTTTTCTGCAGTCTATCCTGTCAACTCATTCTTTCCCTTTACACCAGAGTGCCAGGGTTCCTTTTCTACTTCTATATCTGCCTCTTCAGCTTGAGCTCAGCCATCAGGTTCCCCTATTACCACTCCTTCTTACAGAGTGTGAGCTATCGAGTGCTTTAGGAAACTCAGCTCTTCTGTGGGACTTCTCTCCATTTGCAGTGTCTCTCATTTCTGCTTTTCTCTTCCTCTTCAAGGTTAGTTTTGATCAGCACTTATACCTTCCATGCTATTGAGGATTTTCAACATTCAGCCTCCATCTGAAATAACCTTCTTCAAAACCTAGCCATTCATTCTCTGTTACATTCTTTTCCTGCCTTTTAACTTTTTCAAACATCTTTCATCTGGATGAACATATATGAATTCCTCTCCTCCCTATAAAAAACAACATAAAAATGGTCCATGAATCTATAGAGTAAAGCAGCCATAAATTTACTACAGAGCTACTCATTCCCACTAGTGGATCCAGGAACATACATAAATTAAGCCATAGAGGAGAAATATGGAGGTGTAACCACTTGTTTAGGCAGCTATGTATTAATTCAGAAGCCTGGGTACCTAACTCTTTGAATGAAAGCACCTATTAAGCTTGAAGGATTGAAATAATCTGTGGACCATGAACCACAAGGTTATCACTGGCCCTCAGGGAATATATTCCATAACTCTTTTCAAAGGTGCATGGTTTATTAATACCTACTCTTAATATCCTAACTACTGAAGTCAGACTTTACGTAAAATGCAGAAGCCAGAGGTAAGAAGGTGGAAACGGTACTTCAGAATACGAAAATCAAAATCTTGAAGCAATTACCTAGAAGTCAAATGTGATCCACACAAGTTTCTTATGACATCATTGCCATGCTACTCTTATTTAACGTCTAATTCCAATGGAGTGCCATTAAGCAACTGAACAATGATTGAGCAAAGATTAAACAACTGAACTAAAGAAACAAGGATTCTTCAAAAAACAATAACTCCTTTCAAACTGCAAGTCAAATTTTATATCCAAACAACATGAAATAGTTGCGACACCTATGATTTTCACTGAAACTGAAGTAAAACAAACGCTTAATATGCTTGATGCAGCTGTGGTGAAGGTTAAAGACAGAACAGATATTGAATGAAAATGAAGATTGTCAGTTATCTAACAAAAATTAGGTACACATATGTGACCATAACACACACTCGTGGCTATAAATTGTACTCACCCCAATGAATTGTACCACTAAGGTTTTACCATATTTGAGCCCAGCAATATTGCCTTATTTTAATGTAGATAATCCCAAGGGAGTGCTCATAACACCTCTGTTTGGCACCACTGTTTATCATCTTTATAACACATATTTTGCAGACAATCTATTTTAGATCTGTTAGAAAGACTTACTTTTTTATTGATAATATTTCTTATATATCTACATGTAAAGCCACTTGATTTTATTATCATGAGTTCAACTTTATAGGCCTTAAAGGGAGAATAAAATGATAATGGGTATATTTCAATAACCTATGAGAATTATTAAAATATATTCCCTATAAGTCATGGTACTACAGTTTTAACATCCAATAGCTCAGAACCTACCATGAATTGAAAAGAATGACTTGCAATACTAGAAAACAGCTCTATTGATTAAGCTTTTAATGGCTCACAAAATATTGGCTCTTAGACCACTGAGTAAGACAAAATAAGACAAAAGCCTTTTAGATTTTTTTTTTTTCAAAGTGCATATGGTGCGAGGGGAAATAAATGTTTCTGTTTTACAGGGTGATGCTTCCACATAACACTGAGTCCAAATCAAAATGAATAGTGACGAGAATGATGGTGTGGCAGTCAAACATGCATTGCAAATGAAATTTATCTCATGGTTCCACAGTCTGTCACAAAAATCCCACTGTCAAACACACAATGTATGCACAAAGCATATCCCATGTGCTGAGTATCCTTCAAAAACACTGTCATACTCAACACTGAGATGGCATTTGTATCAAACATGCAGAGAAACACAGCAGAGAAAATAATTCTGAAAAAGTATTTCAAAATGTACCAGTAAAAGCTTGGAAACAATGTTCATTAAAGAACCTCGAGGTACTGTTAAAGAAATTTCTTTGAACTTCCATCAGCAGCATTGAAAGGTCTTTCAATGAAACTACTCTGTAGTCATTGTACCATTCATACACAGAGTATCGTACATGCTACCATGGTCTTTTGTGACCCAGTAAGAAATAACAGCAGTGTGGGGCCCGTAATACTTATGTGAAATGACAGCAACACAGAACTCACTGAATTCTTCTGCAGTTTTGATAGATTTTGACAGCAGTGTCATCTATGCTACTGAGAGACATATCTAGTTGTTCCATGGTTTTTAAAATGCACTTCTATTCTCACTTTGTAGAAGTCTTAAATACACAATGTTCAACCCAGCATTGAGAACTCCAAGTACTCAAATAAAAATGATAAAATAATAACGTATTCAGAATTCCATTTGTTTAACTTCATTACTAACTTTTAGGAACACGTTCTTTTGGTTTTCTTCAAATCCATAGGAATTAGACATCTTATTCTTCTTAAACAAAGGCTGAGTTTTTAATGTGTGTACCTATGTACTAAAGCTGCACATGCATGCACACACACAAGAAGTATGAGAGTCCCAATGACACTTGAAGATTTGTCAAAGTTGTGTATACATGCATACATCTTCTCCAGCTAAACAGTAACAGAGCTTAAAAAAAAAAGTTAAAAAAAAGTTCAGGAGTTGTAGCAAACAAGATCAAATGAATAAAAAAAATCAAGTGTCAAATAATGTGGAGTGAAATGTTGTTACTTTTGAAGTCCAGCAAATGCGCTTCCTCTCAAATGCTGCAAGCAACAGTCTCAGGTTGTTGACAAATTCATCTAATTGAATACATTCTTTGCACTTGCTGTTCAGGAAATATGTTTTTAATTCAGAGTCAGCTCTGGTGAAATATCACATTAAGAATTCCTGTTGCAGCTATGCATGGAGCTCACATAAATAGAAAGAGGCCAGGCAGACCTCTGTTTGCATGGAAGTACCCGTGAGTGGAGGCAAGATTTGGCCACTTGTGAAAACAGAATGTGGGATACTCCATTGGCCTTTTCAGGGGAAAAAGGAGTACTACTAATCAGCTCCACAAGCCCTTTATTTTTGATCTCTTTATTGCAGATTCCTCTTCACAGGACCTTCCATCAACATTGCAAGGAATCTGGAGAGATCTCAAACCTCCTGCACAGCCTTGGGACAGCAAATGCTGGAGCATATGAAACCTAGCAGGGAAGAGTAAGCAGCTACAAGGATAACAGTAGCAAAGAGAAGAAGAGCTAAGGGATATATTTAGATAAATGGTTCACAGATATAGTATCATGGAAGGAATTCAACGCCACGTGTCTCACTGGCTTTTGTTGAATCAATGGATCTTGCTGTACACAGCATATTATTTCCTCTGTGCAGCTTTTTACTTTGGTTCTTAATAATCTGAGACTCATCGTCTTCTTCTATTATCACCTAATATTGCTATTATTGATTTATATAGCACTGCCAGACAGAGAATTTAACAGATGGAGATGATTTCAATAAAAGCTTTTATTATAATGACAGTATATAATTGTAAAATAAAATTTAAGTTTTCATTTCAAAACATTAAACAAATGGAAAATGAAGAATTCATATTTATGAAAAAAGGAAATTGCAGTTAATACGCAAAACCTTTACAAATCATTACACTCATAAGTTTAGAAGTGGAGAATCCCTGGCAGCAAAATGTGTGAAGACAGAATGTTTATTTATTAGTGTTATTTTTAAAAGGATGTTCCAAGTCAAACTCGACAGCTTGTTTACAGTGGGGTCCTGCCCAAGGGTGGCTTAAAAGATATTAAACAGGCATACAACCAAAATATCATGTTACTGTACAAGATACAAGTTTGCCTGTGGCTTGATTTTACCATGACTGCTTTAGCAGTATCTATTTTATTTTTTCAGGAAACACTAATCTGTTCTAGCTCCCCCTCCCCCTAAAAAGAAAAAGAAATGGAAGACAAAACCCTTCACATGTATATGAGTGTGTATATATATATATAAATATATATAATCCTAGAATCCATAGAATGTATACACACACATATTTCTGTTTGAATGAACTAATGTGATAATGCATAGAGTCCATGCCAAGTGTTGCTACTGTTTCCAGGTGTTGTCCTTCTTCACAGAACATCAGCTTTTTCATATCTATAATTTTAAGGAAAACCAAAACTTTGAACATCTTTCCTGATTTTCAAAATGGGTCTTAAAAGGATGGTGATTTCATTATGAAATAGTAAGTATTTGGTAGCCCTTCTCACCACACAGGTTTGGGAGGAACATCTTTGAGAAGGGATGAATTTCCAGCAGGCAATACTCTTTGTAACATCATATAGGTGAGAGCTATTTTGGAAATACTGCAGCTCTCTTGTTTCTGAGGCTAGCAACATCAAGTTGGAAACTGAGAGTGTGCTAATGGGAAACTACCATGCCAAACCTGACAGAATTACTTTATTTTAGAAAAGCTTGTCTTTAAGGAATATTTAAGTCATCATAGAAATATTTTTCCTATTTTACAAAAATAAAAGTGTTTTCTTAAGAGCTCTAACACTGTTAAGACTCTCAACAGGAAAAAGAAAAATGAATTTGTAGAAGATACCTCCCTGACCCCAGGACCTCCAATCTAAACTGGCCTCAACTTTAGATTATTTTAGAGCTGCAGCTTCTGAGCAAGTGTTTGTCTGAGCAGAGCTTACTAGAGGCTGATTATTAAAATACCACAATATTTGCCCAGCGCTGTGAATGCCTCATCCCAACATCATGCCACATGCTGCTTGCTGAACCTTCAGATGAGACACAGGGAAAATATTATGGCACAGTAGGTAAGTTTAATATTACTACTTCCTAGTTTTTTGAGGTATGGTTAAGCAAAATCAAGATTCACTTCATGTAGATGATGTTACATAAATTGTAACATGTGCCAGGTAATTTTTGTGTGCACATATGGTGCACACAACATTCACTATAACATTCAAAATGGGGCTGGTCTACAGAAGAGAAAAAGTGAAAAGGAAATTGTGTATCGGAACTTCTAAACCACCAGGACTACTCCATATGTCTGTGGAAATACTGGATGTGATGCGCAAATCCCCATAGGGCTTGAAAATAAAATACATATATGAAGCCATAGATGGTGCAGATTATATTAAAAGATAGGCAATAATGAATGCTTTGTATACAAGGACTAAAAGAACATTTCAGACAAAATTTTGCCCTAAATTACTTTTTAATCAGCATCACTGAGGTAAATGGAAATACACAGGTATAACTGAGGCATAATCTAGCTCCTTGTAGCTATGTTTGGGTTTTTCATTTGAAGCTGAATCTAATTTGCAATATTAAAATAGTGGTAACAGTCATTTACAAAACGTAACGAGAAGTTTACAGTGCCCCAACCCAATAATAATGTTTACCAAAGAATTAGACAATTCACATTTAAAAAATGGGTTTTGCATCCTAGATCAATTTGTAAAGATGGCAATTTCTACTTTGACAATAACAAAGAGCTTTCCTGAACTATCATTTAATGGTGGTATTTAGATGGAGCAATCTTTTACGCGGCACTGGAAGTTTACGTTGAAAACATGGCCTGACATGCCTCCATTTCAATGGTATGCTGGCACTCATTCTCATTTTTTCCCTGCTTTTTTGTTGCTGCCTCCAGTTTGCCAGTACAGGGAACCGATCTAGCTCAAAAATAACCTCCCCCCGCACTGTAATTTGGCTCAGGTCCCTGATATGGTTCACTGCATGGCTGCACAAATACTTCTACCAACACAACCAAGGAGCTACAAGGGCTGTATAAGCCTGAACTGCAGCCAAAAACAATTACATGTCAAACTACGGTCTACCTTTGAGCAGGCAATTTTAATGTCCTAGATGTAAAGGATGTTGAGAGGTCTGTAAATGTTATGATTACATAGCTAGCTAATATTGATTTATGTTGTCTGCTGTAAGAAGCGTGTAAGGGGTTAATTTAAGTGCATGATTTAAAGGGGGTGGGCACAACAGCCTCATATGGGCCCATTTGAGAAAGCAGATTTCACTGAGTTTTGAAGTTTTACAACTGTAAATATTTCATATACATGAACTTTTCAAGTCTGGCTGAGTTCTAATACAGACCAAGCCAGAAGAACCCCAGCAGCAAGGACTTGTACAAAGACTTTGCGAATGAATAAAATGCCTAGCCTTCAGAGACAATACTAGGAGGCTGACAGTGAACAGCGTGGCATTGGAGAAGAATGACACCTTTCCCAATACTTTTCACCATTTTTTCTCGATCACAGTTCCAAATCGCTCTCCTGAATCTTTTGTGAGCAAGAAGCCAGGGTAGAAAAGTGACCCTTTACTAAACTAACTCAAAAACCCCACGAAAGCAAGTTCATGTCTTACTACCAGGTACTAAAGAATCCACACAGAGAAGAGAGTTGGTTAATGTTACTATCTACTGTTCTTCTGTCACTCACTTCTCTGACATCAAATCCTCATCGGAAATAAAGAACACAAAGGGAATTACTTGCTCTTCTCCATGCTTGTTCCTCACTAATTCTTCTGGTGTGCACTTACTGTTGGGTCTAAATTGCATTATGGAGGAGTTTCATAAAGGTTAACTTTAGTGTACGGAGATTAGTTTTCCTTTTCAATTAGTGGTTAAGGACTCAAGAGAACAATTGATTTGGACACCTGCTCTCTTAAATTGCCTTTTGGATGTATCTCTCTTTTCACTTGTTCTAGAGAAAGACCAAGGGATAATCTACCCAAGAAAGGCTATCCACTAGCTCTACCCATCACCATGTCACCATGTGCTGCATTATGGAGCAAGTATAGTCACAAGTCCCAACAGTTAGCACTTAAAAATAATCCTAGGGCCCAAACAAATGGTAAAGGAATCACAGGCTCCCCCCACTTCAAATACAGAACAGCATCTTCTCTCCAGAGAGAACAATGTATGTCTGCTCTGTGAAGCACAGGACGCTGAGCAAGTCCCTGCAGGTGGCTGCGCAGTGAGCTAAGGGTATGAAATTGCAGCTCGCGTACGAAGTGTCAGGAAATTTGCAAATTCACAACGTTGACTACTGTGCCTGGGCCCCAAAGCCCTGTGAACCCAACATGCCATGGAGCCGGTGCAAGGCGCATCGCCTCTCCAACACCACCTACTCTGGAAGTACAATACAGCACTTCAGCACTATCTACTTGGGTCACAGCTGACGGTTTTAGAGCCTAGATATTGTTAACTGGAATTGCTGTGTTTGCTCCGTGTGGCAGAAATGGATCTGAACAGTTTTTTCCTTTTATAAATTCTATCTTTAGCGTGCGTTTGAAAGATGGTATTTCCTTAATCTAAAATGATCACAGGTAGTACATCTCTGTTAGTTTCAAACGTGAGAGCCAAGATTCATGATACCATGGTTTAATGCTGCTCTTATCAGAAACCTGCAGAGATTAGAAACTGTAAGAAAAGCATTGATGGACATTTTCAGGCTTTCTGGATTAGTTTGGCATTAACCACTGGTGGCTTGCTTTCTTTGACAACTCTTTTATAATTGGGCACAGATGGATGAAAATACACTACAAACGCAGTGAGATTTTCTTTAATCATTAATTTTCACTTAATTTGCCAGATGGCTTTGGTTTCCAGTGTACACTTTATTCACTGTTGTGTCACTTGCAGGGTAAGTTTTACTTTTTTTGGTTAATGTCTCCTGAAATCCTTATTTTATTATTGTCTTTTGGTGTCTTTCTAAAACCTCAAGAAGATGAATTTGTGTATTTTTTTTTATTTTACTGTTAATTTCTTGTAAGTACTTCAGGTTTTCCTCTCAGAAACAGAAGACTTTTACACTACCAATAAAGTTTTAATATTGAAAGTTAAAATGTAATATGTGACTTTCCTAAGCTTGTGTATAAAATGTGACTCTAAAAGTAGCCTGACATTTAAAGTGTACATACCTTTCCTAATCGTACATGTGTATTGTTTATGAAAATGGAGCATTTTCATTTACACACTTGCATTGCTTTTCCCAGGTACTCTTCTCTGCCCTGCCCCACACTATTACTGTTGAATTCACACCCCTTTGTGAAAGCATTTGAATGGAAAAATTAAATATTCTGCTCAGAAAAAGGTGTTTCTTAAGCCTGCACTTATTCCACAGTTAGGAGTGACTTCAGAAATTATTTGTGTTTCATGTCAATTAATTTTCTGAGGCTTTGCTCATTCTTCACATAAACCAAGATGCTCCTTTATAAGCTTTTCATTAAAAGTCCTTTTCTTTAACCAGGATGACAAGACGCCACTGTTCTTTTGGTTAAAAAGGGAGACAGCTGTTTAAGTAAGTGAAAAACTTCTGACGTTGAGCTACGCATATTGGAGCTTCTTAGTCTTTTTATAGCCCGAGATTTACTCTGAGCTATATGTTGCTATACTTTCCCATAGGACGATGTCTGGTTCTGTGAGAAATGTGTTGGACACCAGAGAGGGCTGCATGTGGAGTTAAGAGCTTCTCATCATAGGTGAAAGCAGCAGAATCTTTTAAGAAGTGTCAAGTCTGATAAGCAAAAGGACTAAAGGAAATGCTAAATTTGAACCTGCACATTTTCCTGCACTTGGAGTTCTCCTCTGTGTTTATACAACCTTGGTTTGTTCTTAGTGACTCTTCCTTCAACGGGGCACTGATGAGATTATGTCTGAAGGTCTTTGTTATGCTTTCTGCTGATACATTGGATGTAACATTATTCTGAACTGATGAATGAAGGCAGAAAGAAGAATGGAGAAAGTGTTATACGGATATGAAACGGAATACTCAGAAAACAGCCCCAGGCAATAAGAACAGGGCAGGGATGAGTGAACAAAAGAACAAGGTTATCTACTCTCATATGTTAAAAATTCTCAGGGGGCTTTAAAAAGCCAAATCAGAACAAGACAGCAACAGAAACAACAAAGGAAGAAAGGAAAAATTCCCCATTTCTTTCCTGTCTGCAAATGTTACTTTCTCTTCCATTGCAGCAATGGATGCCTTTACAAGAACAAAGGGAAATGAACAGGAGGTGTAGTTAGACTTTCCAACACTTAAACAGTTACAAAACTTTTTTTTTTTCCCTAGAGAAAGATGATTCAAGTTTCTTAATACATGGTATTTAACTTAAATAATACAGGAGGCAATGCAGCTACAGCACGTATGGATAGCCAAGACTCTTTTCACACAAAACTGGCAGGTAAAGTAATTCTGTAGAGCAGTCTGCCTGTTTAGGAATATAGGCAGCTCTCAAAATGAAGATGAAATCTGAACAATATCAAAATATAGTGTGTGCATTTCCACTGAGATTCTGAAGGCCTTTACTGGAAATTCCCCTTTGATATGCACTCATATTTATAATAAGAAAACAAACTCTCTTATTTGATGAGTTAGAATTACAACTATGAATGCAAGTTTCTATTGATTGTCACACTACCTTTTTTTTTCAGTTTCTTTTTGACAAAAAATAAAATCACACCAAGAAAGCACCCCCCAATATAATCACTAACACTAAAATTCTGGTGAAATAATTCAAATTAATGCCTCTGTAAAATTTAAATAAACATCAGAAGTTTCCGAATGCTATAAAGAAAAAAAAAAAAAAGACAAGCTCTTGCATGCAGAATCCAAATGGTACAGGCAGCTCTATCAGTTGTACTAGTCAAACCATGTCAAAACATACTGGATCCTGTTGACATCAATGGAAGCTCCACATGCAGAACTGAGAAGACCTTTTGGCATCAGACTGCAGTTGATGGCAAATGTTTACGTCATTTTAGTCACATCTGATACATTCATGGCAGATATGGATTTCAAGGTATGTATAAATCAAGAATAATGAGTGCTGGGTGTGACACTTCAAGGAAGGGGATTAATAAGTGTAAGAAATGCACAACTGAATTTAAGTAGTTTGGCCTTTCTTTTTAATGAAGAGAGAAAATTTAAGGCTTAGCAAACTAACAGAATTTTTATTTGACTAGTATTAGCTTTAAATAGAATGGGTTGTTAGCAATGGCATTTAAGAAAAGGGAAAAACCAGAGTTAGTGAGGCTTAAAAACAGCAATGGAGTAGAATATGTTCCAGTAAGAAAGCATATGAATCACAGAGAACTGCTTTCTGTTATAGCAACAAGATCAATTAGATCTGCAACAGCTGAAAACCATTAACTGCTGTTGGCTGCTGTTAGCTTAATGGGTTTTTTTCTGCTCAGTATTCTGGTGTCAGTTTATCACTTTACTACCCAAACAGTTCTGCCTGAAGCCCTGGTAATCTTAAATATAGAATTGTTAGGAACAAAAGAAAATCTCACAGCATACAAATTGAAGTATTAAATATTACTAACCTGTTTATAGATTAAACATAGCTTCAGCTGCCAAAATTGTTCAGTACAGTATCAGAGATGTCTTTGTTTTATGTTTTCATTTTTTATTCTGTGAGAGGCAGAGACGGCTGCCTAATTTTAGTCATGTTAATTAATTTCTAGCCAGACATATAAGGGGGAAAAAATTGGGGCAAGGAAAGCTTCCCTAGAGCAGCCAGCAATAGCACTTCTTTCTTCCCCCACTTTATGGAAAGTAATCATAATTAAGTTTGTGAGACTGCTGTTCTTCTCATTGTCCCGGGCTTCCTGCACCATCCCCAAAGTTCTGTACCAACTGCGCTTCATCCTTCCCTTTTTCAAATTAGCAATGCGTCACCTTCTCTAAAACCATGGCATCTTTTTTACATAGTTTATGTACGGCACAATTTATTAGTTTCTGATTTTCAGAAGAGAAAAATGGTATGTCTTTTTTATGTTTTCATTTAAATATTCATAGCAGAACATTCAAAGTGACAGGCGGTCTTCTTCTAGATGAGGTTTGTTTTCTTTTGCTCATTAATGGCTCAACCTCAGGCAGCATTATTTCTGTAACTTGTCAACTCAGTTTTCTCAGTTCAGTGCTACTCCCGTTCTTCATCATCTTGGTGGCTGCTTTTACAGGCTTTCAAATTGTTGGGTGGGAAATATCTGGAACACCACTGCTTACCCTGGGCTAAATTAATGCCTCCCATATGAGGAGCCATGTAAGCAAATGTGGGGGATATTTTGGTAGCAGGGGGTACGGGAAATGAAATGCCAACACTGATTTACGTTCACAGGGTTCAATTAAGAGATAAGCCTGTCTGCTTCAAACAATGAGGTGTGGTGAAGAGATCCACAAGATAGTACCAAACCAACAAGAAGTGTTTGCACAGGACATTCAGACACTATGTTGACCTATCCAGGGTCCATGTAGTACAACAGACCCCAGCTTTGATTAAGAGGCAGCACAGCTAACATTAGTGTGATGCCACACTTCTTAATAGATTGTGTGTTTTAGGACTTCTCAGTTTAGGTACCCCCACTGCCTGCAGTTTTGGAGTAAGTCACCAGCAGTTTGTACAGACCTCTGGTGTCCAACATAAGTGTGCTTGGGTGATAGACCCTGCAGAAGGGATATGCTTAACATCCCTATCTTCATCTTGGCACAATCACATTATGACTCCTTCTGACTAGGAGGGCAATAAAAAGCTGTTTATCATCTTCATCAAAACTCTCTCCATCCCATTCTTATGCCTCAGACAGAGCTCCCTCTGTAGTTAGGATGGGACTGACAAGTACAAACATCGGAGGTGTGCTTTCAAGCTCTTAATGCATATGCATTTAAAAGAATATCCTGCAGCCTCTCCTTCACTGCATCATTTGGCTGTTTGGCTTCATCAGAATATGTGAGTACCTATAACTCAGCAGCAACTGTACGAAATTATAGACGATCATGTTGCCAAGAGCCACCTGTAAACACAAAGAGGAAATTGGCAGCAAAAGACTCTACCCTACTCTTTCGTGCATGAATAATGACAAATAAAAAACAAAAAATCACAGTATTTCATGATAATTTATATAGCAGCTATCCCATATTTCTTCAGTTGTCCTAACTAACATTCAAACTTACAATGCTATAGCTTCACACTTCAATGCCATTTAGTATTTGCCTGTGTCTTAAAAAGGAAAACGATTAGGGAAAGTCCTTGTGCAGCTGAGACAACAGGATGGAGAGGAGACAGGTGGAGACATAGAATAATGCAACCATCTACCCAAGGATCAGCTAAATACCAAATTTTGTTTTCACCTCACATGTATAGTGCTGCTAATTAGTGAGGCGTGCCCATGCAATAACCAGCCAGGAGTGCAAACTATGTTTCATTTGGTTTTTCTGCATAGACATGGATTTTTTATAAAAAAGGGAGAGTACTTTCAAGGCTTTCAAGATTTCTCTCTCAAAACTTGTCCTTAGTGCACAACCCAGTCCCATGAGAAGGAACCTGTGCTTGCTCCAATGTCAGAAGCACTAGGTATGATAATGTGGACTGAGGCTTGAGTTCTCTGGCACGAAACGCAGGAGCATTCCGCTACCTACAGGGTCACCATTATCACAATCCGTACACCTGAAACTAGATGACCAAATAAATGTTTATTATCCCCCTGAATTATCCTGACTTCAAAATGCAGCTAGGGAGCTTAATAAACATGCATCCCAGGGGCATTTGGAATTGCCCCAAATGGGTGATTTTCATATTTTTTGTGGGGCACTGAACAAGGGCTTTTGTAAATTTTATGTCTCAGAGTTTTAAAGTAACAGCATTTGTACCTACGAAAATATCATAGATAATTTCACAGATTCTTAGGTGTTCCAATGTCATTATTTCAGAGAGCTCCTGCCACTGAATTCTGCAAAGAAAAGGAACAATACTGGAGAGACAAAATACGAAGCCAATCTTTTTTTTTTAAACCACTAGTACTGTATAAATTACACAGAAGATAAGCAAGAGGCTGTGTAAGCCTTTTTGTGGGGTGGGGGGATAAGTCACAATTCCCACACACACTCCCAATTTAGGGAAAACTCTTAAATTCAGCTGGTGTGAGCAGGACTTGAACAACTGCTTAAGACCCTTTTTACAAAAGGACTCCTTAATTGGGGACAGAAGAAAAGTTAATGTAGAAGACCTGTTCCCCAACAGTGATGTAATATAAACGTTGCATTTTTGCTGTAAAAAAAATTATGTAGCTGTCTTGTTTAATATTGAAGGCTAAAAGGAAGAAACAATTTCAATGAGCAATTACAACCATTCACGTGCAGGTTTAAATAAACTGCAATCCATGATTAAAAACAAACCCAAAAAACTTCTTAATGCAGATGTTACACAAATGGTTTAATGCCTCCTTTCCTTAACATAACTCAATCTAGCCTACTCTAAAATAACCTTGATTTTTTTTTATGTAAATCTGAAATCTAGGAGGCATTCCTTAAAATTCTTATGGTGGGCAAGACTCTGAGCAACATGAACTACTGTGAAACGGCTGACAAATATATGCTTATAAATTACCATAAAACAGCAGAGAAATCACTCTGTTAGCTAATGGATACTGAGATGTTCCTTTATATTGTATCTGTTAATCAGATACTTGAATGGCAAGGCATAAAAGCAGTGAAGACATTGCCCATATAAATTGGCTCATGATGGCCTGTTTTTAAATCAAAAATTAAATCTATATTGACAGAACAGTTACAGATAAAAATACAAATCCCTGGCATTCTAATACAAAATGGTGTGTCTCAGTGAAAAAATGGGTTCATTTTTATTCTAATTAATAAGTAAATACCAGTTTATTTTAGGAATTGTACGATCATGGTGCAGAAGTATCCTGCCCTACAGTAAACAGTATAAATCCAACTATTTAGAACAAGAACTAAACAACTATTCAAATACTAATGACTGAAGTTTTAGTGAAGGCTAATGTATTGTTTCACATTTAAAATTTTAAAGCATTGGCTTATTTTAAACCTAGGCAGAACAATTTAAATGAAAATGAGATAACAATGACTTTTAATAGGACCAACATAATTTTCATGTGCAGAATCCTAGCTAGCGCTCAGTATCTTCTGGTGTAACACTCTCTTAGCCAGGCAGTTAAATATTATGGTATTGCCTGAAAAATTTCACAGAACCTTACTCTTTCCTGGCATCATTAATAGCTTGAATACTGATTTTTGTCTGCTGTAATAAGACAACGCATCTATTAAAACAAACAAACAAACATCTACTAAAACAAATAATTTCATCTCTTAAAACCATCATAAGCAGAGGCAAAGTACGTGCTTGTGTTTATTTCTGAAAATGATTATTGAATACTATTAAGCCCTTGACCTCAGGACAAATATTAGGCTAGACTTCGGCATCGGAAGGCTTGCAACCCATAAGAAATTTAGATGCAAGATGAAAAAAAGTGGTTTGTTGTTTTAAATACCAGGAAATATACCACATTTTCCAAATTTGATCTAAAGAATAAAGTAGGAATCTAGAGCCAAGCTGGAAAATGCCAACAAAACTGCCTAGAGAGAGACAGATGGATAGACATATACATACATAATTAGTGTTCTGCTAAACAATTAGGCCTGAATTAATTCTGCTTTAATAGACACAAGGTAACTGAATTTTTCTTGTAACCCTTCTTTTTCCCAAATCCATAAATAGTGGGAAATCCTGTCTCATCACAAGTAACACCAAAGAACAAACAATTCCTCTTTTTTCTTCTGTACTGTTACCAGGAACAGAATAAAAGGAACAATTTCATCTGGTAAAAGGAATTTAAAATTTGCACCATTTTTAGCAAATTACTTAAGTCAAATAAGTACTTATATTTTGAAAGCATCTTGTTGGTGAAGCAAAGTGCAAGTAAGAAATAAAGCAGGTGCAAACAAGAACATTTTCTCAGGAGAGGGTGTTCAAATGCGAGTCCTGGTCTTAATCCCCCTGGCCGCTCGCGGACTAATTCTGCCCAAGTTAGAGAGTGGTGATGACTCTCGATTGCTCTCAGTACAAAGAAAGAGACGTTACAATGCTTCCATGGACTTTTTACCCTCCTTCCTGCCTCAAAGAACATCCACTGACTAACTAAACTGGTAAACCATACAACTTGATCAGCTATTTTATATGATCACTGGGTTAGATTAAAATGAGAATTGCTTTGGAACTTGCAGAGTTGGCATCCTTCCACATATAGCCTTTCAAGGGCTGGAATAAATCATGCTGCCAAGATAACAACAGAGCAGACTGAATAATAAGAAAGTATTTTGGACATGAATTTAGTTTTCAGTTCATAACTAAGCTTCAGTGAAAGTTACTGTTTGGGGAGAAATCCAGGCTGCAGGCCACTACAATGCTGCCTTACCTGTATGCGAAGTTTCGTATCGCTGTATACTTAGTTTACGTTATCAGTACAGGGTTTGATGATAACCTGTACCATACATAAAGAAATCATATTAAGGTCTTTGTTAACTGCCAATGTAACCAATAATTTCTGTTAGAAATTTGTATGTGGTGTCATTAAGGGAAAATTATCTTATGTTTGCCACTTTGAAAGATCTTCTATCTTCCCCCAAAGCAGACAATTTTGACTCTGAATGACATGTCAAATTCAACATTCCCATAGCAAAGAACATACTAAGAGGGCAGTAGAATCAACTGCGCAAAACAATAAAAATAATTTTTAAAATGAAGGAAGGGAGAGTTAGTTCATTTGATGAAAGGGAGCACACAGACTTAGGAAGATGGTACTTGAAGTTACCACTCCGTGGCGATGGTAGTCTTGCCATCCTATCTAGAAGAGCAGAGCAAAGAATCAACACAACAATTTTAGCTCCCTCTCCTTGTACCCAAAAGATAATAATACAAAAGGAAACAGAGACAGGCTTGTTGAGGAAGGGAGAAATTATAACTTAACAAAGAGACAGCCCACGGCTGTCACTCAGGAACCAGACTGGAAAACATCTTGGTATATTACCATTTTCTACAAGGTTTATTTTTGTACAGCTGAGGGTAATCTCAATGTCTACAGTAATACCAGATACAGATAAAAGGAATAAAGCATTAAAAAACAGATAAAGTATAGTACCTAAATAAATACCTTTTTCAGAAGTACATTCACTTACTTATATTTTTGAAATCTATGCTTCAAATTTAAATGTAAATGGATTAAGCACAATGCTGAACCCCTCCTAAATGTATAAAGAAATACTAATCTTGGTTATCAGTCTGTTCATAGGATTTGAAAAATCACCTGCAATCATGAAAGATTTTCTAAGCCCTATTCTGTGAGAGTTGTGTGAAATATCTTCATTCATAATAATGGAATTTTTATTCAAAAACTTGATGGTATTACTTAGTTTTAGTACCTGACTTCATTAAGTACCTCATGTTCAAAATCCTTAGCGTACTTCACAAAACATCACCTTGCATTTCTCTGCTTTTGTAACAGAAATACTATGCCAAGAGTGTTCTTATGAATTCCATCTTTTGCCTGTTAGACGGGCAGGATTTCTGGCAGATAAGGGTCTGGGCCAGGGGGGATCCCTGTTATGAACACTGCCTTTTCTGTGCGATGAAGCTTTTTTGAAGATAATGGTTTTGCAGACATTTCCTAAGACTGTTTAGACTCTGGCTTCATGTAATTACTCAGGGATGTTTATTTCATACCGAGGCTGTTGGTGAAGGGTCGGTCTTCTTCCCCAATTCTTGCACACTTTGTCTTGGGTATTGTCCAAGTAAAAACTAATCATTTCACCATTGATCGCTTTATTAAAGCTGCCATCTGAAATAAAGTATATCCATGGTTGAGAGACTACAGCTTGAAGGACAGAACGCTGTAAGGAGGGAAAGGAAACTGTTTCCTTGCCCTGGAGCTTACACCTGTGTCTTGGACAGGATACAGCACTTCATCAGAGAGGGAGCTGCTTTCACACAGTCTTAACTACATCTCAACCAAGAGGTTTTGCCATTGGAGCTACACCTTGTGGTGGCTCAGTACTTTCCACCTTATGACTGAAATGATCACAATGGCAGAACTTCAAAGCATAAACCAGCCTGAGTCCCGTGAATGAGATCAAAGCCACGTCTTTTTTTCTCTCTTTTTTTTTTTTTCCCCTCAAAGGCTTTGTTCTAATAGTAATAGTCAGCAGAAAAGCAGAATAGCCTGATGATTACTCTGTTTTTAACAGATGACTCATCCTTTGATGAATCTTGAGGGAAAAGAGCACTGGGTTTGCTTATATCTTTCCTGGAGTAGCTTCAGGCCTTAGTGAGTCAAGCCTCATGCGCTCAGAAGCACAAGTCTACAGCGTTTACCACTGTGTTAGTAATGAGCATGTTTTGCATCAGCTAGCATACATTCCTTCTTGAGGCATATATTTAAACCATATTACTTCAGCAAACATTGGATAATTGGTGGTTTCATTTCTTCTTACCTCTTCCTTTAAGTTTTAAAATGCTATCAGAAATAAAAGCTGTTTCAGTGCTTCAGAGTTGTTCCACCTTGCATTATTCCACCAAATGTATCTGTCAGGAACCCAGTTAAAATGTTCTGCAAGTTCCTCACTGGGCTACAAAAGGGTTAAATAACCAAGCCAAAAAGCCTTTAACGAAAATGCTACAATGACTTTAATTTACTTTCACAATAAACCAGGATATTTACAGACTTTCTGTGCACTAAGAACACAAGTTACAGTTGGGCCAGGTAACAAGTATGGTTTAACCTTACAGTTCAGTGTGTTTAGCCCTGTAATGTATGTGGGCACACAGCATACAGCTGCATCGCTGGTCCCTTGACAAAATCTACACCAGCTCAGATACGGTTATTAAGTACATGTGGTTTAAATAGGGAATACAGCTTTTTACAGCGAGGAGTTGCTTGTACTAATTAGGCTCTCATATGTTCAAGCCACTTCTGTGATTCAGTTACATAATATGAATGTTCCTTTTCAGATGTGTCCTCCACATAAGATCACAGCAAAATAGATGCACAAGAAGAAAACTGAGGAAACGAGGGGTAGGGGGTGGGGTGGGGGGGGAGATTTCTTAGTAATTTTAGGTTCCTACTATTGCATTTGATTTTTCAGCCCCAACCCCTTCAAGATTTCAAAATCCTTTTCCTATATTTTGCATTACAGCAGTCTATGCAATGATTTTAACTGAAATTTAATTATTTTGAGTGTGTATTTCTGTTGTAGTGGAGTTTTTCGGCACATTTGCACATACTAGTGACCACTAAAGTCTGCTGTTAAGTATTCTTGTAGGATATTTCAGTTGCTCTTTTGTTTGCTTGCCAACTCCCTTCTTAAAGATGACAAATAAACCCCAAATCTGTGAGGGTCTAATTGCTATCTAGGCTTTAAAAAGCAGTCAGGGAAGTACTTGAAGATGTTTTTTATACGAAATATTATTGGAAGATAATGTATTTATATGGCTTCCACTGTTCTACCATCATTGCAATGAAAAATTTCAGGAAATTTATCTTTACAACCACGCTGCAAGATAGGAAAACTAATTATTCCCATTTTACACATAGGCAACTAAACCACACCAAGACTAAGCAACGTGCCATGTTATAAAAGAATGTGGAACTGAACTTTTGCCTTCCAAATCACACGCTAGCACTCACATCATACAAGCCTGATTGCATCTTTTTTTAGAGATAAATAGCAACCATCCTAACTGAAGGAGTATCTTAGAAGGTTCAACTGCAGAAATAATCTCTCACACAGAATGTATTCCTGATGTATTTTTGAGATTTAACAATTCTTCAAATATCCTTCCCCATCTACTTAACCCATCACCAACAATTATGCAAACCTACCAATAAGGCCAACCAAAACTCTCTCAGCTGTGAATCAAAGTTACAAACTGACCATATAATAACTCGGAATGAGGATGTTAGCCTTTCTGAATGATTGAATTGGGAGTTCAAGTTCAGAAGATGTCCTTTGCTTGTTCCCTCAAAAATGATGCACAGTATCTAAATACTTCACTTGCTTACATCCAGTTTATCAGTTATCTATGTTGTTCTGTAAGAATAACCCCTGTTGTTCATTATCACTCCCCCGATCACTTGTGTGAATCAAACAGTGCAAGTAATTTTTGTTTCTACCAGCTTATTGATTAAAATGTTACGCAATACAGAGAGAAGAACTGATTCCAACAAAATCCCAATAGAAAATGTGCCTCGTTTACAGGTGTATTGACATCCCTTCATTTGCCAATTTCTAATCCAGTTAGAATGCCAGATTGATCTTGTATCATTGTTTTTAAATAAAAATGTTAGACAGCACTATGTCAAGCCTTACAGAATTCTATGTATCTTATAGTAACAATATTAGCTTTCATCAGCCAAAGTTTTAATCTAATAAAGATGGATGTACAGTTAAACAAATATTGACTGGCATATGTTACACCTCTCTCCTTTACTTCTGTATCAGTGGCGATCTGCATCAGCCTTTCTATTACTTCACCTAGGAACTATGTCAAGGACAGGCTATAATCACATCAATAATTTTTGTTAACGTTAAATACTTGCTTACAGACAAGAGTAAGATATTGAATTTCAGCTAAATTAAAAAGACAGGGAAAAGACGTAAGTAAGGCCTTGTTGGACTAAAAACTTCTGAATGTCAGCTTTTAATTCTGAACTAGTTTCCCTGTTTCTCCAGGAACTTACAAAATGCCTCATACAAGGAAGACAGAGCAAGATTTTAGTTGTTGTTATCAAAGTTATTTCTGATGCTGCATTTGCCAAAATGGTACAAGGAATTGTCTGAACAGGGAGGAAGGAAAGAAGAAAGAGGAAGAGTAAAGGGGAAAGAGGAAGAACAACAACTTAAGTCCCCGCTTCCCATGGAAGCAGAAACACCTTGAAAGTCAGGCTTCAAGAGTTTTGGTTGCATGCTGACTGGTCTCCCCATCTGTGACCTTGCAGAGCACTCCCATGGCATCAACATTAAAAGTCTGCTAAAGTGAAGCAATTTCAAATGACCAAAACTCATATGTGCAGTTACTCATTTTAAGTGAATACAATGCATTTTCTTTGTCAACCTTGTTAATGCTCAGTCATGAATCTTATTTCCCTGCCTTTGTGAATATGGTTTCTAAATCAAGATTCATGTAGGAAGCAACCCAAGGCAAGTACTGTATTTACGCTGTATTTTAATTCTCTACATTCTGACATCTGCAATTCCCAGTTATGCCTTGGTTGCATTCAGAACATGGAAGACAGAACCCACATGCAGGTTCTCGAACAACTCTGTAGAATAATAAGGTAATACCTTGAAGAAACTTAAGACTGCCTTCAAATCAACACGTATGCAAAACACACATTATCTAGAAACTCCTCTATACAGCAAAAATAATTCGGTCTAGTTGTGTTAGAACAGAAGATAAAGAAAATTCTTAGAAGGATATAATTATAAGCAATGTGAGCAGATTGTTCTCCTTCATTCAGAGTCTTATAATGGAAAAGAGGATGTACTAGACATAAAGCTATATTTGGCTAGACTTAGGCTGGCTGAATGAATCTAAGCCACCATTTCAGTTTATTTAATTTAAAAAGCAGGTCAAAGTGCTGCTTTCAGCCACCTATTAATATTGAAAGGATCTTCTGGTTATTACAGTTATGCTCCAAAATGTCTTCAAAGCATCACAAGTATACTAAATTGTATGTCTTGTTGAACAAGAAGAATGATGACTAAAAAAATTTTTTTAAGACTAAAGAGTGCAAAAAGATCCTTATTAACACTACATGAAAAAAGAACCAACTTATCGCTGTGTGATGTTTTCAACCAAATGTATCTGAAAACACCACTTCAGACTAATGGGAAAGAAATGTTTCTGTTAAAAATAAATTCTCCCTGCTCCTCTCCCTTCCCTCCTACTGGTTGCCATCTATTTATGTTGTGAGCATCTCTTTCCTCCATACAGCAAGTCCTAATAAAACTACTAACCAAAGAGTAAAAAATTCTGGAAACACTATTTAAAATTATGTTCTAACAAAAATAATAACAGCATTAAATTTAACCTTATAAAATTAAAAAAGACTGATTGTTTTGTAATGTGAGGGATCAGAGATCAAAACAGGGAAGAACAAAAGTTGAATTTTAGCAAAACTATACCATCTATCCTGTAATATCTTGAGTTCCTGCTACTCAATTTTACTATGTCCTTCTGCCATTCTTTCATACTTTATTTACAGCAATGTTAAAATGGGTATAAAAAAACTAGAATACTTCCATAATAGAGCTTGATACACCCTTTGTTGCAAATGGTGTAAGGACTGAGAGAAGATACTCTTTGCACTACAAGTTGGTATTAGACCCTGGTTTTGAAAACTTGTATACGCTGTGAAAAGTGAAGAGGACTAAGTAGAGCAGGTAGAGTTAAGCAGGTGCATAAGTTTTTGTAGCATCACAACCTTATTACTACATTAAGTGTGGTTTGCTTATTTCTAAGGCCTAGAGGGTTACTACAAGCTCAGTAGCTTTCTCCAGAAAGAGTACTGTAGTGGCTTCCTCCAGATCAGATTTGCTATAATGTGATGTCCATGACGTTCCTCTTAATCACACCATAAACATGAGATTTTTTTAAGAGAGAGAGAGAGAGAGAATTCAGTATTATTTCAGCTAATTGTTATTAGCTAATCAAAATGGGAATTCCCAGGCTATTTACCATTAACAGTATAAGCAGATTGCTTTGTGGAGAGAAAAACTGACAATCATTCAATATTCTTGTAATAATATTGTAAGTTCCTGTTTGATAACAGCAATAGTCTCATTTGTTCAATTTATAAATAATCAACAGCAATAATTTAATATTTTGAAATAAAGAATTCCATTAAGAAAATGCTGTTGTGTGCAGGATGATAAAGGCTATCTGTTCACAAATTAATGCTTCACTTTAGAATTAAACATCAAGAGTTGTCCTCCAAACAAGGACAGATTTGATGGGGAGGCTGAGGGGAGTACAGTACAGCCTGTATGCTCTAGGTGATTTCCCCATCTGTACCATAGATGCATCCAGCCCTGTCCAACCCCAAACACTCTAAGTGTGGGGGAAAAAAAAAAAAAGACTGAGCTAAGTGACTTTGAACTTGTTTGCTTTACACAGTTGCAATAAAACCTTGCCTATTTCTACCATAAAGAAAATGATGCATTTTTGCACAAACTGTTCTACCTATTCGTAAAAAACATGTAATAAAAAATGAGCCACACCAAATTAGTACAAATCTGAAATCAGTATTTTACTGGCAAATATAGAAACAAATCCAGATGTGTTTTCATGCACCTCTGGTTTGCCTGGGCACAATCTGAGATGCCCAAGCAATCCTGGAGTTCCTATATGAAACTCAAGTGTGACTACTCACAACTTAAAGCAAACCATTCCTTTTTTTTTTTTTTAAAGGTCATTTGGAAGAAAATATAATGTTGCAGCTTTAACTTGATATTGTAAATCTTTCAACCTCTTTTTGTGCCAAGTAGTCTTTGTTTTCATCAAGAAGGACAAACTTAAGTATTAACCGTTTACATGAAAAAAAGGTTTGCAGAAGCAATCTCTAAACTATGTAACTAAATCAGTCTCAGCCAACAGAATGAGTATCAAGCAGCTTGTTGGACAGCACTAGAGTAAAATACATCTAATTTAATAACTATAGATTTGTGAGAACTTAGAAGGGGCTTATATGTATATAGTCACATTTTCATCAGACTGAAAGGTCTTCGTTTGACTGTTTATACATTGCTGCTTATAGTGATAATATTCAATATATCATCACAGCATCTAATAAACACATAGAAAACCAATTTCCTTCATATATTTGAACTGACAAAACACTGAAACGTTAAATACATTATCTGAACCAAGTTATTACTTAAGCATTACGCTAATGAGACAGTCAAAATACTGGAAAATTGTAATCTCATCACAAATCAGATCACAATGTATCTCAGCTAATTAGCAGCAGAAGGGCAGTAATAAATTATTTGTATTTCTTGCTGTCCACTAAATCAGCTGTCAACATATTCTAAACAGTTCTAAATAGGAAACCACTGCCTCTCACTAATAAAGAGTTGTTAAAATACCAAATTTCTATTCTTTTAAACTGTTTAGTCTTGGAAAGCTATAAAGAAAATAATGAAGTTTTTTCTAGGGGGGGAACAATGGATGTTTTCAGAACATATGGTAATAGCAGCAATTATCTAACATACCTAACTTATGTGCTGGTATCTAATAACTGAAGGCATAAAGACACTACAGATATCACTTCCCAAGCACTTCAAGCCCAAACTCAAGTGTAGGTCCCCAAGGCAGCATGAACATTCACTCAAAGTTCAGGTCTAGGATAAGGGTGGTAGCTCCGCTGTTCCCAGACGAGGCACCGCATTTCTCATACCTCCCCAAACTGGGAGTTCTCAAATCAAGCTACAATTAAACTTCTACTCAGTCCAATGTTTGGAGATAATCCAGAGGGTTCATTCCCACC
Organism: Morus bassanus; assembly: GCA_031468815.1. NCBI lineage: Eukaryota > Metazoa > Chordata > Aves > Suliformes > Sulidae > Morus > Morus bassanus. Next base: position 42,455,999 of record CM062567.1, on the reverse strand, counting down.
GGTTGTCCTGTGTAAGTATTTGCTTCATTGCACAGCTGCTGATTGGTGTGATGACCTGATTACCTCCTTGTTACTCCATAATTCTGTTTTTCAGACTTCCATGCTCATTTACTGCTTTTTACGTAATGGTACGGAAAATGAGGCAGTAGTCTCTCGAGAGTTAAAAAACCAGAGCAGAAGGACTGTTGCCTTCTGCGACATTCACTCACTGAAGAGCTGCACTGTTACGTCTGAAAGCACTAAGCAACTCCTCTTCGTGAAATTGGGGAAGGTGAATGAGTAACAGTTGATGCTGATCCTGATGCTGGGGAAAACAGTATCTATGAATTTTATTCAGACTCTACAGGGTAAATAAGCAGATCAGTGACGCATACTTCTTACACAGACAAAATATCATTTAGTCATTTAGCTGAGGATGAGAATGTTCAGAGGAAGAACGTTAGCATTAAAAAGCCTAGTGAAAGTGGTTGTGGTAGAGAAACAGCGAGAGAAAACATTGTCACTGTACCACATTTCACTTCTTTCGCTGTTCAGCTTCACGTCCTTTTTCACGGGGGCGCCTGCCACATGAGATGCGCTCACAAGGGGAAAGTCCCTAACCCGAGAAGATCCCTGCATCAGGACAGACAGAGACTGGTGAAAGAGGAACAAAGATGATGACTATTACTTTTCAGCAAACTGAATGGAAACACTTTACGAGGTTGAGTCAGAGCACTGACACACTTTCCAGTGCGTGCATGTTCCCTCCCCCACCGCTTCCTACGCAGACTCACCACCCCGACAACAATAAATAAGTCAAAATCAAACCCAGAGAACTGCTCAGTTATGAATTCAAAGTTGCAGCTGCCTCCTGAAATTAATTAAAATAGCCAGACTTGCCACCCTTCTGCTTGTTAGTTCTGGGTCTCCCTGTACCACAATCTTTCCTCAATTTGCTGCTTCTAGTCCAAGCATCCCCAAGTCTCCAAAGTGAGTTTATTTTCCTTTTCTTCTTGTCATAGAGCTGATATACCCTAGAAGACTTTATTTGCATCTGTAAACAATAAAGACCCTTCAAAGGGTTAGCAGCGGATGGGGAATGAATGGTGGTCGGGGAACTCTGAAGAGGTGAGCGGTGCTGAAAGCAGGGAAGCAATTGGAACAGACGATTCGACAGCATAGGAGAAAATACTTATTTTAGGCTTTTAAGCTGTGCTGGAAAGGGTATGGTTGCCCCCTGCAAAGGAGTTCCCTGGGGAACAGCTCATTGTACTAGCAGTGGGAAACATGAAGGCAGGGGAAGTATGAGCTCAGACGCAGAGACAATGAGCACAAGGCTCCTTCCAGAGTGACTCATCCAGCCTCTGGGACCGAGGAAACCAATCACTCCATAAACCAGCATCTTTTGCTAACTATCCAAGTAGTGGCACTTGGCAGTGGGGAAAGCAGCTGTTCACTGCTTCTAGCAGCTCATGGGATGGTGCTGGGAAGCGGCAGTTAAATAGAGGTTTGAGGGAGATGACATTTGGTGACAAGCCGAGAAGGAACTAGTACAATAAGATACTTAAAGGAATTAATTTGCCTTTGCATAAATAATAGGCAACTGGATCAAAGTAATATTCCAGTAACACTAAGGTTCTGTTGGAGCAAAGGCAATTTTTTCAAACTTGTCAGCCACTGAACATTTTTCTTGTAAGCAAGAGTTTGTTTTTATATAATTTATGTGCCAGTAATGCCATTTTCTCATAACAAAGCCCAGTCTAATATTTAATAGAAAGGAGACAGAGATTTTGGAAAAACACGCTTTTTCACATAGTTATTATATTTTAGGTAATAAAATTACATGCAAACTAATTGGGAAAAAACCCCAATATTTATTCCTCAGCTTTATTACTTTTAGCATGGTAATGCTCGGGATTCTGCAGGGTGGAGTCCCTTTTCTCATGAGCATTGTTGTCATCTCCTGCCTTGAAAAGTTAAAGAGCTTCTACTCTTATTGAAGGCAAATAACATACCAGAACATTGAATTAAGTGATGCACCAAATATTACATTAGTTTCACTCTTTTATTAGGGCCAATGTTTTGAGAATAAGATTTTTTACTAGAAGTGGCTGCTTTCACAGCTTCTCTTATAGGCTAGCAGTTATGGGTGTCTCTTCTGAGCAGGCTCTCTCATCCCCCTCTAGCCCCAGAAGGATTGTTAAAAAAAAAAAAAAAAAGAGTTTTATTTTATATTGTTTTTACTTATTACCTTCTCAAAAATATCAAGGATACAACCTAAAGTAGCACAAAGTTTTTCAATTATATTAACCAAACAAATCTAATGTAGATAACTAAGCCAGGAAAGCTCACCCTAGATGATGAGAACCAGACTGGGCCACCTGTAGCTTACCTATCACCTCCGGCTGTGTGTAGACCCCTGCAAACCAGCTACATGTGCAGCAGCTCTCAAGGTGGGCCAGGACTACTGATACTGGAAGTTCATTGCTTCTACAACCATCAGGAGGATGCAGGTGCCAGCTGGAACTGTTCCAGCCCCTATGATCTTGTTTCATACATGGGGAGCTGAAGCAAAGGACCAGTGGGTTTCCTACTACATCAAAAGTTTTGAAAATCAGAAATCCTCTCCCTCCCAGATTCTTACCAGGGAGCCATAAAATAATAATTAAAAAAAAAAAAAAAAAAAAATTGAGAGGTTAGTTTGCAAGCAATGGTTGCTCCTGAAGAACTACATTCAGCCATTTCAGAGGGGACTAAACATTCTGAAGACCATTTAACTGGTTGTGTGTTGGAAAAAGACAAAGAATGGCAGGCAAAAAATAGAAAAAGGTGTTCCTTCTGCTCTCCCTCTCCTCTTTCCCAGGAAATGCAATTTCCTTTAAAGAACTGGGATAATCTACCAAAACTGAAGATTACTCCTTTAGAAAGAGAAGCCTGTGGCTAATGAACCCAAGCCATTTTGGTTGAAATAGCCATATTTACAGACAAATAAAGAACTGTCCACCAGTGTTGCATCCCTGAAACCAAGAGGAACATTCCTCATCTGAATACTGAAATATCTAACTTTTTTCAGAAAAACTTCGTAAGACAGCCTTGTTTGAGAAAGAGAACTCATAACATCATTGAGAAATCTTTGTAGAGCTGGGAAAAATATTTCTTCAGCTTTTACAATCTGGAAAAACTCTAGCTGTTATAGTAAGCACAAGATGAAAATGCAAAAATAACCCCAAAACAATCAATCTCACTTTTAGCCTTTCACACATTCTCAGTGCTTGAATTTCTCCTATCAAGAGTAGAACAGCCTTGAGAGGATGAGCAGCAGTGTCTGAAACCATGGAAACTGTAGTTTGCCTGTTTTTCTTAAGAGTTGGGCAATAGGCCCTGCCTGAAATCTAGTTTCCACAAGGTTTTGCAATTAGAGAATTCAAGTATGAATGCAGCAAGTTAGGGAACAAAAATAAACAACATTTCATACTTCATCCTAAGAGTTTCTGAGTTATTATGAAAGCCTTTTCAGAACCACCCTTTGAGACTAAAATTACTGGGTTATCATCTGATTTTCTGACGAAGAGCACTTGCAATTTAAAGAAAAGCAGGATAAAGAGCTGCTATGGTGTGACATAGTGTATTGGGTTTGTGTGGCAAGGTTTTGGTAGCAGGGGGGCTGCAGGGGGGCTACAGGGGTGACTTCTGTGAGAAGCTGCTAGAAGTTTCCCCCATGTCCGACAGAGCCAGTGCCAGCCAGCTCCAAGATGGGCCCACCACTGGCCAAGGCTGAGTTCATCAGTGACGGTGGTAGCGCCTCTGGGATAGCATATTTAAGAAGGGGAAAAAACTCTGAGCAACAGCAATTGCAGCCAGAGAGAGGAGTGAGAATATGTGAGAGGAACAACCCTGCAGACACCACGGTCAGTGAAGAAGGATGGAGAGGAGGTGCTCCAGGCACCGGAGCAGAGATTCCCCTGCAGCCCATGGTGAAGACCATGGTGAGGCAGGCTGTCCCCCCACAGCCCATAGAGGTTAACAGTGGAGCAGATATCCACCTGCAGCCCAAGGAGGACCCTACGCCAGAGCAGGTGGATGCCCGAAGGAGGCTGTGACCCCGTGGGAAGCCCACGCTGGAGCAGGCTCCTGGCAGGACCTGTGGACCCATGGAGAGAGGAGCCCACGCTGGAGCAGATTTGCTGGCAGGACTTGTGACCCTGTGGGGGACCCACGCTGGAGCAGTCTCTTCCTGAAGGACTGCACCCTGTGGAAGGGACCCACGCTGGAGCTGTTCATGAAGAACTGCAGCCCGTGTGAAGGACTCATGTTGGAGAAGTTCACGGAGGACTGTCTCCCATGGGAGCGACCCAAGGCTGGAGCAGGGGAAGAGTGTGAGGAGTCCTCCCCCTGAGGAGGAAGGGGTGGCAGAGACAATGTGTGATGAACTGACCGCAACCCCCACTCCCCATCCCCCTGTGCCGCTGGGGGAGAGGAGGTAGAGAGGGAATGAAGTTAAGCCTGGGAAGAAGGGAGGGGTGAGAGGAAGGTGTTTTATTATTTGGGTTTTATTTCAGAAATATTTACTTTATATTTGGTTTTTATTTCAAATCCTACTCTGATTTGATTGGTTATAAATTAATTTCCCTGAGTCAAGTCTGTTTTGCCCATGATGGTAATTGGTGATTGATCTCCCTGTCCTTATTTCGACCCATGAGCCTTTTGTTATATTTTCTCTCCCCTGTCCAGCTGAGGAGGGGGAGTGATTGGATGGCTTTGGTGGGCACCTGGCATCCAGCCTGTGTGAACCTACCACACACAGGTACTTTGCAAGACAGAATTTATAAAACTTCTTTTTTACGGTATTTGATGTCTTATTTGAAATAAAACTTTTATGGACACATTATAGAGCAAGAACCCAGTTCTGCAATTTGCCCGGAGAAAGACACATGCAGACTGATGTAAGAGGAGCTATGGACAAAGCCTTTCAAGACAAAATCCTTCATGAATGTTGACTAGAATTTCCCCCTGCCACCCATAACTGGTTAGGTGTTCAGAATGGGGTACCACAGAAAAGACATCAACCAGCAGACAAATACTGCAGCAACCTATGGTTTTAGTTCTCAAAATTGCAAATAAATCCTGCATTACCTTTGCCCCATCCTTCTATTTCCTACTTTGAATTTTACAGAAGAGAGGACAACGAGGATAGAAGAGATCAGTTATGACCTTCAGAGTACTACAATTTGTTGCACAGCTTCTTCGGCCCCTCTTTGTACCCTCTAACATGCAGCAGCTGGTAAAGGCTAAGCAAGATTCAGCTACAGAAATCAGAGAAGGAATTCCAGTTTCTGCTGCATCCACAGACCTGAAGCTCCTTCTTCAGAGGCATAAAGACTTTGTTGTGATACGTACACAAGGCTCAGCAGTGTAAGTGCACTGACATTGTCCGATTGAACAATTTCATCTCTTTGCCTCTGTTTCTTCATACTTCGCAGCTTTTTAATATAAGGACTGTTCTTTTGTTTCTGATTGTACCTGAGACTTGCTAGTCCACCATGGGCCCAGTAAACACTCCACTGTAATTAGAATGGATAGCAGGAGAAAAAGATCAGCTGGCTGCTTCCTAATACCCTATAAGTCTGCTAATGCTTTGAAACTCATGTTTCTGTGGAGAGTACTGCAGTTTCTTTCCCTCTCACAAACAGGAGACAGACAGACATGTAATTTGCTGACCCACTAAATCCAATGCATGGGTCCATAGAAAGGAAAACTGTAAACTGGATATCCAAAACTACAAGGCAGCAGAGTAGCATTATGGACTTTCTCTTCATAACATGACTACTCTGCTCTTCCCCCATGGATAAAAGTCACACAAGAAGGTATCTCTCCCCATTAATTAGCCCCAAAACCAAGTATCATCCCTTGCATTTCCAATACTATGGAAAGTCTTCTATGGATAATTTTTACTAACTCCTAAGTAAATTTGTAGCAAAAGAAGGAAAATATATTTGACGATTATGAATGTGAAGTTATTGCTTCACTAAAGACAAAAGCCAGGAGAACAAAGCTGGCATTTTGCTGAAGTACAAATGAATAAACAAGACTTTTTAAGAAGCTCTGCATGAGTGGGATTATAAGCATAACAAATTTGAAGGTTTACTTTGGATCATGGTAAAGTGCAACCAAAAGCAGATCTATTGAAGAGAAAAAAGTGCACAAGCCAAACACAAACATAATCACCACACTTATTCCTAAGACCATTTATTTTTATAGCACATGCACGGCAGTTGTGCTTATCTGTAAAACTGCTTACACATAACTTAAAAAATTATGCAAAAGGTATTACTATATCGGTGCTGGATAAAGGAATTCTTCGATTCCCTAACTTGTTCATTGGAGAGGTGCATCTCATCTCTGCTAGAACAGGGGCAATAGCCATTATATCTTAGCATAGACACCCACCCTTGTCAGGTAGAAACATACTGGAAAAATACTCAGCTGAAGACTAGGAAAACCAAGTTTGAAGTGATGTTTGAGAAACTGAGTTTCAGACCGTAGCGAGTGAAAGCAACAAAGAAAACACCACCTCCCCTCTTCCAGCATTTTTACTGCTGCCCCTTCACTCAGAATTTTTAGAAGATGCAGCAATGATATAGGGTATTTCTTTCCATGTATATACCTTAGAGTCAGCTTAACAGACCTTTTGGTCTGCTGGAATAAACAGGTTGCAATTTAGTAAAGATGTCAATTAAGATTCACAGTTCGCATACATTCCCTAGCTGACCAGATCTTAAGTGCAAAACTTCGGAGTTTTCACTTTCACTCCCTAAAAGCTTAACAGACAAGGTGAAGAACATGCTTGGTTTTTCTTTTCTCTTAAATAAAGCAACATCTTCAGGAGGAAAACTGTTCACAGGCTCAAAATATCAGCAAAGATCCAGGAACAACGAGAAAGACTTGCATTCAAACACTGACCTACTTCCTATTATAGCTTTCCTCATAGCTGAAGAACACACAGTGCTTCTTTAGTAAAACTGAAATGCTGTGGCATATGCTTCTGTAGACAAATAAAATGCTGACAGGCAATGCAGTAAACTGAGCCATGCCACTTTTTCCTCCTGTGAAAGCCCTTTAAACATCAGTATTACATTATTCACTGGGATAATGACTGAATACTTTATAAACGGGACAGAAAGTCAATTAGTCTACACATTCACCATCACAAGCAAGAGTGTAAGATCAATGTGCCCATAACCTATCTTATAAATAACAAAAAACAAACAACAGAATTAAGTTCGTAGTTTCTTAACACTTTCCAGAGCTGCTAATATATGTACTGTAGCTCACAAAGGCTATTTATAGAGGCAAGCTTCTGCACAGCATTCTTAGAAAATCGTTTTTATTAACCCTCAGATACCATGTTTGTTGAAGCCCTGAGGATGTGTTACAATTAATAATTGGTGGGAAATTCGAATTTCAACAGTGCTTTTTATTACCCAGACATAAAATGCCGGTTGACACTTTGTGATTAAGATGAAACACTAAGTAGTATTTGGTTAAAATCAACAAAAGAGCAATAACAACTACCAGTCCCAAATATCCCAGTGTTAAATGCAACACGTCTCCCAGTCACTGGGATGTGCAGCAGGCATACTTGTTGAGAAACCTGCACAGAATGGCTGTGACTCGCAAACATGCAAATTTAAAAGCTCAGGGTTTATTTCGAAGCAAAGTAGTATAGGTTTAATATTAAATACCTTTTTCTTCAGCAGTTTGGAAATGAACACAATTGCTAGCATTCATTGCCTCAATTTTCATTTGCAAAAATAAAATTTGGGGTTTTTTTTGTAAAGCAGAGCATACCTTAGTTGTGCTATGAAAAATAACACAAATTCTATGGAGATCCATTTGATGGTTTATCCTAATTATTACAGTAAAACATGTTTATTGTTTTGTTGCCTATATACAAGACGTTAGATCTACTTACAGCTGCTGGATTTAGGATTATCCCTAGATGGGTATATTAAGCCTGAAAATGAAATGATTCTAGAATATGCTACCAAATCTCTTTAAATAAGTGAAATGTGTATTCATTAAGTTTCAATGAGTAACTCCTCTATTTTAAAGAAATTAATTAATAAAACATATGGATAATGTTTGGGGTGCAACTATTAAATTTAATTAAAGAGACCTTACCAACAGCTTCTTTCTGCAAATTCACACCAGCCTTTTAAAGTTAGATAGAGCATAGTTAAATTTATTTAGTAAAGAAACATGCCAGAGGGAGGTTTTTTGTTAGCCTTCTAAAAATATTCTGTGCTAAATATTTTTGCCATATACTTAAATTTCACTGGGAATGCTTTTAAGCAATTTCCTCTCAATGCATTGTCTAAAAATACAGTATAATACAGTAAAAATAGTGTCTAAATAATATGGAAGATTTAGGAAATTTCTCTGAATATTTTAACAGTTCATAAAAATCTTCAATAGCATCTTCTGCTCTACCTTGCTAAACCTGCACTTAGTCTTGCATATTAAAAAAACAAAAGGTAGCACTGAATTCCAATAAATTTCCTCAATAATCAAGAAAAGACAGATGAACACATGCTTCTGAAAATAGTTTAAGTAACAAAAAATACTAAATCAATGTTTATGCAAAAATGAATTAAAATATTATTGAAATTCTTGAATATGGAAGATAGTCCAACAATTACTGAAAGATATACCATCAATTCTGGGCATAGCATATTTTCTCCAATAAGAACACTCCCGTCTAATGCTGAGGCTACACACCAGTTTGTTTTGCAAAGGTTACCAGAAGCTATCGGAGTGGATTATTGATATATTCACTTTCTCATAGGGAAGCACAAGTAGAACCAAAGTATGAAAATCTGTCATAAGAGCATATGAAATCCCAGACTATATTAGTGATTCTATGCTCTGATACCAATAATTAAAAGTGAGAATCTGCAGAACCTACTGCTTGATCAGCATAGGTAATGAATTATAATTAGAAAAGTATCCTTAAAAAGCATTGGTGACAATGACTAGGTAATTTGTAGTTATACTCTCAGAGCTTAATTAATAATTTGAACTTCAACCATGTCTGCTTCAATATTTGCTAGCTGCAACCATTATATGATAAGGTTCGGGTAAGAGGAGCAGGCAGTTTACACCTATAAAATCCAGCCCCCTCTGAGACTGTGTGGGCACATGCTGGATCAAGTCCTATTTTGCACACTAGGATTTAGCCCTCGCTTAGCTGGCTACAAACATGCAACCTGAATCCCAAAATAGGCAGGCACAAGTATACCATTAATGTATTTGTTGCAATATAGTGGTATTCTGAAAACCCACACCCAAACTTATCTATATAAAAAAGAAGATAGAATGTGCTTAAGAAATTCAGTGTAGTTGTATAAATCCAAAGTTAATAGAAGCAGAAAATTCAGCCCTTGTTACATTCAGAAGCATTTAAGAAGGTGAATATATTATCTGTTCAGGAAATATTTAGTTTAGTTTCGTTTTAAAAATACCCACAGGGAAACTGATGATAAAAAGCAAGAACAAGTTATAACTGAGCAGATGCAGATTTCATTAGAGAAACAGATTCACTATGTGCAAATATTGTAGGTGGTTGTAGATTGGTATTTAGGAAATGTGCCTTTTTAGGTTTTGCATTCCAAATGTTTTATGTGGTTTTTTTCAACTAGTTAATATATTTGCTGTAGCAACTTAACATATTCTTGTTGCTTTATAACTAACAAATAACAACACTGTGTTTTGGGGACAAATACACATAGGCACATGGTAGTATCATTCATGTGAGGACCAGAGAATAACTCAGAATCATTGGCATCTGTAACTACTCTGGTGGCCCTCGTGGGTTTGGAAGCTACTCAGGAAAATTTAAAGTTGGAGGAGTCCATCAGCATGATGCTGTAAAAGAGCTATAATTTCTATAACAAAACCAGTCAGAGGCCAAAGTGGAGTAATTCCAATCCAAAATGAGTAAGAAGTCAAGCTGCTGGTGATGCAACTTGTGATCACCAGAAGAACGGAATTTATATGTCTGAATAGACAAGATGTTTTCCTTTTATTTTAAGCATGACAATATTATTTATTCAGTTTTTAGATGTACGTAACTTGGACTTGTCCCCAGTCTGAAATTAGAAAAGAAAAAAAGAAATCTACATCTATCAGTTCACTTTGAAAGGGTAGATATTGCTGACTCTACAACTACCATGGTCAATGTTATAATGATTATAAATCCCAATGGAATAGTCTTACCATTATTATCGTTTCAAAGGAAATTTAATAGCAGTAGTAGCCATGTAGAAAACCATGACTCCAGGAATAAAGTAAGATAAACAGTTCTTATTTTTTATACTTGAATTCTATTTTTATATATCTGGCTTGAAATATTGTAGCTATGTTATAATCTTTGACACCGTGTCTCATGAAAGCACCTCTCTTTCTGAATTCTGATGACAGGAGACAAGACGGTGTCTAACAATCCAACACCACATCAGCTAAGAACTCCACTTTTACAGCTCCTTCTTTTATGGAGAAGTAGTGAGAGCTTTGTAAACAAGTGTTAAATGTTAAGCATCAGCATCCAAAAATAAATGCTCATCTACTCAGAAACACCAACCAAAAAAAGCTTTAAAAAGAAAAACCATTTAAGGGTTTATTTTTAAACAGTTATTTTTAAAGTGATCAGCCTCAACATCAGAACATTCTTCTGTCACCATAAGAAAAGGGAGTTTAATTCTGAGGGATCAAGCTGCTTGCTTTACTTTGAGTTCCATAATTCTTCCTTTCCAAACTTAACAAAAGCTACCAGAGCGTAACTGCTCGGCAGTAATTGACTTAAACATCTAGAGAAAATAACAATTAAAAAGGTACAAAGGGTTCCCCGCTGTACAAATACATTAAAGTAGGTAAATATGAATTCTGAATAAATGAATTTTTAATGCATTCACTCTTTGAAAAGAACTCTTTTATTCTGTACACACAAGTGTCACAAACTGTTTATGAAAACAACTGTTTTGAAAAGTAAATAAGACACTGGCAAAGAGTGTGTTGTGTCCTACTTCTGTGGCTGATCTAATAACTGATAATTCACTTCTGTACTTTGTGGTTTCACTTCTTCGGCTCAAGTGTTACAGTGAGTGGATTGAAGGGTCTCTTTCAGGGAGACATTGTATTCTGATAGCTTATTTCAATGTTCATAATATCCAAAGTGGAAATACTGATGGACAATAGCATGTGATGACATATGTCAACCATGGAGGGGAAGTTTAATAAAGCAGGACAAGCCATAAGGAAATCTGGCTTCAATTTCTGGCTCTGATACAGCTTTTCTTTATGTGACAAATCATTTCATCTGCCTAAATTGCTTTTCCCACAATTTAAATGGGATAATATTTGTTTACTTTTCCAGATACTGTGGCAATTAATTTACTCATACTCAGGAAAGCATTTCAAATTCGTAAAATGGGAGCCTCTACTAAACCTTAGCATAAAGTTGACCTGTAGACTGGGAATACTTCTCGTCAACAGCAAACAGTCGGGCTCAGATACGTTTACTGCAATGTGAAACCCCTTCCACGCAACTTCTGCCACAACTATTAACAGAAAATGTTTATTCCCGGCACACTGGCTTTAGTAGTCTTAATTATACCAGTCTTATATGTGAACACACAAGAACAGTGACCAAATTAAATTTATTGCACTGCAACTGGATTAAATTTACGACACCTTCGTGGTCAATAGCAAAAATATAACAGGTCTTTTTAACATCTGGAGTATTTCTCATTCTACCACCTATCTCTGCTTCATCCCCACAGTCCCAGAGCTCCTTTTTTACCTGCTTCGAAAAGACTTATGGCTCAGGTATAACTGCCCTAATATGTGGCACCCCCCCTCCCCCCCAACGGTCTGGATATAAGCTATGAGTAGAAACATGTAAAAATACATATAACATTTTAAAACTCTCCAGATCAAAGCTAAAGAGATTAAGGAAAAAATATATAAAGATATATTTGTGGCATATTGTGGAAACACAACCTGAGAACTCTCCTGAATCATTGTCAGAAAAAACTGTCTCAGTAAATTCACTGGGGACTGAGTAGACCACAAAGCTTCCCTACGTGCATATCCCATCAATCAAAACGAAGATGGATTTGCTCATTAAATCATAAATAAGTCATCAGTAACTGAGCTCTCAAGAAAACACAAATTAAAATTATGACCTTTGAAACTCTGAATATACCTAGTTTAACAGCTGCTAAAGAGTAGGAAACATACAAAGAGGCTTACTGTCAAGCGGGTAAAATTACAGAATCTAATAGCGTGAATGGCCGAACCAATTCTGATATCACAGTTAGGTGCTACTACAAGAAATAGTTTAATCCTAGATTAATTTTTATTCCAAATAATGGGAAGAAAGCTCTTGATAACAGTCTTGCATTCCTGGCAAGAATCCAGGTGATCCCAGGTAAAGTATTTATCATTCACACGGCACTTCCACTATCTATTTAGAAGAAAGCATGACTATTTTAATCGACTGAGATTGTTTTTCTATACCAGCAGTATTACATTCACTTAGCTTAGAAGCTGAAACTAATATAAGTTGGTATGAATTAAGAAGGAACCATATGTTCTCCTTGTAAAACAATAATCTAAATATTTATAATTAGAGTTTTTAAAGAAAACATCTATTTTTGAAAACAAACAAACAAACTTGTATCCCAACTGAAATTTCAGATTCTTTTTTTCTTTCCAATCAGGTACTTCTAGAAAAAGTGAGATAATTCAAATCAGTTTACTCATATTTCATTATCTTGAAAGACCTTGCTTTTGCCACTGGTTAACAGCACATATGTGGATAGATCAACTTGTGTTCCCTATTTGTTTATCTGTCTAAATCCACAAATGAAGACTAAGGGAAATAAATAGCCACAGTTCCAGTGTGCATGAGTTTTAGCCAGTTTGCCATAACATATGGGTTCAAAACTGTTGCGGCTATTCCCTATTCTCCCTAAAACAGTAAATGGCAAGAAGTGTCAAAAGAACAAAGTACTCACTGAAAAAAGGCCAGCTCTGGTACAAATCCAATGCTGTTAAATTATGGAGTGGCCGTAATGAAGTACAGATTGTCACCTGCTGCTGTTTTATTCTCAAAAACTGAAAACAACAATTAATTAATTCTAAATTAGAAATGGATGTTCCAGTCACTGAAGGGTTGCAAATATACACACCACAGAAAAGGCAAGCAAAAGCATCAGTACAAGATGGGATCCTACATGTTGCTGCTGCATTAGGAAAACAGTGGTGTTTCTTCAAAAGGAAACAATGGCCATGAGCAGCACAGGAGTCACAAGATGTGCACTAACAGATGCTGGTGTAACTGCTGATCAGGACTGAAGGACAAAAAGGTAATCAACCCTTTCTACAAACTTCAGAAGAGAGGGAGATACAGAATGCTCAGCAGGACAGTTTGCCTGAAATGGTCTAGACCACTGAGCCCCGACAGAGACAATGACGATGGATGTATCTATTTATCTTTTTTGTCTACAATGAAGACCTACAAATCCAACACAGAGCATTCCCTATGCTGCTCTTTGGTTGGTTTGGTTAAAAAATATTTTGAATTCTGTGTTATACTAATGGTGACTTTTAATTAGTATTTTATGCCCAAATCAGGATACTGTGCCTGTAAGGTACGCTGGTCAAAATCCCGTTTCCTGTGCAGCAGCTGGTGGCACAAAGTCCTTTAGAATTCAGACAACCAAGGAAGCAGACCTCTGTGAGATGTCCTGCTCTGAAATATCACTAAATAACTCTAATACTCCCATAATGAAAAGATAATATCACATCTAATTATCCTAAAAATATTTTTTAATGTCTCTGTATGATTATCTTATCCAGCTAAGAGCACTAAAATTCTGAAGAAAGGAAGAAATCTTTGGCTGTATATTTACTATGCTTACAAAATGTGATGGGACAACCTTTATCCAAAGGATGATGCTGGACATCCTTCACTGTGCTGTGAAGCAGCAGCAACAGAGTAGCTCACCATATACTTTGAATTTAACCTGCAGCACTAATTCTTTAGGGAAATACACCTAAGGGATCCATATAACAATGGAAGTGGGCCACAGCCTTATCATAAAAGCAGAGAGAGGATTCAGTCTAAGGAGCACACTCTCACTCATGCTCTGTCTTCCCTTTCCATTATGTTTTCTATGGCTTTTCTTTACCATCAGTCCAAGTTATTGCCAGGGAATAATGAGAAAAAAGAAGGACCTAAAAATCCTACAGCTGATGTTCTCCTGCCTTGGATTCTGAACAGAGCAAGAGATTCTCATTTGAATTCAGTTAAGTAGAATGTATATTAAACTTCACTTAGTTTAGAGTTATTTAACCACATCAGTTGCTTAATCTGCACCTAACAGAAAAAGTCCAAAGCACAGTCTTGGTGTTACACAGAAAATGGAGTAATTTAGAGAAAGCACTAGGAGCCTGTTACATTCTGGAGAATTTTTTAGGATGTGGCAATGCCAGGTAGCAGGGATTAACCTGCAGATTTTCCTCATTAGATCACCTGCTTTTGGAAATTCCATCATTTACAGAGCTCTGTCACCTAGTAAATGCCCCCACTGTAAGCTGAAAAGAAACTCTAGATGATTTAGATCATTTTAATTCTTTCTCAAAATTTCCAGATCCTTAGCAACTCATTAATGGATTTAAGTTGTCTGAAGTTTTAAGGGCTGTGCATGCTGGTGAAAAATAAGATAAATGCATCATCATTTTGTTACTTTCCTTCCTTAAGAGTATATCCATCCAAAAAAGACCATATTGATGGATTTTTCCTTGTTTCTTAATGTAAAATACTTCAACTGTTTTCTCTGAAAGAAATACCAATATATCAGCAGCTAAACTCTTTGCACAACCTAGACGCAACAAATCCTTATAATGGCAATATAGGGGAAGAAAAAAATCAGGGAAATATTTCAGCATTAAGCTTTTGTTGATTACAACAGATGACAAAGTTTTGAATCAGTACAAAAATAGTAACTATGTCTTGGTTTGTTAGAACAACAAACTCCTAAACAATGATATGTTTTCCGAGTGCCTGAGCTAGTGATACCATCAGCTGAGAATCTGATGACTCAGAACACTGTCAATTCTGTTTGCCGACATTGTTACGCTCAGTACCCTATGTCACAACTTCTGAGTAGTTTATCTACAGTAAGCCCAAAGAATGCTAACTGTATGATTCAAAATTAGTTGCTATGCCTAAATATTTAGGAAGAAATGTCAAGTTTCAAATGCATTGGAGTATTTCTCATAATTTAAAATCAACCCGACAGCTGGAGGCAATATAAATTCACTACCTAAAGTAGAATTACTTGCATGAAAGATGTCTTATGTCGTACCCAGTGCAGTGGGTCTGAGCTGACCCATCTGAGCAACTGCTGCCTTGTCCCGAATGCAGCTGCTCAACAGGCTCTGCCGGCTGCAGCAGGGTGATGAGAGGGAACCCAGCTGCTCTGCTGCCTCACAGAGCACCGCGACACCCGCTGAAAACCACCACTCGCTTACAGCATGTGCTTTCCTGCAATGAGTTGTTTCTTAGTTCACCCACATAGCCAGCCTAGCAGAGGGTGGGTGCAGAATCTGGGAACCAAAAAGCATAGCCCTCTCCTCCTTCCCAGTCAGGCCATAGAAGACATTATCCTACCTTAGGTCATCAGAGAGCTGTGGATAAAAACTGAGGTGCTTTCCTCCCACAGCACCCTGGGTTCTGCCTACTTCTGGGTTTCAGCAGTGTTGGCTCTGCACTGCTAGGCTAGCTATCCTTGTTGGGATCTTCAGTGTAACTTGCACTCCTTTTATATTTTGTGCAAAAAGTAAGACAAAACATGGCAGAGAAAGTACGTCAAAATACACTTTGTGGTCCCCTAACCTTTTGGTAAGAGGAGTATGTTCAACCCTCAGGCTGCAAACCATGAGCATCACTGTAATATATGCTTCACTGATATATATGATAACATTCTCCCTATGCATCACTTTTTATTGTGGCTGGGGAAGTGAAGAGGAGGAAGCTAAAGAAATCCATTTAAAAGAATTGCATATTTCTTTTAGCTGCTGATCTTCCTGACAATTACTAATGAAATACTTCACGGTTCTGTTCTTTTTATGTAAAATATACTCTCAAATACAATCTCTTTCTTCTTCAGCCTTCTCATTTATTTTATGCACATGGACAATTATACACTTACATCTTCCTGGTACCTCACCATTTTCTCTATCAGACCAATTTATGGTGAAAAGCAAGGTTGTTGAGATAACAGGGATGTGGAAGATGGACAGATGAGTATGAATTGTATAGCCACCCTTTCACACTTTCCTCCACACACCCCCAATCTCCCTCTCCATCTTCTAATCTTTGTTTCTCTTAAAAAATAAACGTCACACATTTTTCATTAACTAGTGTAGAAAGAAACTTACCTTTCCGCATCCACTTGTCCCTCAGAAAACTCTCCTCCGCAATGATAGACTGACAAATGACAAGTCTTACAAGTAAGGAATCTTCCTGCCCCTCTTACAGTACAGTTTTGCATTCCGCCTTTCATCACCTCTAGCCTCCAACGGTGTCAAAAATTATTGATTTGCTGTTGAAATATTAATATTTTCATCTCCTTTTCCATTTTGGTCTTTTGAACTGATGTAAAATGAGATCACAGCCCACTACTGTAGGTAACACGTGACATAAGCTGTCACATCTCCTGATTTCCTACTTCTCTTATCAATTGTTCAAGCATGTCCTTAGAAGAGCTTCTCCACCTGGACTCAGGAACTGAAGCCTCCTTTCAGGCCGGGAGGATACATTCGACAAGTCTTTTTCTAATGAATTTCCTTCACTCTCTGCACATTATCTCTGGATAATGCTGCCACCAAAAAAACTCAACTTCTCAAAGACCACTTCGACATCTGCCATTATTTTGGATACCCTGCATTCTCTTGACCAAACCAAAATATACCTCCATCTCTCTAAACATCTGCCAGTTCATACCTAGCCACCAGCCCTGTCTCTTTCCTTCATCTCTCCAAGTACTATCCTCACTCTGCTATTATGCAAGCTGATAGTTAAGGCGATGTTTTTTATTTGGATCTCCTTCTAGTTCTTTGTATTTGAATCATATCTAAATGCTTTCTTTGTCACTGCCCCACGATTTATATTTTCCCACCTTTCACCAAGCATATTCCCATTTGTGATCTGATAATGTCACATTTCTTTATTGCACCTTCTATTTCTCTGGGCTTTTTCTTCAGCAAATTCAGTTTTACCTGTGCACCTGCAAGGATCAGTTTCCTAAGCTCTTTGAATCACCATGTAACCCTCTTTCTAAGTTCCTCCCACTAACACCGCCTTGTCCATCTTATTAAATACAAACTATTTGTCTTCACTTCATGCCCTATTTCCACTTGACCATTTCTCATTTATCTTATCTCCAACTGGCCCATATTGCTTTCCTCCACCATTCACTTGTAAAATTCCTAAGTGCTGTTGTCTAGGGTGCTGGTCCATGCCTACATTTACCTAGTGCTCTGGTAAACTAAATAACGTTAATTCTATGGCATCCACTGAGGATTGCCATGCAGATGTAATAGAACAGATCTCAACCTAATAAAAAAAAAGTCAAATTGTCTGTTCCTTACCCATTTCACGGCAAATATGTCCTACTCTTCTTCTGTAAATCTGGTATTCCAACCACTGCTGGCAATCATCACTGATCGTTCAAATCTTCCCATTTTCTTTTGCATCATAGGCAGGTATGCTGTATTTGGTTAGGTGACAGCCTGCGCTTACCTGATGATGGGTTCGTTAAATATTACTCGTTCACCCACCTCAACACTGGTTGCTTTTATTATGAAGCCTTTCAACTGAAATAAAGACAAGCTACTTTCACTGAAGAATTTGAAAGTCACATTCTAAATGACAGCAAATATTTTAAAACACTTTTGAATCTTGTATATAACACCCTATAACCTTCTAGAGTGTTATGTTTACAATAAACTGTTAGTGTATGTGTACTCAATTATTTTGAAGTATTTTCAAAGATTTTCATAACATATTCTACTGCACTGCCTGCAGCAATATCTCAAAATCCCTCCTTCTTTCACTCTTAACGTTCTTCCTCCATTACAATCCCCACTCAAACTTACATCTTTGCATAAGGAAATGGTTGCCATGATCTTTTCATTTGTTACCTCCAGCCTGGACTACTGCAATTCACACAAGCAAAGGCAGCAGGAGGCCTGTATAGATGAACAAGGAGCTCCTGCCGAAACTCAAGCACAAAAAGGAAGTGTTCAAGAGGTGGAAGCAGGCTCAAGGTGACCCAGGAGAAATACAGGGACACTCTAAGCTTGCAGGGATGGGGTAAGAAAAGATAAAGCAATGCAGAGTTGAGTCTGGTGAAGGGATATGGAGGGCAAAAAGGGCTTCTACGTGAGCTGCAAAAGGAAGGCAAGGGAAAATGTGGGCCTGCTGCTGAATGGGCAGGGGCCCTGGTCAAAAAGGATATGGAAAAGGCTTAATATCTCCTTTGCCTTGGGAAGGAAAGAAGACTGGCCTTCAGGAATCTGAAGCCCCTGCAACCAGGGGGAAAGTCTGGAGCAATGAAGACTTTCTCTCAGTGGAGAATGATGGGGTTAAGGAAAACTGAAACCTGAGACACACAAGTCCATGGGACCAGATGGGATGCAACAAAGAGCACTGAGGGAGCTGGTTGATGTCTTTGCAAGGCCACTCTCAAAAAGTGGCCTTGTCTTTAAAAAAGCCTTTTAAAAGTCTTTAAAAAGTCACAGCGATTGAGAGAGGTTCCTGAAAACTGAAGAAGGCAAACCATACTCCTATCTTCAAGAAGGGCAGGAAGGAGGATCTAGGGAACTATAAGCAGGTTAGCCTCACCTTGATTCAATCTGAACAAAAGAAAATACTTTTTTTACTGTGAGGGTGGTCGAACACTGCAACAGGTTGCACAGAGATGTTGTGGAGTCTCCATCCTTGGAGATACTCATCTAAATGGACACAATCCTGGGCAACCTGCTCTAACTGATCCTGCTTTGAGCAGGGCAGTTGGACTAGATGATCTTCAGAGATGCCTTCCAAACCCAGGCAGGCTGTGATTCTGTGAAATATTCACCTTATTAAGAGTGAATATTGAGTCCCAAATATGAGCACTTTTCCAGACCATCTTTCTATATAATAATCCAGAACTGTGTATCTCCCATTAGATGCTACTGGATTTCATTTGCCAAACCTCAGACCAAGTGTCCTTACTTTCAAAGCACTCAGTGGACCTGACAGGAGCTACAAAGGTATCTACTTCTACCAGAACAAAGCATGTGTTTTTTTCAGTGAACACAGCTAAGAAAACTGGCACAAAACATGGGAGAGCAAGTGAAGACATTCACAGTGGAGAGAGTCTGGAACAAACTTGCAAATTGAACCAGATTAAAAATGCCTCGTAAGTTTTAAAGCATAACAGAAAATTGCTCCTCAGGCTACAGCTTTCCTAGCATTATGAAGAAATTATACAAAAGAGAACCCTATTTAACTTTTACGTACAAAAAATACATCAAAAAGTCATTCAGAATTGGGAAAAGCACCATTCCATGAGAAAACCTGCTGGTATTCCAAAACTACTTAAACCGCAGTAGGAAAGCAGCCCAGAAGGTACTTCAAGGGATTTGATGCTGCCTGCTGGCAAACAGCTATCATGGTGGAACAGAAGCTGGTATGGGCTCCAGAGCTGGCAGCTCTGAGATTATCACTGCAAGATTTTATCTTCTTCATCAGGGCAGATTTTGCCTGACTCAGAAATCTGGGTTTGTTTTCAATTAAAGCATTAAAAAATGAGGGCACAAATTTTAATCAAGAAAGTTATTTATCCCATAGCCAAAGAATACTATGTGGATTAATCATTTCTGTTCACATGCTTTTGTTGTTTTTGTCAGGGGCAGAAGAGTTAATAGCTTATTTGGGCATAAACAGTGAGCACATGACAGTTGAGATGTCTTAAAGACAACTCATGTATGACTTTATTTCAGACTATGACTTGGATCCATTTAGCTGATTTAACAGTGCTGCAGCAAACAACATAGATAATTTCCTGCTTTGTCTTAGGTAGGAGAAGCTGGCAGCTATCTACAGAATGAATTAGAGATTTTTCAGCTTTACAATTTGGGGCATAACAAGTGCAGCAAGTATGACTGAGCTTTCTTTCCCCTTTTGTAAACCCTCAAAAAATTACTCTAAACATTTTCCAGTAAATAGATAACTAATGCTATTGCTAGTTAACAGGCCTATTTTTCAAACACAGTTATTTTTATTTTGTATACCTACATTTTTCTTTAGAGTTAGATCAGAAGTATGAAAGAAATCATTATTGAAATCATGTAACATAATAAGCCATTGAGAACAGATACTGTGAATTTACACTTTGACTGAGGACAAAAAAAGAATGATCCATAGGAATGATTTAGCAATTTAAAAGGATGCGGTATCTCTTAAAAACAAAACAAAAGCTCCAATAACCTGACAGGATAACCTATCAATATTTAATGCAATAATGTCTGGGCCTCTTTTTGTCAAACTGATAAACTTTAACAAAACCAATTTAATATTTTCAATGAAATAAAAGTTATCTCCTATTACTCTAGTAGACACTTAAAAATAGTCTAAATGAAATTGGCAGCTGTGTATAAAAACTCATTTAATTTTCACAAAGGCTTTTAAGTACTGTTGCAGCAAGAAATCAATATTACCTAGCTGACATAGCAGTGAAATAGTTGGGTGCAAAGCAAAAAAAAAAAAAAAAAAAAGTGCAATCAAAGTAAATGAACTGTGATCACACCAGCAGGCCTAGCAAAATTAGCTTTAATCTTGGGAATATTTATGAAGTATATGTGTAATTTTTCACGATAAAATTTCACCTACGGTTCAAGGCATACCAATAAACCACTTTTTGATAGATACACAAAACAGTTTCATTGGAATTACTTATATACCAAGCGAACTTACACTAGAAAACAGACAAACTTTACAACCAAACAGAATGTTCCTGTCTCAAATTCTGTTTTCACATGTGCTTATTAGGACTGTCTCCTGAGTGAACTAATTATCATTAAGGAACCACACACATTGTATCCAGTCCCATTAATAATACCTTTTAAAATAACCCTTCAGGTATCTTGGCAGGCATGGCAAAATTAGTATTTAATATTTCTCTATTGAACTAATTAGGATGAACATAAAATATGAAATACAGGATTTGTAAAAATATTTTCTTATGAAATTACACATAATTATAGTCTTTTTCAGCTATGTATGCCTTTTAATATGGTACTTAATCTCTATTCTCTTCTATGAAAAATGTGAAATAATAGCAGGACTTATAAAGCTTTTCTTGTACCAATGAGCTGAAGAAAACTCATCTGTATTTAATGCAATATTCCCTTTGTATTTGTCACTATGAACAAATTTATAGTATAGAAGTCACACTAGATTAGAGATTGCATAAATATTTTCTATACATTATTCACTACAGTTTCCATACGTCAGTAATTTCAAGCCTTGCCAAATAACGTTGGGTCTGTTAGAATCAATTTGACCTTTTTGATTTCCTCTTTTCCTGATTTACATCATAAATAATTTAATCATATTAGCTAACTACACTTCCATTATATTACTTTTTTAAAATAAAAACATTTCTTCACTGAAGACTATTCTAGGCATTCATTCTGCAACCAAGTAGAACAACCATCAGGCAATAAAAAAACACCATAGCCCTTGTGCATCTTCTTTCATTTTTCTAGTTTTCTTTTTGTCCACCTGACAAGCCACCTGCCAGTGGACCTTTGTAGTGGAGTACCTAAAACCCTCAGGACTATTAGACAAGCAACCATTTTTCTCCTATATAAATGTTCCTACTTCAGTTATAACTACAGAAGTCCTCAAGAAAGCATTTGCTGAGAGCAAGATCCACTTCAGAGCGAGATTTTGGCAATGGAAGTAGAAAATATGCTACCACATGTAATAAAGAACCACACAGGGAGCAAATTGATGAGATAAAAGAGACAAACAGACAAAAGTAGGAAAGATTTGGAATTTCCTTGGAAAACGGGCTTCTGCTTTACTAACAAGGCGACAACACCTTGGAATAAGCATCTGCTAGTTATAAATGCCAGTAAAGAGAAAACTGAGTAATTAAGGTATCCACAAACAGACTATAGAATAAACGTGGGAGAAGAAAACACAACTTTTTCTGGTCCAATACTACACTATTTAAATTTAAAGTTTTGGAAGTACCTGTTCCAGTACCTGGCTTTCGGTGCATTAAATGGCCATGAAAAGGAGGCCCTCTGCTTCCCACGCATGAGCTGAGGCAGCTTGGCTGGAAGAAGAACTGAAGACCTCAAAAGAAAGGTCCAGGCCAAAGCAACTTGTTTCACAAGATGGAATGTGAGAGACTCTGGTAATGATTGTTCGCTGACTCTCGGTTCTGATGTTTTTTTTAAATGATACAAATCAGCTTAAAATGCTGTCACCGTGGCAAGTCTACAACTGTTCCCATGGTATTGCTGAATTACCTTGTTTGCTCCTTCTGAAAACCAAAAAATTATATGGGATATCTCACTTCAGACAGCAGCTCCTCCTCTTCATGCAAACTTCTCATGAAATTTGGCGGTCTTTTCTCTACCAAAACCATACCGTCTCCATATATGTAAGTATTTTTCCCCGACTGTGAAAATATTCTATTACCAGACGATCAATTTAATTGGGAAGATACATTGTTAAAACTGTCCTTGATTGTAAATTCTTAGTGTTCTTTAAATACAAGATTCCACCTAAAGTAAATGTAAAGTGGCAAGTGGAAAGATACCTATGTGAAAAAGAAATGTTTCCTTACAGAGGACAGGAGGAGATAAAAACCTACTGTATATGTAGAAGGTGATGTTCTGGTGCTAATGTAATCTAATGTAACTGAGAAGCAGAAAGCAGGGGGAAAGATGAAAAATTCAAACTCTCAGAAAATGTTCTCTCTTCTGATTACTGTTGCCTGCTCTAATTTCAGTAAAGCTTTTATTTTGAGAAGGTGGGGGTAGGGAGGAAAAGGAAGGCAAAAAAAGACAACACCGCAAAAGAAGAATTTAACTTTCAAAAATTGCAAAATCATCTACTTTTCATTTTTGCAACAGATTCTGTAAACCTAGCCAAATTCTGTGCTTAGTTAAAAACAGAACAAGTAAAAATAGATGCTAGAAACCAGGCAAGACACCACAAAAGTGAAGCCAAACAATGAATTCATATAAAATCAGGGGATACGCTTTGTGAATGATAACATTGTGGAATAACTCAGGATGATTTATCACCAAAATAAAGTTGGTCTTCCTAGAATGCACCAAATAATAGCAGTTGCTGGTACTGACACGGTGGGTTTGAACTTTCTCAGTGGTTATTTTTTGTGGTTAAAGGAAAATGTTTGCATAACCTATCAGCAGCTCATGGAGGCTATCAAGTACCTCACTGTATTCTGATATTTCATGACAGCAGATTTTAAACCAATTCTTGTGAGTGTGCTTGATTCTAAATTTTATTACTGCTATCAAGCTGACGTTAATGTTTTCACTAGGCTTTCTGAGATTTTGCGAACTATGCTTTCTGCCACTAATCCAAGATGTTACATTAAAACTTCCAAATTTTGATGGCAATAAATTACAATAGAAAAGAAATTCAAGTGGTCAAAGTAAGCTTAAGGTATGAACTACTTTCTGTGGTTTACTTAGCCTTCTTTTGCCAATTTTTCTATGCTAACTTCCTTACAGATTATTCTTTCTTTTGGCAGTTAAAATGAGCTTGCTTCTCAAAAATAATGAAAAGTAAAACTAAAAAGATACCCCTCTTTCATACAGATGTCTGCAAGCTGGCACTATTGGTAACCACAGAAGCCCCATTTACATACGCAGTTGTGAAGAGCTCTGCACTTGGATGATGCAAACCCACTTCAGCTGCTATGGCTGTTTGCAGGCATGTGCTGGCTTTGGCTGGGGTAGAGTTAATTTTCTTCATAGTAGCTAGTATGGAGCTATGTTTTGGATTTGTGCTGGAAACAGTGTTGATAACACAGTGACATTTTAGTTACTGCTGAGCAGTTACACAGCATCAAGGTCTCTTCTGCTTCTCACCCCACCCCACCAGCGAGTAGGCTGGGGGTGCACAAGGAGTTGGGAGGGGACACAGCTGGGGCAGCTGACCTCAACTGACCAAAGGGATATTCCATACCATGTGATGTCATGCTCAGCATGTAAAGCTGGGGGAAGAAGAAGGAAGGGGGGGACATTCAGAGTGATGGCATTTTGTATTCCCAAGTAACTGTTACGTGTGATGGAGCCCTGCTTTCCTGGAGACGGCTGAACACCTGCCTGCCCATGGGAAGGAGTGAATGAATTCCTTGTTTTGCTTTGCTTGTGTGTGCGGCTTTTGCTTTACTTATTAAACTGTCTTTATCTCAACCCACGAGTTATCTCACTTTTATTCTTCTGATTCTCTCCCCCATCCCACCTGGAGGGGAGTGAGCGAGCGGCTGCGTGGTGCTTAGTTGCTGGCTGGGGTTAAACCACAACAAGGCAGTTAAGAAAGAAGCTTGCAAGCCTCCAGAAATACGGCAGAAAAGAAAACCTCCAACGCTAAGTGCTGTACGAGACAGTTTAAACATGTTCCTGTATTCATATACGCATAATGCCTCCCAGTCAATTTTAGCATTTGTTGTGTCACTGGGATTTAAATAGGTTACTTCATGAGGACTGTCAGGATTTTGCTCTACTCCCACTCACGCCAACAAAAGGCAAGGCCTAGGCCTCAATTAAGCAACTACTTTCTACAACTTCTATTTTAACTACGTCTCCTAAGTCAACAATTTGTTCCACGTTAAATGACAGATTATGTGCTACTAGGGGACAACACAGTAAAGGTTTGCCATATCAGAAACCTCATAGGATAAGCTCATAAAAGTTTCTGCCCCCAAAATGTGAATCAAAAGTCCCTCAGAACTACGGGTTTGATTTCATCCACCAAAGTTAGTATTTTCTAGCAAAAAGCAATCTACCAAAGGCACTCAAAAATGGAACACAGCTCTCAAGTTGTAGAGACTACTATAGTGAGCAGTGTCCTTTTTTCCTAATTAATCCACAGAACTTCCACTGGTGTTAAAGTGAGCAGAGCAATATTGCATATACTCTCATCTCTACCTATGAGCATAAAGGCAGCCAGCCTAGGTCAGGATCTTGTTTCTGACAGCGGCCAAAAGGGACGTGCATAGAAGAGATCACAGCAGGGTCACTATATAAAACACATTTTCCAGTGCTTCCCATTCTGCAACCGAGGGACCTTCTGCAGCTGAGGCAAACATGCTTTCTACATGCATCATGGATGTAGCAAGAATTTCTCTTCTGGGCACTTTTCCAGTCTCTTCTCGATTCCACATGAAGTTTTAGCATCCATAGCAACTGTCAGAAAGGAGTTCCCTAGCTTATATAGGTATTCTGTGAAATCCTCCATACATAAGTCAGCTGTTAATTTCATTTGGTGCTTGTTAATTCCTGTATCTGAAAATGTGGAGAACTACTACCTCCTTATGAAATGTGTGGTTTTACACCACCTTATCATATCAGCTCTTTCACACTGAAGAACCTTATTCAGGTTTTGTTTATTTGGGGGAAACTGTTCCGTACTTTTCTAGAATACATTAGGAGAACTTAGAAATCTGACCTTAATTCACAAACATCACAGCACATACTCACTTGAGCATCTGCAGAGCTAGAAACATGGAGTTTAAAATAATAGTTAAAAGATATATTTTAACAGTTAGTACGTTCAAAGTTTTGAATCTCTTAAATACTCCAAAGAATCAAGTCAAATTTATATTAGTGCCAAAGAAATTAAACTGAACTCCAAAATGGGTGAGGGTTATTCATAGCAATGCAAGTTACTGGACGTGGTATCACAGAAATCTCTTAACATGATGAAAATAGAATTCCGTACTACACAAAAAATGATAAGTAAGGGGGTGTTAATTTTCTTGGTGTATGAGACAGAACTGAATCTGAATGATCCTTTCATCATTTTTTCAGTTTCATTATTCTTGCACCAATAAAATTAAATAAAATAGTTACTGTTGCTATTTCACAAGTTAGTATGACAGCCTGTCTCTTTAAATTAATTTAATTCCGGAGGACAGAGGATAACAAGCTTTTTCAGTTCTGACCACAGTTCTGATTATGAAACCCACTTCAAATGGCCTCACAAACCCAAATATTAATATAAACAAATCATTTCACTTCTCTTGGGTCACGATCTCTGACGTGGACCTGTTAAAAAATGAGTAGCACTTCCATGAAAATTTTTTCATGCAAGCTATAACCCAAGACAAATTGAAATCTTGAAAACTTCTCAAAATACACAGTAAACCAGGCATATTTCTCCGTCTGATGAATATGAAAAAGATGAAGCAAAGTTTTAAATCTGGAGGCTGACATAAAAAGAAGAATACACAGGGTTAATATTGGTGTAGACAGAAGCTAGTAGGTGAATAGTCTTGCAAAAAACTGAGAATATACCCAATCCATGAGTAATTGCATAATGGCTTCACTATTTACCTTATTCAATTATTTATTCACTTTGCACTGAAAGCATGGATGTTGCGTAATTATTAAGAAAGCAAAAAGACAAGCAGCACACAACATCAGTTGATTATATTTTATATATTCAGTTGCATTCTTTACATAAATATAAATTGCTTAATTGGCTAATTCAGTAGACCTTAATGTGCCATTGCTGCAAGGTTATCAACAGCAACCTTCCTGGCAATTAGATGACAGAAAAACAGAACAGGCTGCACATGAAGCATTAATCACTTCAGTTTATCCTTTTGTCCTGTCTGTGTTGGGGGGAAAAAACTAGGAAGTTGAATATAACATTCTGAACTTATTTTAATAATACCACTTATTTAACATGATAAGCAGTAGTCCCTAATCCAACTTAAAACTGCCTTTCTTGAAACTAGGCTTTGAAATGTTCATGGGTTTTCTTGCTGTACACTCCGCACACCAGCCCCTCTCTTCTATAAGGTTACACTTACTCACAAATGCAGAAGAGTATGTATATTAGAGAAAAAAATATTAGCAAGTATTATGTATTAAAACAATCAATTGTGAAATAAGTTTTTTTAAAAAAAACTAATAACATTTTATGACCGCAGGTGATCTGATGACATGTTGGCTTGGCTGCAGGCACTCCATCAAGTGTAGCAAGGGAACAAAAACGGAACATAGTAGAAAATGATGCACTTCCCCATCAGGGGCAAAATGAGAAAGCCAGTTGTCCATAAAGCAGTAGTAGACTGTCTGAACCATACCAGCTTTGCGTTAGTAGTTTTCCAAATTTGTTTGCTTGCTTATCATTAGAGATGAAGGAACAGTACTATGATGCCACCAACCAGGAGTAGTGAACTTGAGAAAAAATATGCCTGAACATACATTAAAGCCACGACGTGACAGCAAAGTTTTCAGAGCAAATGAAATTATTGGAACTATGCAATCTATCCACTTCTCTTTTTCCTATTTTGATTAGTAACCTTCTGCCATGTTTATTGTGAACCAGAACACTTCTATTATCTCTGAGGGATACAGATATTCTCTTTACTTGAATGTATTTTCTGTTCTTGGAAAAAGTCAGTATTCCAGCATAGGTGCATACATTTCTTAAGTTGTACTTATTTTTCTGCAAATACAAAGTTTGGACTTTGGACTAATGACAGAAAACAGCTAAATGCCAGAAGATTAGATAGGTCATTTTGTGTGAATGAGTGTTGTCAAGAAAGTGCCCACTTCTAACAGAAGACCAGAGGTAAATTCCTAGTGAAGGTCTAGCTGCATACCTGTTAACAAATGAGCTTAGTTATATTTAGTAAAAAGAGTCTGAGACAAACTCATCCACAGCTCCCTGCATGCCTACCAATGCCACAGGAAAACAGGGCATGTATCTACATACTGAATCCTGCATTTTATGGCACAGTATCACGGTGAAAAAAATAATTTTTATCAAAGGGCAGCCCTCTCCCAGGTAGTAAGTGCCAGCAGAGAGATCAGAAGCATCTGGGGATGGCAACACCTTAAGCTGTTGAGCTACAATCTGCCAGAACTCATTTGTCAGAGTCTGGAGGCAGCAGGAAGCTGCCATCATCTCTCCAGATGCAGGTCAGATGAGATGTGTACAATTCCATGGGCCTGAGGGATGCAGTGTCCTTTTCAAGGCTGTTTTTCCCCCTCAACCTCTTGGCTTTCAATGTCAGTTGTAACTAAAAGCAAAAGTTAAAAAATAAGTCCCAGTAAAAGGGTTTCTCTCAGCCAGATTCCTACCTCCACTACCAAAATAGAAAAGGAAAGTTAATGTCGTCCATCATCTCCTCCCTCAGAGCTATTTTAATAAATTTTAATGAAGTAGAGCTGGTTTTAGGGGACTAGCTAGGAGCAGACTGTGGCCTGGCAGTAGGGCACCTCCTCCCCATCGCCACCCCTGTGCTGCAGAGCAGCAAGGGAAGCAGCTGGGGAATGGGACCAAGCCCTGCAGCCCTCCTGGAGCCCAGAGGCAGGTGGCGGGGCAGACAGCCCCACCAGAGCTACCTGAGGAGCAGAGAGTGAATGGGACCAGCCAGAAAACACGTACCACCACCTTGGAACAGCCCACTCCACCAAACTGTCTAAAACAGCATCTTAAAGTCCCCAAACACAGATTTATGAAAATGTAGTGTAAAGGTGTTAATATTTCAGAGGAACCAAAGAGACAAAATCTCCATAAATGGTCTCTTCTTTTGATGGACTGCATGCATGTTTTTTTTTTTAAATCAACACCTGTTAAGAATTCTCTGAGAAAAGCAGGGGAATTTTAGCAGATTTATTGTCAGAAATCAGAGGATGTCCACTTCAGATTCAGAATGATCGTCTGTCATGCTACCGGGCAAGTAGGATAGATTTGCTTTCTTATCATAAATAGAGCAGTAAGTTAATATTACAGCATTTTAAATGCAAATTTTGTAAAACACACTTTAAATTATGAGGAGCGTTCACAAGCTCTATTCTGAAGTTATACCCATGTAAGCAAAGACAAAAAGAAGAGAAAATAAATTACTTCCACCCTAGCTATCTTTTTTTGAAACCATTTACTCTGTAAAACTATACCCTTAAATCACTTGAATTTACACATTAGAGATTTACGAAGTGCTAGATCTTCAGAAGTCTGTTTCACTAGCACTACTAGATACACATACAAAGAGGTTCCCTGGTTTTGTTACCCTAACACCTTCATGACAAACAGGAGGAAGAGACTGAATGACTGGTCACAGGTCTGACAAAAATACATCATCTTTAAATTACACCACTTCACATTGTTGTATTTTTATTTGCCAAAGGGCACCTGCTGCACAAATAGCATCTTCAAAGATGATTGTGCAGAGAAGGTAACTGAACAAATACTTGACAACTGATAAGAAATTAGGTTGTTTGATTTAATAAAGCTACCAACTACAATTCTGTAATACAAAGCCAAACAAAATAAGCCTGAAACTTGCAACAGAGCAGATTAATATGGAGGTGAATTAGCAATGCACATTTTGTAACAAACTATAGCTAATAGCTAGAGTTAACTAATACACTAACTATACAGTTATATATATATATACACACTTACCTATGGCAATAAATACATCAGCAAATGAGCTACTGAGATACACGTGTATATATGTGTACACATATACACATGCATGCAATTATCAACAGAATGGACCACTGAAAGGGAGCTTACCATTCTTGGTTTCTTACTCCAATGAACGCCTTTAATACCACCCAGGACTGATGGCATTCACCAGTGTACAGGCTCTCTAATGCACCTGTTCAGGGTAGCAGAGTAGTAGCACACAGATTGGAACAGTACCTTCTTTATTCTACATCTCTCCCACCCTGAAAACATATCTGGAAACTATTCTGACCTATAACAGATGACAAACCCCTGCTTTTCTCTCCCCACCCTTCTTTTTGTACCAGGCAGCTAAAATCAGAGGTCAAAAGCACTATAGATACATTTCCAACACAGGCACCATGGGATCAGGAGCAGCTCTGAAGTCAATATGAAGTTTTCTTCCTCCAACAGGTCAGGCAGAATTTGCAGCCAGCCAAAATAGCCAGATCTTGTGCGTCAGGGGAAATAATCTTGCCTTAAATTATTAAAAAAAAATAATAGCAAGAAAAATAAATGTCTGGACTGGAAAATGATAAAACTAAAGAACCTTCAGTGTAGAATTTGTAAAGTCTGTATGAAAGCTTAAAGCAAAAGGCCCAGGTTTTTTTTTTGGGGTTTTTTGTTTGTGTTTTTTTTTTTTTTAATAAATTCATTACTTTTGGGATTGAAAAATGGATACAAACTCACATTTATACAGACACACTACTGCAGAACTGTGCACATAGATCACTATAGTAGAAATATTTTTACTGGAGTTACCTGTACTGAGAAATTATGCAAACACACAGTACTTCGTGCGCAGTCATTTTCTGTTTGTTACTTGAGGAGTGATACAAATCAGAGCTAAAATTTGGTGCATTATCTGACATGTGTGATTGGTATTGAAAAAAGTAAAATCTTCATGGATTAGTTAAGCAAAAGTCAGCAGCCTGGAGTAGCAAACAATGTCATACAGAAACTGAGGGAATACATGTTTTATCAGGTTAGCCTTCTCTTTTGTATTTACAATCTAATCCAACTCCAATTCTACTTGTGAAGTACAGGTGAAGTTAGAAAGGCCTGCTTAATAATCTTGAGAGGCACAAGGCTACTGCAATAATCCAAAAAAATTGCAACAAATTCAGAACAGAGATAACTATCCAAATAGTCACTTCAAAGTGCTAGACAGTTTCACAGGGGAATGAGGGAGAGAGCGCAGACAACTACAATAAGATCTCAGCAGTCCCAGCAGGCTAGTTCCACTGTTGGAGGCTCTCCTGGCTCTGTTACTGCCCTGCTTGCTGGCCTTCATTTAGATCAACTGCTTCCACGTTTCAGCCTGGTCTTGTGAAAGTCATAGGCTCGGTGAGAAAGGATCACACAAGCTACCACTGCACTCAAAATGCTCTTATACATGCAATCTTCTTTCAGGTAAGAAAGGAGAACTACTTCACACCAGTGTTATGAAAATTTCCTTCCCTAACTATTATATCAACCAGTCTTTATAGTATGAAAATGTATTACCTTTGTTAATATATGGATTAGTTCACATTATACACTGTCATGTAATGAGCTGGTGGAATTTTACTGGAGACTTTGTTATTTTTTCATGCTAAAGCGAAACAAACTAAAGAACAGCCCGGCTCTGGAAATAAGGACTTTGCTTCTTGGAAGCTTAGAGCTGTCCATGAAGGATAAAGGATACTCTTGGACCAAGATAATGCCACCATCCTAGCCCCTCTAACACATTTTTGAAAACCTCCCAGCATCATCTGGTGCCATAGATAAGTAACTCTAGCAAAACTGACTCCAGGGGCACCTGAATCAATAGGCAAGCAGCAAGAATGCTGCAGAAATAGAGTTGCTTTGCGAAGTTTTACTATGATTAGCAATCACTAGCGTGAGGGCTAGTGATTAGTCAAATTGTGTTGCACCTGAACATTTGAATGTGTACAACTACATTTAGGGTACCCCAGTTTGGCTGGGACACCTCATATTTGTGAATAAATATGTAGCTTTGCAATTCTGTACTTTGCGCCCAAGCCTCTCTCCTTGGTCAGTACCAGCCATTGCTGTACCTGCTCCACATGGAGGGAAAACCCACCACAGGGAGTAGATGCTTCCCATCTTCTACACTCAAAGGTTGCTAATGGGTGTCTTCCCATGTATTCAACAAGTCAACAATATCAACAGTTATCAGTATAAACGGAAAGTAATCTCCAGGAGAATGGGTGGTTATTACAGTTCCAAGTGTTTGTCCATGATTCATGAAATTCATGCATGAAAGACACGATTCCTATTTCCTCTCACAGGATGAAGTACTTTGAGGAGAATATTCGTGCAGACTGAAAATAACCAGTGTTTAAAAGTTAGTGTTAATTTACACTGCTTATGTTCATTTTTAAGTTTTTATTTACAAAAGAAGAATAAAAGGCTAGGTAAATATTTGCTTAGAGTTCATGCAAGTTGTTTTACTGGGCCAGTTAACCACAGCTAACCTAGTTCATTTACTCCAGGCATCTAATTTATTTACACAATACCAAAGCCTTTTTAAACTTTTGGAATACATTAAGTAACTTCATTACAAAAAGTCCTCAAAATTTGCAGAAGCCATTTTTGAAAACAGAATGTTTGCTTTCTGTGTTCCTTTCCTGAAGATACTAAGCAGGACAGATTCACAATATCAATACATACAATATCATGTATGCTTTTTATTCACAGTACCAAAACAAAAAAGTCATCATTAAAAAAAGATCTATGGTTTTTTTTTTAAACCAGCCTGAAGCAAGGTGAACAGCTGAACTGCAAGCCAGTGTGAAAGTGCAATGGAAGTGTACAATAGTATGTATTAATTAGTATTTTAAAAATAAACATGGTAAGATTTGAACAATATGGTACATTTAAAGAATATGGGTTTTGTTGGAGATCACAGAATAGTTTGGGTTGGAAGGGACCTGTAGAGGTCATCTAGTCCAAACCCCCTGCAGTGAGCAGGGACATCCCCAACTAGATCAGGTTGCTCAGAGCCCCGTCCAACCTGACCTTGAATGTTTCCAGGGATGGGGCATCTACCACCTCTCTGGGCAACCTGTTCCAGTGTTTCACCACCCTCACTGTAAAGAATTTTTTTCTTTATATCCAGTCTAAATCTACCCTCCTTTAGTTTAAGATCATTACCCCTTGTCCTGTTACAACAGACCTAGCTAAAGAGACTGCCCCCATCCTTCCTGTAGTCCCCCTTTAAGTACTGGAAGGCTGCAATAAGGTCTCCCGACAGCCTTCTCTTCTCCAGGCTGAACAACCCCAACTCTCTCAGCCTGTCCTCATAGGAGAGGTGCTCCAGCCCTTAGATCATTTTTGTGGCCTTCATCTGGACCCACTCCAACAGTCCCACATCCTTCCTCTGCTGAGGGCTCCAGAGCTGGACGCAGCACTCCGGTGGTGTCTCACCAGAGCGGAGCAGAGGGGCAGAAACACCTCCCTTGATCTGCTGGCCACACTGCTTTTGGTGCAGCCCAGGATATGGTTGGCCTTCTGGGCTGCAAGCGCATATTGCTGGCTCATGTCTGGCTTTTCGTCCACCAAACGCAGATATTAAAATTACAGTGCCAGTTTTGCAAAGGATTCTTCAGACTCTGAATACACAGTTATATGGTGCCAAAGCTAGCATTTATACACTTAGTTTCAAAGTGTGATGCAGCAATTGCATGTTTTGTGTTGCTTGAACTCAACCTATACATATGTATATTCTCTGAAGGAATGGATTAAGAAATGACTGCCTGAACAAATAGGGGTTACAGAATTAGTGCTTTTGAGAGAAGTGGTCTAACCAAAGGACTAAAGCCCCTGCTCCCATCCTTAGGTAGCTGGATTCAGTCATACTTTCTGAGACAATATTAAAAGCATAATTGTCTATTTATAATAGTACTTAGATTTCACTTGGTAAGCACTGATTCAGACTAGCCAGAATGTCATTTTGAAATACCCAGAAGTACTACATATTACTACTGTGTGACAAAAATGGAAAAATGTATGTAAGTATGGGCTACATCAAAAGCAGCATGGCCAGCCGGTCGAGGGAGGTGATTCTGCCCCTCTGCTCTGCCCTGGTGAGACCCCACCGGGAGTGCTGCATCCAGCTCTGGAGCCCTGAGCACAGGGAGGACATGGGACTGTTGGAGCGGGTCCAGATGAAGGCCACAAAAATGATCGGCAGGATGGAACACCTCTCCTTTGAGGAAGGGCTGAGAGAGTTGGGGTTCATTGGTTATTCAGCCTGGAGAAGACAAGGCTGTCGGGAGACCTTATTGCGGCCTTTCAGTACTTAAAGGGGGACTATAGGAAAGATGGGGGCAGTCTCTTTAGCTAGGTCTGTTGTAACAGGACAAGGGGTAATGATCTTAAACTAAAGGAGGGTAGATTTAGACTGGATATAAGGAAAAAATTCTTTACAATGAGGATGGTGAAACACTGGAACAGGTTGCCCAGAGAGGTGGTAGATGCCCCATCCCTGGAAACATTCAAGGTCAGGTTGGACGGGGCTCTGAGCAACCCGATCTAGTTGGGGATGTCCCTGCTCACTGCAGGGGGTTTGGACTAGACGACCTCTACAGGTCCCTTCCAACCTAAACCAATCTATGATTCTATGATTTGTCGCCTACACCTTGTTTCATTTTTGTTATATACTTAATTCAAGACAGAGTCATAAAATGAATGCTACTTTACAACGGTGCTTAAACCCCTGAGCCTAAGCTTAACATGAACCAAGAAAAATCATGGTATACTCAGTAGAATAACTCCAATTACTGATTGCAAGAAGATAGCTTTCTAAAATGGCATGTTTATTGCATTAACTAGGATGCCTTTACTGTTTTGTTGTCCTGAAGTCCTGCTGAATCATTAGCAGTATGACTTGCACAAAGATCAAACTTAACATTTCATTTTTGAAACAACTTATTTTAGTGTCCTTAGTGTATGTAGGAAAAGAGGTTAATGCAATAAGGGGCAACTTCTTCTATCTCAAGGCACTGCTGCATCACTAGACAAATAGATTACTTTGTTGCCTTCAACTATAATGCCTATATTATTATACTCTCAAGATGTCCTGGTATGATGAAAATTGGGTAAAATCTTGTATGAGGTGGTGGGCAAGGCATACTCTCTTTATCTGGAATAAATATAGGAGATAATTAAGGTTCTCAGAGTGAGCAATTTGAGAACAATATGAACCACTGGCTCAACCACAGCCTGTAAAAAGCTGACTAGAGGTGGAGCTGAATGGGCTTTGGTTGGAGGCTGAATGCTACCTTAAGGATCCAGGTGTGGTTTGACATTGCTCTGATATCGTGGTCATTGGCAGAGAAAAACATTGGGGTGCTAAGGACACTCTGAGGAAAGCATAAATAGTGTGCTTCCCATAGTCCTGATAAAACTCCTTTGCTTGCAGCTCGGACTGCGTGCTCTGGCCTACAGTATTGATTTGTCCTCCCTGGCATGCTTCCTAAGACACGGGCTCTCTGAAAATCCTTCAAGAAAAGACGACCTTAGGTGCCGGCCCACAGATGTTTCAGCAGTCTAATCACACTTTCCCAGAGCTTCATCCTTGCAGACACTGCATTTACAGCTCATCTCTCCTGAGGCATGCACACACAAAAGTTAAGCAAATGGACATTTTGGGTACTATATGGAGCCCTCTAGAAATCATTCTCTGTGTATTTTAAATAGTACAGGATATGCACAGCTCTACACAAAGCAGTGAAACACCCATTTTGCCACTTCCCTGCAGGTGTCTCACTATTTCCTAATTGAAAAATTTTAAGGTTCAGAAAGCAGGATCCCAGTCTATACACATTGCTTTTTCTCTCCCCCTATCTTCTCAGCTGTCCATTTTTGTTATGATTTGTTATGCAATTACAAGCACTCATCTGCAAAGAAAACATTCCTATCTGTTCCTTTCTTTGTCCATGCTTTTTCTGCCTCCCGTTCCTTCCAAGATCTGTTCTCATAGCTGAGTCCTCTGACTAGCCTAACTGAGCAATCAATACTTGCTTTTGTTACTTCTCCCTAAGGATGAAACTTGAAGAGTTGATTTGTACAAGATAATTGACATCCTTTTGTCCACTGATATTCCGTCTGAAAGAGGATCAAAGTTTAAAAACTAAACGAAAGCAACTCCACCCTCCCCCAAAGCTTAGTAACAATATCCATCACAAAAATTTATCCTGACACTGTCTTGCAGTTTTTATCTGAACAAAGGGGCAAAATGCAGCAGGGGATGCAACCTGCCCTCCTAAATGAATCTGTTAGTTAAATTTGCATGCTGACCCAGAGAGCCCTGGGCACTCCTCACTACTGAGCAGAATAACAATTCTTAGGACTGACTTTTTAAGCTACTGTAGCAAAGTAGAACAATTTTATGGAAAAGAATTAAATAGAGAGAAACTTGTAAATATTGAAAATGTTTTCCTCAGTGTTGAGATGCTTATTTACAAGATTTGTAAATAAAGTGGTGTCAAAGAAATACGCATTTTTCCCAAATGGCATCTTGGCAGCCCTGAATACTGTCAATGGCTTGGGTCAAAAAGTATTGGTAACAAAAGTTAAGCAAATGGACATGTACCACGCCACCAAATTCATACACATTAATTGAAAAAAGTACCTGAATTTGGCTAAAGTGTATTTTTAGAAGCTGTAACTATTTGAAAAACTGTTTAAGCTACTTAGATCTGCATCTGTAGATGCTACTTTTTGGTTTTATTAGTGTGTCTTTCAGTGTATAAAAAAACCAATTTATTAACATTTTCAGATAATTATTTAAATCTTTTATTTTCTTCAGTATTTAAAATAACAGCATATAATAGACGAGCACTGTAGTTTTGAAAGTTAAATAAATAGCTGCAATATAAAACTGCATAATAACTACGTTACATACAGCAAGCTACTTAGAATTGTCCACGATTGAATATGCTCATTTAAGATAAATGGTTGATTAAAATACAATCCCAATCAAGAATTCTAGAACTCTGACCTGGAACTTCACAGAGCTGCATGGAAGCCACCTGAGATTTGAATTAAAAAGGTATACACAAAAAAACCCAGAAGTGATGCATATATTAGACATGGTACTACAGTTTTCATTTCCTCCTATGGTTCTCATTCCCTTAAAGTACTTTTATTGGTGTAAATTTGGAGCAACTGATATCAATGTGGTAATCAGCCACCCATGCCTACCTCTCCCTGAGTCCTTGTCTAACTCCATTATTTTACATAAAAATGGTGATTGCTTCCTGGTTGGACACAGTTTTTAGTTCTATGAGAACTCTCAGAAAGTCCAAGATTGTTAATAAAAACACATTAAGAGAAGTCCTCAATGCCTACCTATCTCCTTAAGCAGTTGTAATCATCATCTCGCCCACACAATTCTCCTATTAGCTGTTTATTTTGCCACGGTTGCAATTTTTCAAACACATAATTCTGTACAATGTTGAGATCAGATCAGCTTACCCTTGCTTAGAGCCAGCTATACGAGTAAGCTTCCTAGCCACTGAAGGGAGGAATCAATTATTTAGCTGAGGTAAAATGCCACCAAATTCTTGATACATTTTCCCAAGAGAGAAGCAATTTAGCACTTTTTACAATAATACAACATAATTCCAATGTCCTTCCTGCAAAGTTAATAGCGTGTCTTGACCGACATTGCAAGCCATCTTCTCTCTCCTTTTTTTAATAAAGCTTGAGGAATACAGATTTTTTCAGATCCTGTGACAGAACTCTTCTAATCTGAGGTGACATTCTTCCCAAGGATCAGTAAACATGTGAACAGATGCATAATCGATTTTGCTCTCCCGTACATTAATGGATTTTCAATAGCATTCTACAAAACAATTAACAGCTTCTTTATTCCAAATAAAAATTAGCATTTTAGCTTCAAGACTGCCCTACTACTAAAACAAAAGTAATCCCCTCCCCCTCCGAACAGCAGAAATGTTTTTCACTTTTGTTCAGTGCCCAAACTTGAAGGAACAATGTTTGGCACAGTAACGATTGCTTCATTGTTTCACAATTTTAATGTGGATTAAAGTACTTCTAAAACAATATTAAAATTAATAATTCTGCTGCAGTGATCTGACCCAAATTATTAGAAATAATTTCTAGTTATTTTAGAGATACAATTCATAGCAAAAGGAAAACCTATTCTTTTGATGCAAGACCTACTCCCATAAGAAGCAGATTGACAATGTATCTCTTCTTGTATTTGCTTCAATATTGGAGTGAAAATGCCACTTTTTTTAGAGGAACGATGATCTGTTCTACACATCTACCAGCATACTGAGTTCGCTATAACACATCTATTGATGAGAGCTGTTTGCTCTCATTCTTTGTCCTTTCATATTCAGTTATTTTTTTCCCCTGGATCTTATACAAGAGACTACTGTTGCTTTCTCTGACAATTACAAGCTTTGTCATCAGATATAAAGTTCTGCTATTTTTAAGACACTAAATAAATTGAGCCCTCCATCCTACTAGAATGTGTATGATCTTTTATTTGGGATTACATTTCCAGGATTTACTTGCTCTATCTTAGAGTCCCAGCTCAACTGCCTAGAACAAAATTTGATGGTCTATGGCAATAGGGCCATAAAAACTCACTCTTCTGAATAGTAGTGACAAGTGGAAAATGGTTTATAACCACTTTGTCATCTAACTTGAGAATTGTTTTTATCAAAAATAATTACATTTTGCAGCAAAAATAGCTTCCTCTTTTTCTAGGGTAAAAATGTAATTTTCCAATTGTGAACTTAATAACCAACTGTAGACCAGTAAGGCTGTATGCCCATGCCTAAAGAAAATTCTATCTGGCTGCACAGGAGCAGAATGAAAATTAACTTTTTTTTTTTTTTTTAG
The DNA here is from genome assembly GCA_031468815.1 of Morus bassanus. Taxonomy (NCBI): domain Eukaryota; kingdom Metazoa; phylum Chordata; class Aves; order Suliformes; family Sulidae; genus Morus; species Morus bassanus. Next base: position 42,417,280 of record CM062567.1, on the reverse strand, counting down.
TGATTCTTTTCTTCAGTCATATGCCAAAACCAAACTAGCAATAAGTATGTGAATCACACTCTACCAGTGAAAAAAAACAAAAAAACATCTTATCATGAGTAGTAGCAATGACTCATTGGAAAGAGAGATAACTCAGGATAACCCAGATAACCCTGGGGAACTGTGTGAAAGACTTTAAAAATCCCCTTTTAAAGCAACAGCAGGCAGGCTGCAAAAGAAGCAAGCAATCTAATCCTAGCATTCAGCCTCACAGGCTCCCAAATACTTTGGACAGCCTGTTCTTTCCAGCTGCTAGAAGCAAGTGAAGCTTCAAATGCGTAAGATACTTTGTATTCAGAGACTGATCCAAAAGGCAAAAATTCTTTACAAAAACCTAAGTGCCAAGGAAGGAAAGTCTCTAACTGGGCATTTCCCTAAAAATCTATTATCTGTACTAATAAGAGATATCTTTCAGTAATTTTAAGTAGCTGGTTAGTAATTTGGCTGATCTGATGCATACATGAAGTTGTTCTTGCAGTAACTGAATTTACTGTTTTATTACTGACTTGTTTTTTAATTTATCTCCAAAGCAGATGATATTCATGGGGACATGGTGCAAAACATCTACCAGCAAGTAGAGAACATGACTAATCAATGTTTGCGTCCCATACATTACGTTTTGAAGTAGCTAGTGAATCTCCTCTGCCCTTTCAGAGAATCTGTTCTTTCTTCTGCCTTACTGATGACAACTGAACCCACGTTACACCACACTGGATTGTCTGAACCCCTTCAGTGTAGCTTCCTGTGCTAAATGAAATAAGTTTGACCTGCGAAAAATACCATACAGATATTAGAGAGGAGACCCTCCTAAACAGTCAGGGCTATTCAAGTCTATCCTGAACAAGTCAAAATAGTAGCTGTAAAAACTGGAAATACTGATTTAGGCATAGCAATCACATAACAATGTGTTACTACATATCTGTAAAAGGTTTGTTTGAATCACCACTGTTATTTGTATTTTTTTTTTTTTTTTTTTTTTAAATCTGGGTACTCAGTCTGACCCACAAACCAATTTAATCAGGCCTTAAGTAAAACAGAGAATTAAGACATGAAACAACAAATGAGAACTGTAAATAATACACTTTCTCTACTTCACAGTAAATACATATAAGCCTACAGGGCTCTCAGAACACTGGATTGATAACAATTTTATCTATCATGAATGTCATGAAACCATAATTTTCTGTCACATGCAAGGAAAGTAATCTGTAAAATGATGTCACCCAACAGCAGTTTCAAAACACCTTCATGATCTGCAAGGCAGCCCCAGAGGTATTAAACTGGCAAACAAGGGTGGGTATGAAATGAAAAAAAACCCACAACAACAAAAGCACAGCAAGAATTTAAAAACAAAAACAAAACAAAAAACCAAAAAAAACCCCAAACAAACAAAAAAACAAAAACAAAAAAGCAAACAACCCAAACATTTTTATGCATGTTTTTATGATCTGCTGCCTTCCTGGGCAATTGCTACTTAAACATACATTGTCATAAGTTACAGGACTGCCAGATGTCAACGTCTACTGCAATGTTAGTAACATTCTGCTTAAACACTTGCTTGTTCTCAGAAGCATTTCCTCTTTGTACCTGACATATTCATCAACCTACTATCTTTCCCACCTCCCTCCC